>CM037003.1:5688274-6049296 GCA_020854095.1 Dasyurus viverrinus | reverse complement strand
AAGAATAGGAGGGGGAGGAGGAGGAGGAGGAGGGGAGAGGAGGAGGGGGAAGAAAGATAGGAGGGGGGAGGAGGAGGAGGAGGAGGAGGGAGAGGAGGAGGGGGAAGAAAGATAGGAGGGGGAGGAGGAGGAGGAGGAGGGAGAGGAGGAGGGGGAAGAAAGATAGGAGGGGGAGGAGGAGGAGGAGGAGGAGGGAGAGGAGGAGGGGGAAGAAAGATAGGAGGGGGAGGAGGAGGAGGAGGAGGAGGAGGGGAAGAAAGAATAGGAGGAGGAGGAGGAGGAGGAGGGAGAGGAGGAGGGGGAAGAAAGATAGGAGGGGGAGGAGGAGGAGGAGGGAGAGGAGGAGGGGGAAGAAAGATAGGAGGGGGAGGAGGAGGAGGAGGGGGAAGAAAGATAGGAGGGGGAGGAGGAGGAGCAGGGAGAGGAGGAGGGGGAAGAAAGAATAGGAGGGGGAGGAGGAAGCTTGAATTGAGCACCATTTTCTCAAAAGCCGCATCCCTCTGGCTTGCTGTCCCCCAGGGGGCTCCCTGAGGCTCGCTCTGTGCTGGGCAGTTTGGAGCCTGAAGGCAAACCTGTGGGCCTTGGGGGAGAAAGCTGCTCCCCTGTGCTCAGGCCCCCCCCCCCCACTCACCGAACCGCCTTCACTCCGTTGCGGATCACCTCCATGTCCACGGAGAAGCTGCCGTTGGCGTGGGCCACCAGGTTCAGATGGGAGAATTCAGCCTGGGGAGCGGGGGGGGGGGGGGGGGGGTCAGGGGGGCCGGCCTGCACCGGGCCCAGCCCCACCCGGCCCCCGCCTCCCAGCCCTGCTCTCCCTCCTAAGCTTCCCTGCCTACTTGGCCCGAGCGGGCCCGGGACCCACCTGCTCCACCTTGATGTCGATCTCCCCATGGATCTTCTTCCCCTTGAAGTACTTGGCCCTGGGGGGGGAGGAAGGAAAGCGGGGGTCGTTCCCCTCCGGGCAAGGCCAGGAAAGGCCGCTGAGGCCCCTCCTTCTTCCCTGGCCCTGGGGGGGAAACCAGCCCTTGGGGGGGGGAGCTCGCCCGCGGCTGGGGGCGGGGGCTGGGAGGGAGGCAAAGGGCCCTTCTCCTGCCCCCCGCCTCCTTGGAAGGGACCGTTTCCAGGCTGGGAGGGGGACTGCAGGTTCTGGTGTAAAGGCACCTGCCGCGGCCCGACCACCACCTCGAGGGCAGGGGCCGGCTCGGAGCTCAGTTCCCTCCCTGCACCCCTCAGACAACTGCGCTCGATTGTACAGGACCGGCTGGGGGAGGGGGCTGCGGGAAGCTTCCAGGCCGAATCTGATGGCCACGGGGCAGGGACGAGCCCCCCCCTTCTGCCCCCTCCCCCTCATCTAGGCTGGCAGCAGTCGGGGAGCGCCAGGGCTGCGGGGAGCGCCTTGGCTGTGAGCATGCGTCTGTCAGGCTGGGGGGAGGGGGGGGCTGGCCCCCGTGCAGGTGGCATCTGAGTGTGTGTCTCCAAAGCCAGCCCTGGGGGAGGAGACGCCTGGGCTCGGGAAGGGGACACGGCTCCTGCCTCCAGGGTGGGAGGGGGGGGGGGGTCTCGAGCTCCAGGAGGGGGAGGGGGATTCTGGGCTCCGGGAGGGGGAGGGGAGAGAGATGACGAAGCAGTTTCCTCTCTGCTGCCTCTCCACCCACACTGGGAAGCCTGATGCAATCCAAGCTCCCCCTCCCCAAAGCCAGCAGGCCCGGAGCGGCCCTTCGCGAGGGCAGCAGCCCTGGCGCCGCATTCTCTTCCCCCCCCCCCCGTAGGGAAAAAAAGGGGCTGCAGTGCGCGGGGAATTCTCCCGACATAGGGGACTCCCGGGCGGGGGGGGGGCCTTCCTCCCCCAAAGCAGGCCTAGACCCCCCCCTTTAATCGCAGGCGCTTCCCCGCGGCCCGGGCCGCAGAGGTGAGGGCGCTGCCTCAACGCGGGGTGGAGCCGCATCCCGATGCTGAGCCTCGGGCCCCAGAGACCCAGACACGCACGCCTCACCGAGCGCGAGCTGAGGGGCGGGGGGCGGGGGCGGGGGGAGGGGGAGCCTCCGAGCTAGGCTGCAGTGCGTGCTAACCACTGAGCCCTCCGGGGCCCAGTCCTGCGCTCAGCCGCCCAACCAGCCGCCCCCCCCCGCCTCAGAATAAACTGGGGACGCCCCCGGGAAAGACACTAGCTGTCGGGGAGGGGGGGGGGAGGTGCGCTCCACAGGTGATCCGAGAGAGGGAGACCCCCCCCCCAGGAAAGCGGGGTGCAGAGGCGGGCCCGGTCGCCCGCGGGGAGGGGTGGGGCGAGGCCGGGGAGGGTAGGAGGGTAGGGACCGCGCTGGAAAAGCGTCTCACCAATCCGTGGGCCCCTCGTCGATCACCAGCAGGGTCTTGCTGCCCCGGCTGGAGCCCCCGGAGCCCCCGGCCACGCCCCCCACCTGCTCGCTGAAGGTGGCCGCGGCCGCCGCCGTGGTCTGCTTGACTGCGTTGGACAGCGACGAGAAGAAGCCGCCGGCGCCGCCCCCGCCCAGCCCGGAGCCGGAGCCGGGGCCCGGGCCGGGGCCGGGGCCGGGGCTGGGGCCGGGGCCGGGGCTGGGCGCGGCCGCAGGCAGGGGTCGCTCGGCGGGCGACACGCTGCCCGAGCCAGCCGAAGGGGGCGCCGGGCCGCCGGGTGGGGGCGGGGGCGGCTGAGGCCGCTGCAGATCCGTCATGTAGCCGTTGGGCAGGTTGGCCATGAAGTTGCTGTCGGACAGGCGGCGCCGGAGGTAATTCATGGCGCCGGTCGGGGGACCGACGGCCGCCGGAGACAGCAGCGCCCGCCTCACTGACCGACAGCGGGAGGCAGGGACGGAGACGGAGAGAGAAGCCGGGAGGGACGCGGGCGAGGATGGGGGCGAGCGGGGATGGGGGCGGGCTCGCGGCCCGCCAGCGCCGAGGCCCCGAGGCCCAAGCAGGCGGCTCTCCGACCCTCTGCCTGGCGCAAGGGGCGAGCCAGCGTCGGGGACTCCAGCTCAGCAGCGAGTGCGGCGGCTCCTGCCGAGCCCTGGAGCCGACTGAGCGCAGCGCCGCAACATCGACGCACTGCCCGCCCGCCCGCCCGCTCCCTCCTTCCCTCCCTCCGACGCCAGAGCCCCCCCCCCTCCCGCCCGCAGCTCCAAGCGTGTGGTTCCGCCCAGCGCAACCCAGTCTGGGCTCCCCCCCTTCTCAGCGCGTGGCTCGCGCCATCCTGGCCCTAGACAGCTCGGAGCGGTCCATTTAGGCTGCGACTGAGGGGGGGGAAGAGGAAAAGGGGGGCGTGTTCCTCTCTTCTTCCCCCCCCCCCCCTTCCCCGAGTCTAGGCGATGATTCCGACGGGCGGGGGCTGCGGGGGTGGCGCTGGCCCTGGTGCTGACGAGGTCGCCGCCGACGCTTGCTGGGCTGCGCTGGGACCGGGGAAGAAGGGCGGCGGCTCGGCCCAACCCAACCCAGTGCCGCAGCCCCGAGCCTCAACCTTCACCCCCCCGCCATGTCCTTCATCCCCGTGTCTGTCGGTCCCTTTCTTTGTCTCTTTCTATTAATCTGTGTCTGTCTGTCTCCTTTCTCTGTCTCTCTCTTTCTATCTCCCCCCCTCCCCGTCTCTGTCCCTGTCTCTCCCCCCCCCCCGTCTGTCTGTCTCTCTGTGTCTGTGTCTGTCTCTCCCTTCTCGCCTCTCTCTCTCTCTCTCTCCCCCTGTCTGTCTCTCTGTCTGTGTCTGTGTCCTCTCTCTGTGTGTCTCTATTTCTGTCTCTCTCCCCATCTGTCTGTCTCAGTCTGTCTCTGTCTCTCCTCTCTCTGTTTCTGTCTCCTCTTTTTTTCTCTATCCCCATCTCTCTGTCTCTGTCTCTCCCATCCTCTCTCTCTCTCTCTCTCTCTCTCTCTCTCTCTGTCTCTCTCTCTGTCTCTGTCTCTGTCTCTCTGTCTGTCTCTCCCATCCTCTCTCTCTCTCTCTCTCTCTCCTCTCTCTCTCTCTCTCTCTCTGTCTCTCTCTCTGTCTCTGTCTCTGTCTCTCTGTCTGTCTCTCCCATCCTCTCTCTCTCTCTCTCTCTCTCTCTCTCTCTCTCTGTCTCTCTCTCTGTCTCTGTCTCTGTCTCTCTGTCTGTCTCTCCCATCCTCTCTCTCTCTCTCTCTCTCTCTCTCTGTCTCTCTCTCTGTCTCTGTCTCTGTCTCTGTCTCTCTGTCTGTCTCTCCCATCCCTCTCTCTCTCTCTCTCTCTCTCTCTCTCTGTCTCTCTCTCTGTCTCTGTCTCTGTCTCTCTGTCTGTCTCTCCCATCCTCTCTCTCTCTCTCTCTCTCTCTCTCTCTCTCTCTCTCTCTCTCTGTCTCTCTCTCTGTCTCTGTCTCTGTCTCTCTGTCTGTCTCTCCCATCCTCTCTCTCTCTCTCTCTCTCTCTCTCTCTCTCTCTCTCTCTCTCTCTCTCTCTCTCTCTGTGTGTGTGTGTGTGTGTGTCTCTCTCTCGGTCTCACTCTGTGTGTTTCTTTGTGTCTCTGTCGCTTTCTCTTTCACAAACACACACACACACACACACACACACACTCCCCTGGTCTCGATTTTATCTAATTATTCATAAGCATTTACTGTCAAACATGGTGCTGGGGCCAAGGATAGAGAGACAAAAGGGAAACATCTGCCCTCGAGAAGCTAACATTCTACTGGGGGAGAACACGGTCACAGAGAGATGCTGAATAACTCCATATTACCCCCGCAGGAGGAGAGCAGTAGGAACAGTGGGGCAAGGATCAAGATGAGTCTCCAGTAGGAGATTGTATTGAGCTGAACCTTGAAATGAGCTGATCAAAGAGGCCCAGGCCAGGAAAGAGAGAATCCCTGGCTGGTCACGCAGGCTGTGTTTTAAAAGCCAAGAAAGAAAATTGGAAAGTCACCAGAATGTGACAGCGCAGGAATCTGAATTTTAGCCAAGTGCCAAAAGGGAGCCATTAGAGTTTCTTGAGCAGGGGAGTTATTTGGCAACTGGGAGGAAGGTAGATTAAAGAGGACAGACTAGAGCCCGGGAGACCAATTAGACTGAGGACTCTTCTGATAGTTCAGGTGAGAAGTAAAAAAAGACCTGAATTAGGTGGTGCCTGTGTGAATGGAGAGAATACTACACAGATTTGAGTTCAGCGTTAGAAACAGAACTCCAAGATTGGATGTGGAAGATGGGGAGCCAAGAAGAGTCAAGGATGACTGAGTTTATAGAAGGACATTGGGAGCCTTGACAGGAATCAGAGATCTTGTGAAGGATGAAATTACAAGATGGGGGGGGGGCAAGGCGAGCTCTAGAGCAGACAAGGATGACATCAAATTGCCAACCTGGGTGACATGAGAATAATAGAGCAGTTGGGAAAAGGGGAGGGTTTGGGGAGAATTTAGATGTGTTGAATTTGAGATGTCTAATGGATGCCCAGTTGGAAATGCCTAAGAGCAGGTGTCCGTTCAAAACGAGAGCTCAGGCCAGACAGGCCCACAAAGTGATGAGTTCTTGAAAGCTGAAGAGGTAAGCAAGAGAGTGTGTGAAGAAAGGATCGTTGAGGACTGAGGAAAGACCCATGGGACAGCTACAGAAAGCTGGATGATAATCCAGCAAAGGAAACTGAGAAAGAGTGGCCAGACAAGTAGAAGAACCAAAGGAGAGCAGTGTACAGAGGATCCAGGAGAAAGCAATGGGCAACAGCGTTCACCAGCGCAGGGTAGAGAGGCCGGACATAGGGAAGACTTGAGAAAAAAGCTATCAGATCCGTCAGCAGCTTATCACAATGTAACCTTGGGGAGACCAGTCTCAATGGAGGACCCAGGTTATAAATTAGATTGTGAATGTGGAGAAGCAAGAGAAGAGATGGGGACAATGAAGAGAGAACTTCTGGAAGAGAAGTTCTGAAAAGGTGGAGAGAGACAGAATGATAGCCTGACGGGATGTCAGGATCAAGTGGAAAGGCTTAACTGTGCCCTAGGCACATTTGCAGGGGCAGTAAGGAAGGAACTGGCAGAAGGGTGGTAAAATGGCAAATTCTAAAGTAGAGGGAAGATGAGAGGGGATGGGATCAAGGACATGAGTGGAAGAGCTGGCCCCGGCCTAACGAATGCAATGGAGGAGGGGAGTGAAACCGAAGGGTTTTGAGATGAGACTAATAATAATGAGCCACAAAGCACTTTATGGACATCGCCTGGCTGAATCCTCACAGCAACCAATGGAGTCATTTTTAGAATTATCTCCATGTTACAAATGAGGAAATGGAAAGTGAAGGAGGGGTTTTGCCCTGGTCCCACAGCAAAAAAGCATCTGAGGTGGGATTCGAATTCAAGGTTTCCTGACTCTAGATCCAGAGTGCTGTCCACTACGCCAACCATACAGAACGGAGAAACGATCCCACTTTCTGTTTTAAAATGGTCGTGGCTATCTTGTGTTTTCCATCCCTTTCATTTCTGACCACTCTACCACTTCCCTCTCGCTTATAACAAAGAATAAAAAAATAGACGCAGGGTGAAAACCAGCTCAGAAAAACAAGCCCATGAAACAATCAAGTCTGATGGTTTCCACGATGTTCCACTGCTCTAGTCTCCCATCTGTTTCTCTTGAACTCATGCGCATCACTACTGGCTCAGGAATATTCCACTGTATTTATGTAGCGTATTTCTTTCAGCCATTCTTTACTCAGTGGGCACCTATTTTGTTTCCAGTTCTATGAGGTCTTCTGTTCTTTTTGTTTCTTTGCTAAAGCAAAGGACCTTTGCTTAGGTCCTCCTGACTTCAGGGTTGATGCTCTGTCCACTGCACTACGGAGCTGCCCAAGCGAGGGCTTCTTTTCTTTTCTTTTTTCTAAATTTTTTAATAACTTTTTATTGACAGAACATATGCCTGGGTAATTTTTTACAGCCTTATCCTTTGCACTCCCTTCTTTTCCAATTTTTCCCCTCCCACCCTCCACCCCCTCCCCCAGATGGCAGGCAGTCCTATATATGTTAAATCTGTCGCAGTATATCCTAGATACAATCTATGTGTGCAGAACCGAACAGTTCTCTTTGCACAGGAAGAGTTGGATTCAGAGGGTAAAAATAACCTGGGAAGAAAAACAAAAATGCTGTTTACATTCATTTCCCAGTGTTCTTTCTTTGGGTGTAGCTGCTTCTGTCTATCATTGATCAATTGAAACAGAGTTAGGTCTCTTTGTCAAAGAAATCCACTTCCATCAGAATACAGCCTCATACAGTATCGTTGTTGACGTATATAATGATCTCCTGGTTCTGCTCCTTTCACTCAGCATCAGTCCCTGTCAGTCTCTCCAGGTCTCTCTGTCTTCATCCTGCTGGTCGTTTCTTACAGAAAAATAATATTCCATAACATTCATATATCACAATTTGCCCAACCATTCTCCAATGGATGGGCATCCACTCATTTTCCAGTTTCTAGCCACTACAAAAAGGCTGCCCCAAATATTCATGCACATACAGGTCCCTTTCCCTTCTTTAGTATCTCCTTGGGGTATAAGCCCAGTAGTAGCACTGCTGGATCAAAGGGGATGCAGAGTTTGATAGCTTTTTGGCCATAATTGCAGATTGCTCTCCAGAATGGTTGGATGCGTTCACAGCTCCACCCACAATGCATCAGTGTCCCATTTTCCCGCATCCCCTCCAACACTCATTATTTTTTCCTGTCATCTTAGCCAACCTGACAGGTGTGTAGTGGTATCTCAGAGTTGTCTTAATTTGCATTTCTCTGATCAATAGTGATTTGGAGCATCTTTTCAGATGAGTGGAAATAGTTTCAATTTCATCATCTGAAAATTGTTTGTTCATATCCTTTGATCATTTATCAGTTGGAGAATGGCTTGATTTCTTATAAATTAGAGTCAGTTCTCTCTATATTTCGGAAAAGAGGCCTTTATCAGAACCTTTAACTGTGAAGATGTTTTCCAGTTTGTTGCTTCCCTTCTAATCTTGTCTGCATTAGTTTTGTTTGTACAAAGGCTTTTTAATTTGATGTAATCAAAATTTTCTATTTTGTGACCAATAATGATCTCTAGTTCATCTTTGGTCACAAATTTCTGCCTCCTCCACAAGTCTGAGAGAGAAACTACCCTACGTTCACGAGGGCTTCTTTTCAAGACTTCCTGGAGCCTGTGACTTGCACAGTGGTTTCTTCATTAAAGGAGAAGCTCAGCCTTTTAGTCTTTTCAGTGTAATTCTAGCTTGCTTTCCAGAACGGTTCTCACAGCCCTGACGAGTCTCAACTTTTGCCATCTTTGCCACTTTGCAGTAGAATCTTAGGGCTGGTTGGATTCACATCTTTCTTACAATTAGGGATTTGGATCATTCACCGCTCTGCTTATTAAGTTTGTAATTCGTCTTTTGAGAACTTTGGGTTCCTATCTTGGAGCGCTCATCGAATGGCTCTGCTTGATGGGCATTTAGCTTTACGTCCCTTGATCTCCAACCACTGGACCACTTCCTATCACCCCCTTTCCGTGATCCCCGCCATCTTCTTGGTCCAAAACATTCCTCCCTGGCCACCACTCCCCCGTCTATTTTGTCTTCTCCTACCAAAATGGAAGCTTTTGAAGAATGGGGATTGTCTTGCTGGCTTGTATTTGTGTCCCTGGCATCTAACTTAGGTCTTGGCACAGAGTAGGGCAGCGAGGTGGCACTGAAGGAAATAGGACACGGGAACTAGAGACAAGAAGACTCATCTTCCTGAGTGCAAATCTGGCCTCTGACCCTTCCTACATGTATGGCCTTGTCACTTCACCCTGTTTGCCTCAGTTTCCTCATCTATAAAATGAGCAGAAGGAGGAAATGGCCAACCGCTTCGGTATCTTTGCCAAGAAAACCCCCAGTGGGGTCACAAAAAATCAGACACGACTGAAGTGACTGAACAAGAACTGGGATAAGCGAAAAGCCCGATGGTTTGGAAAAGCAACTGTATGGCAGGTAGCAAGGCAGATGTTTGCCCGAAGAGATGTCCAGACTTTTGCCGGACAGAAGACCCTAAGGGAGTCATGTGACACATGATTTGCGTGATTTGGCATTAGCCAGATGAACTTGCCCAGATCCCATTGCTGCCAGCTGCAATCCTTTGAGGAGCTGGCAGATGGTCTCCTGGAGCTGCTGTGGCTGACAAGTTCATCTCCCCGCAGGGATCTAGTGATGAGGTTCTAGGGGCATTGCCAAGGTGGGCCTTGGATCATCTGGTCTAGTCTCCTCACCTCGGTGAGCAGGGTCAGAGCCGTAACTCTGCCGGACTAAACCTCACAGACCCAGGGTCTGACCAGCCTCCTGAAGGGCTGGAGGGGACCCTCTGACTGGCCTTAATAGAACCAGGTCCTGAAATACGGTAGAAATAGGGTCCAAATGGGGCAAGTTAGAGTAACATCCTACTCTTCCCTTTGGCTGCAGGAGATATGGCCCACTAGGCCCAGCTGGGGGCGTAGTTAGGAAAGACATCGGGGAAGGAAAGGAGAGGGACAGGAGGAAGTATAACCACCTCCTAATCGTGGTGGGCACCGTGCTGAGCGCTTTACAGATATTTCCTTTGATCGTTACAATAATCTTGAAGGGCAGGTGCTATTCTGACACCCATTTTACAGGTGAGGAAACAGAGGCAAACAGGGGTTTGTCTTGTCCAGGGTCACACAGGCAGAAAGTGTCTGAGGTCGGATTTGAACCGGGGCCTTTCTGACTTCAAGCCCGGGGCTGTCTCTAAGCCTAACACTAACCCATTGCTCTACCCACTATCCCACCTAGTGGTCTACCTAGTGATAAACTGGAGGATGCCAAAAGGCAAAATGGACGGCCTTGGGGGATGGGGGCGGGGTGGGGAGGTCTTACAAAGGAGGACCATCCTGTAAACCAGCCCTCAAACTCTGCGGTCCAACTCCCGTCCATCCCAGGCTGTTTCCAAATCTGGGCACTCCACAAATCATGGGGGTGGGAAGGGAGAGAGAAGAGGGCTCCATAAAACTGCTGACGTGGAGGCTGGGGGAAGGAGCAGGCAAGAACCTTCTCAAGAATTCACCCACCGGGGCAAAGTTGGCGGGGCTGTGGGGGACCGAGCGCCAGCCCTGGAGTCCGGAGGGCTTGAGTTCAAATTCAGCCTCAGACAGGTAAAAGCTGGGGGACCCTGGGCTAATCCGCTAACCCTGATCACCTCCAAAAAAAACAATCAAAGAATTCATCCGTTCATCATTCATCCTGTCTATGACCGGATGTTCAAATCCAGCCTCAGACACTAGCTGCGCGATCCCGGGCAAGTCACTCTCAGAAAAAAGATTCATCCAAGGAAACGATAGTGAAGAGGGAGGAGGCAGAGCTAGGCCCGTCCACTGGCCCCCTGGCCTTGCCTCTTCCCAGAGGCCATCGCCTCCCGTCCCCCCTCCCTAACCCTCCCCTTGGCTTTGGAAACAACCCGCGCTCCTGCTGCTCCAATCCGACTCTTCTGGCTCCTCTGCTCCGTGAGCCCGAGAGTCCCTTTCCCGCTTTCCTCTGAGGGTCCCAATTTCCTTTGCTTCCAAGCATCCTCATCACCTCTCTTCCAAGCTTCAGCTGCGTCTTTCCCAGGGCCTCCAAAGAACAATTGCAGCTGCCGGTGGTCAGGCACTTCCTGTCCAACAGCCCTCTGCTGCCTCAGGTCTCTTCCCCGTCAGTCACCAGTGATTTTCCTACAGCCCAGGTTGGACCGCATGGCTCCCCTACTCCAAAAGTTCTCATGGCTCCCTATTGACTCTAGGTCAAATACAGAATACTCTGACCTCTGAAGCCCTTCCCAATGGGCCTCCAGCCTCTCTCTGGAGCCATTTCCATTATTCCCCCTCCCACATTTTATGCCCTATCTCCAACCGTCCTTCCCTTTGCCTCTTGGAATTCTTCAGCTCACTCTACAATGGCCCCTCTATGTATGCATATATAGGATCACACGAGGTGGGGGGAGAGTGCTGCATAGAGGGGCCGTCGTGGAGTGAGTTGTACTTATTCCTGTCCTCTCCTTTCCTTCCCCGATGTCTCTCTATATTTTTTTCAAGATTGACCCTTGCATAGCCTTGTGCCCCAAATTCCCCCCTTCCCCTCTCCCCTAGATGGCGAGCGATCCGATATATCTTGTACATGTCAAAATACGTGAAATCCACTCTCTGCAAACCTATTTATCCGGTTATCTAACTGCGCGAGAAAAATCAGATCAAAAGGGAAGAAAAGAGGGAGAAAACAAAAGGCAAGTGAACAACAGCAAAAAAAGAGTGCAAATGGTGTGTTGTGGTCCGCCCCTGTTCCCACAGTCCTCTCTGGGTGTAGATGGCTCTCTCCATCACGAGATCATTGGGACTGGCCTGAATCATCTCATTGTGGAGAAGAGCCACATCAGTCAGAATTGATCATCGTATAAACTTCTTGTTGCCACGTCCAATGATCTTCTACTTCCGCTCACTTCCCTCAGCATCAGTTCCTGTCAGTCCCTCCAGGCCTCCCTGAACTCATCCTGCCGGTCATTTTTTACAGAACAATAATATTCCATAACACTCACAGACCCTCACTTATTCAGCCATTCCCCACCGATGGGCAGCCACTCGGTTTCCAGTTTCTTGTGGGGCCCAGTTTCACCCAAGCCACCTTGCACTTTGTTCCTGAGGATTTGGGTTGCATGGCGCCTTGTTATCCTTGTTTTGGTTGAGTTTGACGTAATGGGATTAAGTGACTTGTCCAAGGACCCACAGCTTTTAAGTGTCTGAGGCCGGATTGACATCAGGTTCTCCTGGCTCCAGAACCACTACCCTATCCACTGCACTATCTAACTGCCCCGCTCCTTATTGTCAATGGAGGCTCATTACTCACTCACAGGCTAGCATGAAGTTCATAACTACCCCTGTTCCCTCCTATATGATTTCCACGTATACCCGCTTTACCCACTGACAGGGTAACCCTCTGCACTCCTGGTCTCGTTCCGGAGCAACTCAGAGATGTCGACCGGGTGCCGGAAGCGGACTGAGTCTGGCCAGTTTGGGATTCCCTGCCTCCGTGTCCAGCAGACACCCCACCCGGCACGTGCGACCATAGAACCCGATCTCGGGCCGAACCCCAGGAGACTGTCCCTCGTGGTGATGGGCCAGAATACTGTCCCCGGGAGACCTCAGATCTACATACTCTCTTTTAGGGAAATACTCTCATCTTCTTTAGGCCCAGACAAGGAAAGGGACTCAAACTTGCAGAATCTAAGAGAGAGAAAGGACCTTAGATAGCAAACATTTTTTTTCAGATTAGTAAACTGAGTCAAATAAAAGTTAGCTTGTCCAAAGTCACACAGCTAATAAGTGGCAGAATTTGACCTTGGGCCCTGCTGACCTTCAAGCCAGTGCTCTTTCCACTGAAAGGATTCTTTTATATTATATAGGATTATATTTCTATATTTTATATTATATTACATAGGATTATATTTATATACTTTATATTATAATTCATTTTATATTATATAGGATTATATAATTTCTATATTTTATATTATAATTCATTTTATATTATATTATATAGGACTATATTTCTATACTTTATATTATAATTCATTTTATATTATATAGGATTCTATTTCTATATTTTATATTATATAGGATTATATTTCTATATTTTATATTATAATTTATTTTATATGACATTATATAGGATTATAGTTATATACATTATATTATAATTCATTTTATTTTATATTCTATAGGATTATATTTATATTTTATATTATAATTTATTTTATATTATATAGGATCTCTTTTATATTAATAACCAATTATTGAATTAGGACTAAGCTTTTCCCCCCTTCTTTCTATTTTCCCAGTCAGAAATCAACCCTTGTGGGTTATTCAACCAGAATTTGGGGGATATTACTGAGAACAAGGTCAAATTTCACATCCCCTTCAATCTTGTTCAGAGTCCACCCCCCAAGAAAGTTTTTTCCTTTTTTTTCTTTTTGCTGAGGCAATTGGGTTAAGTGACTTGTCCGGGGGGGAGGAACAGATACTTGGTCTAGACCTCCGCAGGGCGGGACTAAGACTGACATAATCCGTCCATCCTCCATCCCCTCGTTAGAATAGGTCCACCTTCTTCTTCTCACTCTTGACCAGAGTTGCTCGCCATCTGTCAGGATCACCCCCACTTCCAAGGGCATCTATGCGTCCCATGGGCCACCTCCGTCGGTCTTTGGTTCATGAGAAAAGGCCAAACGAGCCTCCTTTTCTTAATTATTCATGAACCCCAATTAATAACAACCATTAATTCCCCAGAAATTAGGGCTCTTGAACTTCTGATCCCTCCACTCCACTATTGGACTACGTTGTGTAGTCCATCCCCATCATTGTACAGAGGGAGAAACTGAGGTCAAGAAGGCCTAAAACAGTTGGAATCACGATATTCCACCCCCCACTTGCTCTATGGAGGACAGAGAGAGAGGGACCAAGGATAATGGAAGGTCTGAGTTCCAAGGGGTAGCTAGTCCAATCCCCACGATCCCCAAAGCCGCAAAAGTGGGGCATAGATAGGGGCATCAGTGTCCAAGTCTAAATTCAAACCCTTCTGCTCCATCTAGAACCTCCCATCTAGAATTTCCATCTGGAACCTTCTTATTTAGTTCTGATCCCCACAGTAGACATTCGGTGTTTTGACTCCCCCCGCCCCCGAGGCAATTGCGGTTAAGTGACTTGCCCAGGGTCCCACAGCCGGGAAGTGTTAAATGTCTGAGGTCAGATTGGAACTCCGTTCCTCCTGACTTCAGGGCTGGTGCTCTATCCATTAGTGTATTGACTTGGAAAAACCATTGTTATGGACATCTTTTTTTTTTAACCTCACCAGAATTTCTCCCAGTATCCTCCACTCCCCGAGAACTATCCCATATAACAAACGATATATTTTAAGACAAAAGAGAAAAGTAAGCAAAAATCAAAAGTAAACAAAACCAATCAATGTATGCAATGCTCCATATCCATGGACTACCCACCCCCCTGCAAAGGAGAGCCAGTGTTAAGGGAGGGCTCTCTCCCTGCCTTTCTCAAAAGCCCACTGGGGCCTTGGGATGTCCAGCCCTTCACTTTGGACTGTTTGGCGACGGCTCTTTTCCTCACCATAGTCATCGTGCTCGTTTTTCGGGCTCGCTTCCTGCCCTCCGCCCCGGTTTCCGGACGGCTCCTCGTGCTTCTCCGGGCCCCGCCACTCAATCCGGCATAGCCCTATTCCCTAGCATCCTGTACCAATTTGTGGGGCCGTCAATGGGCGTCTCCTTTGATTCCGAGTTTCCACTATCACAGAAAGTGCCGCTGTTGGGGAGTGTGTGAGAACTTTCTATTTCTCTCTGGCCTCCTTAGGGTATAATCTGGGGGTCCAAAAAGGGATGCACTTTTTAGTCCCTTCAGTTCTGTAAAAGGAAAAAGGAGTGGGAAGGAGGAAGGGCTAAGGGAGAGGGGAATGAGGAGGAAGTGCAGATGGGGAAACAAACGGGTTATAGCTCAACTGGGACTTCCCCACCTCAAGACCATAGGAGAGGGGCAGCTAGGTGGCGCTATAGTGGATAGAGCACCAGCCCTTGAGGTCAGGACCCGAGTTCAGAGGGGATCTCAGACACTTACCCTTCCTAGTTGTGTGACTCTGGGCAAATCACTTAACCTCAATTGCCTCAGAAGAAAAAGAAAGGAAGAAAGACCATAGAAGATCCTTTATTTCACTGTCCACAACGGTCATTCGAGACCTTCCCTTCTTTCCTCAAGTCACTAAGTACCTCTACCCTCCCTGCTCGCTTGAGAAAAAGGAAGCCATTCAAGATCTCTCTTCTCCCCCGGTGAAGGGCCCTTCTCTTGGGCCTTTGTTCCTGTCATCATTTCAAGAAGCTTGCTCTCCCCGTCTCTCTGTTCTCTTTCATTTTCAACCCGACTGTCTCCTGGCACGTTCCCTCCCTGGACCTTCCCTTCCCCACACAGGAGCAGGCTCTACCCAGCCTCTTTTACCAGAACAACTTCAAGGGAGCTCTCGTTTTCTTGTGGCCACGTCCCATTTCTCCTCTTGTCACGTGCTTTTCGACCTCATGGAATCGGGTCTCCTGAGTCCCGGGCCGTCTCTCAATGGCCAAAGCCGGCGGCTTTTCCTCAGGCCCCATCCCTCTCGGCCTCCCGGCGGGTGCAGAGGGCCTCTCCTCCCGGCTCCTCTCACCTCCATTGCCTTGGCCGGCTCACTGTCTGTGGCCCGCCCCTCACTGAGGTCGGAGCCCAGAGCTTGGGCCTGGAACTCCCCGGCTCCCCTTTCTACACGGTCTCTCCGTGCTGTCTCTGTCGCCAGCTGTGGGCTCTACCCTGAGCGCCCCAAGTCGGCGTCCTCAAGTGCCCGCCGTGCCTTCCTATGCCCGCCGTGCCTTCCCGTGCCCGCCGTGCCTTCCCATGCCCACTGTGCCTTCCCGTGCCCGCCTCCTCTGCGGCTCCAAGGCGGCCTCGCCAGAAGCTACCTTCCCCGGGAGGCTCCCTCTTCCGGCGGCCGTGGCAGAATCTCCCGTCTCTCCTAACTCAGACGTTCCCCCTCCGTCAGGCTCGGGCTTTGTCCCCGGACCCGTTACATGAAGGCCTGACCGTGTGAGGGAAAGCGGCTTTCCATGGTGAGCCATTGGCTCTGGCCTGAGTGGGAGGCTGAGCGTGGGGTCATTCCTCCCTGCCCCTCCCCTCCCACTTCTCACACACGCACACACATACATTTACACTGACACAATCACAGACACACACAATCACACACTCACTGACACACAGCACACACACACACAATCACAGATACTCACAAACACACACACAATGACAGGCCCACACCATACTCACACGCTATCATACGCTCACTGACACATACAATCACACACACACTCAGACACACACACAATCTGATACACACACTGACAGATACACACACCATACTTACGCACTTTCATACACTCCCACATTGACACACACCATACACACACAATCACACTCACACACACGCTCAGACACATGGACACACACACATCCCTTTGAGTTTGGGGCAGACCCAGGCCTGCCCTTCTCCAGGACCACTCTCCCTGGTTCCACGTTCTTCCATATCCCTCAAAAGTCAGACTTGAGCTGGGAGATCTGTTTATTGGGGGCAGCGCTTCACAAGACTCGGGCCTGTGGGGCAGGAGAATCCCCTCTGCGACCCCGGGCTCCCCCCCCCACCCAGGATGCCGAGTCCTCCTCGGGATGCCGGGTCAGCCTCCCTCCTCCAGAGGGTCTTTGCAGGGGGGAGGGTGCAGACAGGGCTTCTTCTCCTCCACTTTGACCTTCTGGCCCTGCAACTCGGCACAGCGAGGCCGGGGGCTTCCCCAGAACGTCACGTTCCTCTCCCCCTGGCCTTCCACCACGCTCACAGTGGGCCTAGATCAGACACGGACAGCGGTTCCGTGGCGGCCTGAGCCCCGGGCGTCCCTCTGCAGCGGCTCGGCCAGGCCAGCGCCGCTGGAGGCCGCGGGCTCACTTGCCCGAGGACCCCAGGTGGGCCCCCGGGGAGGGCGGCGGCTCCAGTTTCTCAACCCTGTTGCCCCGGGAAGGGCCCCCTCCCTCTCCTCTCCTTCTTGAGCCCCAAGGTCCCCTAGAAGTCCCCTTCCTCCTTCCCCAGGGGGTCCCCCACTCACGAGTAAGCGGGCAACTTGGCGGTGCAGTGACGTGTCCGGGAGCGGGTGGGGGCGGGCCCACAGGGGGGCGTGCAGAGACCCCAGGGCCCCCAGGCTGCCCAAGAGCCGTCCACTGAGGAGGGAGAAGGAGAACGGGGCAGGGTCAGGACCCGGCAAGATGGGCCCACCCTGCCCGTCTGGGAAGAGGTCACTCACAGGGGCACAGGTGGATGTTGTAGCAGTGCCGGGTCTCCTGGAAGCGGCCCTTGCAGCGCTGGCCACCGTGGAGCCGGCCCTCGCACACTCGAGAGCGCTGCTGCTGGCCTGGTACGTTCTGACACGCGATGTTGGTGATCTGGTGCCGGGTGCAGGGCTCCCAGGCCCCCCAGGGGCCCCAGTGACCGTCGACCGGGCAGGGCTGGCCCGTGTTGCACAGGCCGTCCCGGGTCGCGTGTCCGGCACAGCGCGCGCCTCCGTGCTGGGGTGAGGGGTTGTTGCACAGCCGCTGTTCTCGGGTCCGACCCAGGCCACAGGTCACCAGGCAGGGGCTGGCGGGGCCCCAGGGACCCCAGCCACCCTCCACTGTAGGGGCAGGAGCACAGAGGATAAGCCAGGCCCCCAGGGAGAAGGGTGGGGGTGGGCCGGGGTGGGGGGGGAAAGAATTCTCTCCCGGAGAGAAGGGAGGGAGGAGGGGAAGCCGGGCCGGGCCCTGATGGACCCTAATTCCCCTCAGCACCTACCAGGGCACGGTGGGAGGCCCTTGCAGCCTTGCTGCTCGTAGGCGGGGCCGGAACACGGGTTCCCCGGGGGCTGGGCCGAGGGGGCCGGAGAAGAGCACGTTCTGCTTCTCTGTTGGACGGGGACCTGGGGTCCCCTGTGGCAGGAGGCCGAGCACTGTCCCCAAGGCCCCCAGGCTGCCCAGGCCCCGTGGACTGAAACGAAAAGGAGAGCGTCACGTCCAGCCTGCCCTTCCCGGGCACACATCCGGGGCAGGACAGGGAGGAGCACTCACTGGGACAGAGGGTCTGCGTGTCGCACGGCTCGGTCTCGGTTTCCCCACCAGAGCAGCTGCCCCCACACTTTGGGACGGGCCGGTTACAGGTCCTCCGGCGGCTCCGCAGACCCTTAGCACAAGTCACGGAGCACGGGGTCCACGGCCCCCAGTCGGACCAGCCGCCGGCCTCTGCGAGACGGACAGACAAGGAGGCCCGGGATCAGAAGCCGCGACTCTCCATCCCTTCCCGTAGGCGGCTCCCCTGGGCCTCACTCACCCGGGCAACACTCCCGGTCCTGGCACACCTGGAGCTCCCAACGAAGGCTCCCGGGCTGCCCCTTCCCAGAGCACGGGCCTCCCTGGCCCAGGCAGCGTTGATGGCGCAGCTGGGAGCCCTCCGCGCAGGACACGGAACACGGGGACCAGGCGGACCACGGCGACCATCGGGGGGCCCTGGGTTACGAAGGTGAGGTCACCGGAGTGAGGCCCCGGAAGCCGGACGGCCTTCCCGGAGCTCCGAGCTTCGCCGGGGGAGCTCCGCCGGCTACGTGGCCTTTCCCGCCTGCGCTCCTAGCTGCCTCCTCGCCGTCCTGGCGGGCCTCGGTCCTCCCGTGGGTCTCCGCCCAGGTGGGCTGCTCCGCCGCTCTTCCCCCCCCTCAGCCTTCCCCTCCCTCCCCCTGCCCATACGCTCCCATCGAGAAGCTGGTGGATCCTGGCCCAGACACCCCCTCACCCGCAAGCCTGGCAGGTTTGGCTCCCCGGGATCTGGAAGCCGTGGGCGGCATTGAGGCAGCAGGCATCCTTGCTGACACTCTCGCCCAGGAGCCCCTGGCATTGGCTGGAAGCCTCCTCAAAGTTGGAGAAGCAACGCACAGACTCCCCGCCTACACCGGAGAACACAGCGCCCGCGTCACCGCCATGGTGGAGAGCCGGGGGGCCTGGGCCCAAAGGGGTCCGGGAGCCAGGCGGGAGGGAACGAGAGCCGCCCCGAGAAAGACCCGGGGGGGGGAGCAGAGAGAAAAAGGCGCGAGGGAGGGAGAGGGCCCGGGTTACCTGCCCCATGGGGTGAGAGCAGGATGGCGGGGAGGAGCAGCAGCAGCAGCACAGGGAGCCCAGGACGGCCCGGGCTGGAGGCCATGGCTACCAGTGGGGAGGGAAGCCGGGAAGTCCCAGGTTTTAAAGCCCTGCCTCGGTCCCTCTTGCCCTCGTGTCTGGGTCACTCCCCTGACTCAGCAGAGAAAGAGGAAGCCAGACCTCCAGGGGGAAGGAAGTGCAGGAGGAAGCTGGGACTGGCCCTTTCCCCAGTGGGGCCCCGAGCCCCTAAGCCGCCCTGGCCTCCTGCCCAGCCCCGTCCGGCTCCGTCCCTTCTCTGATTGGTCCGTGCCCCGGCTGCCTCCCTCGGCCTCCTCGCCGCACCGACCCTTCTGAAAGGTTCCCGAGACCAGGTCGATGGCCTGGGCCACAAACAAGTGTCCTAGGGGATGGGAGGAGGGAGAGGCTGCCAAAGGGGCCCCGGAGTCTCCAGCAGGGACACCGGGGTACTTGTTCCCAGCTCAGCGACCCGCCCCTCCAGTCTCGTGTCTCTCCCCACAAAAGCCGGGGCCAAGGACTAGTCCCGGGCGGGGAGGGAGGGCACTAGATCAATTCCATTCAAGAAAAGGCGGGGCAGCATCTCAGGGAATCAGGCCCCGTGCTAGAGGCCCAGATAGTGGCAGTAAAAGGTCCCGGAGTCCGGCGGAGGGGCCCGGCAACCGGAGAAACCGAGGGAGGTTTCCCGGAGCGATGGAACTAAAGCTCGGAGCCAAAGAAAGCTCCCAAAAGCCAGCTCTAAAGAGGGAGAACGGTCCAAACACGGGCGCGATGGGAGATAGGATGTGGAGTCGGCCAGGAAGAGGGGAAAGGTGAGATGAGACATGAGGACCAAAGAAACCGGTGCTCGATTCCAGAGACAGGCCGGGGCCTTTGGCAAAAGCTGTTGGCGACCCTCCGGAGGACAGACCGGAAAGGAGCCCCATTTAGAGGCTGTTAGAGAAGGGGATGGTCCCTTTGGGTCCCTTGAGCCTGTGATGAGATGGGCCCGCTAAGAGGGCTGCAGAAGGCCTGGAGTTCAAGAAAGAGAACGAGCGTCCGGGTTTGGAGGATCTGTGACTCATCTGAGAAGAGGACAGGGAATCCATGGGAGGAGGATCTGACGATGGGAAGACAGGGCCTCAAAAAGGTGAGGGAGAAAGGGGAGAAGAAAGGCCGAGGGCACCCTGGGGCCCAGAGAAGCCCAGCCACGGGGCTGCCCCCTTCAAGCAAAAGAACGTGAGCAGTGACCACAGGTCCTTCTCTGAGGACTGTCTGGGAGGCAGAGGGGCCATGGGATAGTAGCTGGAGGGGATGGCAGGATCAAGGCAAGGGCTTCCTGGAGGAAGAGAGAAAAGCCCTTGGCTGGAGAAGACTGAGGCTTGCAGGAGGGCCCAAGGTCAGCAATTGAGGCAGCGGCCCTGGGGAAGGGAGACCTGCTCTTCCTCAGCGGTGGGGGATAGAAATGACCCAGACGAATTTCCTCCATAAAGGGACCAAATGCTCCTCGCAGAAGAAGGGCAATGGGGGCCTGGGGAAATGCACCCTGTGCAGGCTCATTGAGCTGAGAAAGCAAGAATCGGCAGGAAACCTCAAGTCCAGATCGTTGTGTACCTAAGTTCTTGCAGCGGTCAGCAGCCTGGGAGGAGCGCAGCCAGCCGGGCCGAGTGCGCCGAGGCCGAGGTCCTGGCGCGTGAACATCCCATGGACAAAGGGTCAAGGCAAGACAATGCACGCTTGGAACCACGAAGTCTGGGCCCTACTGGGAAAGGAAGGGAGGGAGGCCGGAACAGGCACGCCGACCTAAAAGAAAAGGCCACGGGGAGGAAGATGCAAGTAGGCTGGGGGCAGACAGAAGGAAAGGGGAGAAGCAGTCTATCAGCATCAGGGAAGAGCATTTCCCAGTCTACCCTGCTGAAGGTCTAAGGGTCTAGGTGACTACAAGGGCTACGCTGGGAAGACAGAAGGGAGGGTTGGATGGGTTCCATCTGAAGACGGAGTAGGGGCCCCGCGTGGGACTGGGACCAGGGTAGAAGTCTGCTCTGGGGTGAAAGCTCCGTCTGGAGCAGGGCATCTGGGTGCCAAGGCCAGACCTGACCTTTCAGACCAGTTCAGAGCAGAACCCGGAAGTCGAATCATTTCAAAATTCCCAGAGCAAATGTCGGGGCCGGGAGAAGGTGCCGCTCTGGGGTCCGTACTCGGTCCAGGACAAAGGGCAGGGGGTGTCCGGAGGGTTGTGGCCCCACGCAGGGGCTGAGCCTTGGCCTGCGATCACTACTTAGGTGTCGGGAGCCTCACGCTTGCGATGGGAAATTCAATAATAGAAGCCCCTCACGTTGACCAAAAAGGTCAATGGGAGTTAACAATGGGACATGGCAACCCAAAAGGGAAGTAGAATCACCAGCTGCACTTAGAAAGGCTGGGGGGGGGGGGGGGAGCACTGGGTGCACTTCTGGGCACACCCTTTGGGCTAGCCACTAGGGAAGTAGAAAATGCAAGAGAGCGACCAGGAGCACGAAGGGCTGCAAGATCATGCTGGGAGGACCAGCTGAAGGAAGGAGTCGGGTTTAGCCTGCAGGAAAGTAAAGTAGGGGGAACTCCGCGGGACACCTCCTTCTGCTCGGCTCAAAAGGAAGAATAAGGAGCAGGGTGAGCAGGGGCTGCCAGGGCATGGGTTCAGCTCAAAAGGAAGAATAAGGAGCAGGGTGAGCAGGGGCTGCCAGGGCATGGGTTCAGCTCAAAAGGAAGAATAAGGAGCAGGGTGAGCAGGGGCTGCCAGGGCATGGGTTTAGCCTGGCCGTGGGGCAGGGCTCACCAACCACAAGAGCTAGCCCAGTGTTGAATGAGGTGCCTCCAGAGCAGCCGGGCCTCGCCCCACTAGCAATCTATGAGCCCGGACTGAAACCCTCGGCAGAGATGGCGGCCTGGCTGCCCTCGAACTCTGGGCATCAGGGCTCGGTTCCCTATCCAAGTTGGGCGATGGGATCAGAGCTTAGTCCGAGGGCCTCGGTCAGCCCCTCTCGTGGTCTCATTTGGACCAGAGCCAGGTGGGAGGTTAGACCCAAGGGTCAGAACATTGGCTAGGACTCAAGTTGGGACTGAGACTGAGTGGTGGTGTTTGGGAGAGGGGCCGGCGCTGACCTTGGGGTCAGGTCTGCCACCGTTATGGACTCGGGCCTTTTCCCGTAGCCAAGGTTCAGGTCTTCCTCGGGCCCCAGGTTTCAGGGAAGGCCTGAGCCGGGGCTCCTCCTGGGACTAGAGTTGGCAGGCGGTGGACGGTGAGGGGACTGGCTGTGTTTGAGGTCAGAGGTCTAAGATGTTCAGGTCTCGGTCTGGAACTAAGTTCCGGGCTCAGTCAGGAACACAACTGGTATGCCCTTTCCTACTGGGAGAATCGGGACCAAGCGGAGGGTGTGTGTGTGACTGGGTAAGCCTCGGGCTGAGGCGGGCAGGCCTAAGTCCACGTCCAGCCTGTGATCCGGGGCAGATCGCTTCCCTTGTCCGACCCCCGTTTTCTTATCTGGAAATTGGGGGCGACAGCATTGCCCTCCCCGGGGTTCTGAGGATCAAGCGTGATCGTTCTAAAGCATTTGGCACAGAGGGAGTACTGGGAAACGTGGCTCCCGTGTCTCTGGACGTACTGTGTGGGGTCCGGGTATACATATCATGTGTATGTATACGGTTGTGGCCAGAACTGCCCCACTACCCCCCCACTTCGCCTCCGCCACCGTACCTTGGTGGGGGGGGGGGGGCGGCCTTTCCAGCAACGTTCGGGGACTTCCCATCCCAGCAGAGCCTGGGCCCTTGGTATAAAAACTAAACCCTCCGCGGGCCACCCAGCAAGAAGGGCGGACCCTCGGCCGGGAGCCCGACGGGGGGGCCTTGCTCGGAACTGGCTCCTCTGGCCCAGGAGCCCATCCCGGGCGTCCCCGAAGGCCACGGATCACGGAGCTGCCTCTGCCGTGTGAAGGAAAACCCGCCCTGCCTCTCTCTCCCAATAGCCACTTCCGGGCCTCCAGGCTGGGAGACCTGCACCTCGGCTCGTCGTGGGCGGAACAGTGGGGCTCCCTTCTCCTCTCCAGTACTTCCGAGGCACAGGGGCCCCTTGGTGCTTTCCTGGAGACCAGTTGACTGACAGTCAAAGGGGTGGGACTTCTGCTGCCACTGCACGAGGAGGGGGGGGCATTTAAAAGCTATTTTTCTGTGTTTGTTCCCCCCCCCCTTTGTCTAAGTGTGGGGAGTGTGAAAAGGAGAAAGCGGAATCATCCCCTAGCTGCTCACCCCCAGGGATGGGTGCATGGGGAGAAGAGAGGGCGAGTGGGGCTGCATCTTCCTCCTTTCCATTCAGCAAATCTGGGCCTCGGGGCACCTGAAAATAAAAAAAACTGCCTCTCCCTCACCTTCCACCTGCAGGCACTAAAACGGGGAGGGAGGGGGGAGCTCGAATGTGGCCCTCGGGCACTTCCTAGCAGTGTGAGTCGCTTCCCCTCTGCCCGACTCGGTTTCCTCATCTGTAAAATGGGGGTTAAAAACAACACCTACCTCTCAGGATTATTGGGAGGACCAAAACGAGATCATATTTGTCAAAGGGCTTAGCACAGTGCCTGGAGCATAGTCGATGCTTAATAAACTGTTTATCCCCTCTCCCCTCCGCCCCCACCCCTCCTCGGCCCGTGGGGACCCACAATCCTCCTTGAAATAAAGCAGTCTCTTAAGTCCCTGGGAAAGAAAGAGTCATGGCTTCTGGGGACCTGGGGAGAGGACCACGGGGGTGGAGAGGCCGTCCATGCTGAGTGTGGGGACAGACACATGTGCCTGGGAGCTGCTGCTGCTGCTGCTGGCCGGGAACTGGGAGGAGAGAAAGACAGAGAGACAGAGAGAGAGACAGAGAGAGGAGAGAGTGAAAGAACGGAGTGAGTGAGAGAATGGGAGAGGCGAGCGAGAGAATGAGAATGAGTAAGATGAGGAGACACACAGAGAGCCCACCAGAAGAAGCCGTGAGGGACACACACACATGGACCTGGGTGGGGAGAAGTCAAGAAGACATGGATTGACACGCCCCTCCAGGGGCCGCACCTGGAAGGAGAGGCGGGCAGGGCTGCGGGGCGCGATGGGGCTCAGGGTGCTCCAGAAGTGGATGCTGGGGGGCAGCGCACTGGGCGTCAGAAGCACCGGGGTCTGCGGTGGACGGCAGGAGGGCAAGGGACGCTGGAGCAAGCCCGCTTAAGCCCAGGCCCCGCCCCGCCCCCCCCGCCGCTCCCACCCCGCCCGCCGCCCGCCCCGCCCCGCCTCCCCCCTGTCCCCCCCTCCCCCCCCCCAGCCGCCCCGCTCCCGGCGGCTCGTCTGGCTTACCAGGGCGTGGGAGGTGAGCAGGGAGGGAGTGAGGGCCGGGCCCAGGCCGGAAACCGCGGCCGACTCGGGGCTCGGCCCCAGCGGCAACTCCAGATCGCGTGGTTTGCGACCCTTGGAAGGGGCGGGGGGGTGGGCCTCGGCTGCGGGGGCCGGCGCGGGGGCGGGGCCCGGGGGGTCGGCGACCTCCACGCCAGTCTCCATGGCGACAGCAGCCCCCTCCTCCACAGGCCGCTCCCCCTTCGTCTCGGACGCCAGAAGCAAAGAAGCGGTTGCGGCCGAAGCCTCGGGCTCCACGGTCTCGGTCAGACCTTCGGCCGGGGCCATCAAGATGACCTGGCCGCCGGGGAGGAGAGGAGGGGCGGGGCTTAGGCCCGGCCCGAGGCCCATCCTCCGCCCTCCCCCCGCCTCCCCGGCGGCTCCGGAGTCAGAGGCCCCCCCTCCCCCTCCCCCACCTTGACCGGGGGACGCAGACGCGGACCCCCGAGCGCACGCACATACTCTACCTGCAGAGGCACTCGGGCTTCCGGGGCCTCCAGGCTGACTGGGCTCAGGGGCTCCGGGACGGGCCGGGCGGGCCGGGCGGGACTTAGCTGCTGCAGGGACTGGATGGTGAAGGTGGAGTAGAGCCCAGAACGCATGTACTCATTCCGGCTGCTGCGCACAGGGGTCGGGGCGGAGGAGCCAACGCTCCCTAGAGAGGCCTTCAGCGGCCGGAGGGGCTCCGAAGGGATCTCGGCCCGGACCTGGCCCTCCTCCCCATCGTGGCCCGGCCCCTCCGGGAAGGACACGAATTTGTAGACGAACTTCTGCCCACTCACCTTACGGATAATATTCTGGGGAGAGTGGGAATTCGTGGGGCAGGGGAGTTCAGGGCTGGTCCCGGCCCTTCCTTCCCCCCCTCCTCGCCCCCCCCCGCTCCCGCAAACCCCCTCTCCCGATGGGCGGGCCTCCCCAGGGTAAGAGGGGGAGGGACCCCCCCCCCCTCCCCGAGCAAGGGCAGGCCGGGCGAAGCACACCTTGTCGTAGTAGTACCGCAGGGCCCTGCTCAGCTTGTCGTAGTTCATGTTGGTCTTGTTCTTGCGAAGCCCCCAGAGCCGTGCCACCTCCTCGGCGTCTACCAGCTTGAATTCCCCATCGCTGGACGTCCAGGCTATTAAGTGCCCGTTACTCTGCTCCTTCAACAGTTGCAGCAGGAACTGCCACAGGGTCACAGATGGGTCCATCACTCCAAGCACAGGGTCATGGGCCAGTCAGCTGGGTTATCACGGAGGTGGGTGGGAAGAGAGAGAGGGCTTTGGATGGCTCCATCACCACAGCGAAGCGAAGCGTAGGGGGAGCTACAGGCTCGCTAGCCATCCCAAGACTCCGAGGGAAGACGGAGGGGCACGGAGACGTGAGGGGGAAGCGGATGAGGGATGAAATTATGCCATGCAGCGTGGACATCGGACGAGACCAGGCCTAGCCTGGCGAGGGGGGGAGGGGAATGGAGAACGACACGTAATCGGGGCCTGACCCCCTCATTGCAGGTGCCACAGATGGAGCCATTAATCGGAGGAGCACGACGAAGGCGCAGTCAGGAGTTTGGCTCGTTACCGTGGGTAGAGAGCTTGGCCTAGAGTCACCGACGGGGCCATAACGGTAGAAGGGAGACTCGGGAGGATAGAGTCATCGAATGTGGCAATTACGGCAGCACAGAACCACAGAACCTGGTCCATCACTGCGGGGGGAGGGGGGGGGGGGCGGCTGGGGGCGGGGCGGCTGACACCATTACCGCAGAAAGGGCAACATGAAGGACAGGATGTCTGGGGAGGCCTATTAGCATACAGGGGCGACGGGGACAGACGCCATGCAAAGGGGGCGACAGAACAGGGCCGTAAGGGGCCGGTCCGTAACGCCCGGGGATAGAAAAGCCACAGCCAGGGCCATTGCAGCCGACGGGTCTCCTGGGAGATCGCAAATAGGTCCGTTCTCAGGCTGTAAGAGGTGCGGGTGGGGGTGGGGTGGGGGTGGGGGTGGGGCCTCCAGCCCAGCCCTGTGTCCCTCCCCGAACGGATCACCCCTCCCCCACCAAATACAGAGAAGGCTCGCCCTTCTTCTGCAGGAGATGCCCTCCCGATTCCCAGGCTGTCCCTGCCTCACCTGTGAGCAACCCGATGGCAGCTCCGGGGAGCGGGGGCTCCATGGGGGAGTCCCAGCCCGGTAGCAGCCACCCTCCCGCCCCTAGCTCCTCCTTCTTCTGCTGACTCCGATCCCCGGCCCCTGTCCACTCTGAAGCCTCTTATCCAGGCCCGACCTGGCTTACAGCACCTCCCTCCTTTCCCCCCCCCCCCAGGACCTAAGCCTGCCCCGGCCCAGAGCAGCTCGGCCCGGGCCCAGAGCTCCACCGGATAGGAGAGCCGGGGCCTGGCTGACGTTATCGGTCACGTGGCGAGACAAGGCTGAAGGGGCGGGGACACGGAACCAGTCCCAGCAAGCAGCCGCAAAGCGAAGGACCCCGTGGAGTTGGGCTGTGCGCCTGCGCAGGCATAACCCCGTTCGGAAAGTGTCTGCGCCCAGGGGCGGGGGAGGAGGGACGCGAGGGGCCGGGTCGAACGCGGAGCAAAGAGGGACACCAAGAAAACAGAGACAGAGGCTCTGCGGACTGCAGAGAAGGCAACGGAGAGGAGGAAGAATGGCCTAGCTCTAGATGGCGAGAAAGATTTCCCCTCCCCCTAGCTTTATTCCCAGCTTTTATTGAAGGGATTTCTGATTTCAAGTAACACAGTCGGAGTAGTCCCTGTAGCAGTCTAGTCAGGAAAGGAAATTCTCAGCATCCTAATCAATGTCCCGCATCGTCGGACAGCTCTTGGAGCCCTTGCAACTCCCGAAGGCCCTGGGAGGGAAGAGAGCACAGGGGATCAGAAAAGTGACGTTTCCCAAGAAGCCACGCTTCTCTCTGCACAGACGTGGGGGGGCCCTTTGCTGCTCACCTCCAGCACTAGTCGGATGTGGGCCTTGATTCGAACAGAATCTTGGGTAAGGCTGTCACTGATCCTGGAAATAGTGGCCAGAGTTTGTTAAGAGTCCCTTTCCTCGCCCTTCTCCCCCAAACCCCCAAACCCAGAGAAACCTACGAGGTGAGCAGGCGGCTTTTCCGGTCTATGAAATTTAAGGCTTCCATCAAGGTCAGTTCCAGAAAGAAGCCATAGCCAAGTGCCACAAATATCCGGGAAGGGTCTGGCCTGGAAGATAGAGGCATTTCTCAAGGGGCTTCTAAAGGTCTTTGTGGCCCCTCTGGAATTCCTCTGCGCTCGGGATGCTCTCTGGGATGAGGAGGCGGGGATCCTTATAGAGCAAAGGCTTCTTAAGCCAGTGCGTGAACTTAGCGGGGGCGAGAAACTTGCAGCAACAAACCACCTCGCCATCTGAAATGAATGCAACTGACCTCCTTTAGAATCCCACGACTTCTATTTCGTGCCCTTTAACGACTCTGCAAGGGGCAGAGAGCCATAAGCTGCCCTCGAGGATTCCATGAGAGCAGAAGTCTCTAATAATTCAGGGGTCCTCAAACTTTTTCAGTAGGGGGCCAGTTCGCCGTCCCTCAGACTGTCGGAGGGCCGGACTCTAGCGAAAACAAAAGCTTTGTTTTGTGGGCCTTTAAAGAAACTTCCTAGCCCTGGGTGAGGGGGATAACCGTCCTCAGCTGCCCATCTGGCCCGCGGGGGCCGTAGTTTGAGGACCCCTGGATCGAGTCACTGACTTGGGAGAGGGGGTTCCCATGGCTAACACCACTCACACTTCTGCATTCACGTAGAAGTTGCACCCCAAATCCACCTGTGTGCGCAGCTTCTCATCCCCTGATTCCTGGGAAGGAGGAGGAGGGTGTTTGTAGATCCCTTCGGCCCAGGGGCGAGATTCCCCCGGAGCTCCCCTCCCCTCCCCCCATGCTCACCTGCAGCCGCTCGAGGACGTTCTTCAGTTGCAGGTAACCAGCCAGTTGTCCGTACACCTCGTCTCGCTGCGCCAGCACCTGCCTGGTGTAGAGGCGGAACGGGTATCTCGGGCTCTCGGTTCCCCGCCCCCGGCTCGCCACGCCCCCCCGCAGACCCCACGCCCCCTCACACTCACCTCAGGTCTCGCTGCAGGACATCGCTGATGAAGGCTTCGTATTGCAGGACCTTTGCCTGAGCCTCCCGAGGGTCCGCCGCCATGTTGGCGCCCCCCCCCCCCCAGCCCGGGCCCCTCGCCCGTCAATCCAGCTGAGCCACCAGCGCCAGACGAGAACCGATTCTGATTTCCGGGGGGTAGCCGCGAGGCAATGGCTCGCTTCCGGGTTGGGGCGCGTCACTTCCGGTGACGCGCTCCCCGCCCCCTCGAGCACGTTGCGTAGCCCTGGGCTCCGGGATAGGCGGCCGCGGCCAGGTCGGGAGAATGCGCAGAAGGCCTAGAAAAAGAAAGACGCCGGAGCATCGAGTGACGTCTTCTGACCTTCTCGTCGCGTCCCTCGGCGTGACGCTGGCGCGCCCGCGACCCCTGTGCCATAAGGCCCTACTCGCCTGGTAGCGAGCATTCTTTAGGCGCCTACTGTTTTCCAGGCACCGTACCCGGTGCCTTCTGGCTTCCCTCATTGCCTGCAATCTTGGTCCCGCAAAGGGCCTTTCGCACTTCCTCCCACCGCACGTGGCTTCCCCTCTGAGACTGCCTCCCATGGAGCCTGTTTGGTTCTGACCTCCTGGTCGGGCAACTGGTCCCTCCCTCCTCACCTCTCCGTGACCTCCCGGAGAGCTGGAAGCCTGTTTGCCCCAGCCTTGGCCCAGTGCTTGGCAGCCAGTGGTGCTTCCTAAATGCGCACCCCGCTTCTGTGGAAGCTGGAGGGCCTCGAAGCACCCTCAAGGCTCTCGGGGGGGGGGGGGGGGGGGCGGAACTTGCCTGAGTCATCTCAGACTGATGCCTTGCTACTCTCCCCCTACACACCCCTCCATGTGGCCCCAGTTATCTGAAGTGGGGGGTGGGGCGCGAAGGTTGAAACCTCAGCGTTATTATGGACTTTTCCCCTCCCTCGACCCCCTAAATCGTTCATCAACAGGTTTTCTTTCTACCTGCACATCTCTTGTGGTCGCTATCACTAAATTTCTTCTAGTATCTTTGTTTCCCGAGAGCCATCTCCTGGCGCAAATAATGTTTTTGTAAAAGGGGTTTTAAAAAAAAGCAGGAAATCTGATCAAAACAGAGGGAAAAGCCAGAAATCTACACAAGGCTGTGCACATCTCACTGTTGCAGCAAGAATTTTCAGGGTCCTCGAGGGACACTGAAGGAAACATCGCCCTGGGATCCAGAGAATTTACCCCCTCGAGGGTCACATGGTCCATTACTCACAATTGACCAGATAACATGTATATGGCCCGTTATTTTATGTATATACAGATATTTGTATATCTGTATATTTTTTTCTCAACAGTTCTTATACATGTAGATACTTTTCGACATTCATTTTTTGTCAGATTTTACGGTTCAATTTCTTTCTCCCTTCCCCCCCCCCCAGGACAGTAATCTGTCAGATATCGTTTTGTATGTATGCTTATTCTACCCAGAGGGCATACAAAGCAGTTTGGGCTAAGATCCCCCCCCCCTTGGTAGATGAGAGAAGTCACTTTTAACAGGAACATCAAAAAGGATACTTAACCCATTACAAAGGCCTTTCTCATAGCTAGTGACACCGGACCAAAGCCAACAGCACCTTTATCAGTCAGTTAAGGAGTTAAGCTCCTCCAACCTCTGTTAGATAGGAGAAGAGTTCCAGGAAATAGCCAAAGTCCCATTAATTATCTTTTGTAAACAAAGTAGTTGGATGATATAACACCAAATATGGCACAAAATGGAATTATGTTCCCCAAAATCCATCTTTCCGTATCAGCTCTGCAAAGGATCAGGGGAGGGAAGTCTCATCTCTCTCCTCTGGAACCATGCTTGGTTTGTAGAGAGAATATTCATTTTTTATTGTGTGATGGTTCTTTTCATTTACATTGTTGCAGTCATTCTGTAGATTGATTGCTCAACTCTGCTCAGTTCCCTCTGCATCGGTTCATGGAGATCTTTCCATGCTTTTCTATACTCATCACCCTTATAGCAAAGTAACACTCCCTGATATTCAAGTACCACCATTTGTGTCCTTATTCTCTGATGGATACGGATCCACTTTGTTTTGTTGTGGAAATATCCACTGGTTCCTTGCCTTGCTGCCAATCATGCTTTTCAACAAGCTAACAGCGAGGAGGTAAAAACAAGGTTTATTATATATGCTTCAACATAGGTCCGGAACTCAAAAATATCTGTCAATCGGGGAATAAACAATTTCCTACAGTTTATAAAGTTTCTACTAACAACAGAGAGACAAAGACGAGAACATACTTTTTGCAGATGGGAAAAAAGCAAAGATTTACATTACAAAGATTTAGGTATGATTTATATTTCAAAGATACTGAAGAAGACAATCTACCAGATCTAGTTTATAAAAAAAATCACTAATGAGGGAGGAGTCTGGGACTGCTAACCACCAGATAGGTATCATAAATCCTTTTGCCCCTATGCAGTTGGGGGGCTTGATCTAGATTAAAATAATTGGAAGTCATGTGAAAATCTCAACCAGCTATGTGACTTTCCTCATGCTTAAATAGGCTTAAATAATAGCAGAGATGGAAAGACTTACCTGAACTGATGCTAAGTGAAGTGAGCAGAACCAAAAGAGCATTCTACACAGCAACAACAAAATTATGTAACGATCAGCTCTGATGAATGGGTCTTTTATTTTCTTTTTATGAAAGCTTTTTATGTACAAAACATATGCATGGATAATTTTTCACCAGTGACCCCTGCAAAACCTTGTGTTCCAAATCATCCCCTCCTTCCCCCCACCCCCTCCCCTAGCTGGCAGGTAGTCCCATACATGTTAAATATGCTAAAACATATGTTAAATCCAATATATGTATGCATATTTATACAGTTTTCTTGCTGCAGGAACGGGCTCTTTTCAACAAGGTGATTCAGTTCCAACGGACTTGGGATGAAGAGAGCCAGCTGCATCCAGAGAGAATTTGGGGAACTGAGGGTGGATCACAGTGTAGCATTTTCACATTTTTGTTGTTGTTTGCTTGCTTGGTTTTTTTCCTCTCATTTGTTTCCTTTTTCGATTTGATTTTTCTCGTGTGGCATAATAAAAGTGGATATATATGTGGAAGAACTGCACATGTTTAGTCTATATTGGATTTCTTTCTATCTAAGGGAGGGGGAGGGAGGGAAAGAGAAAAACTCGAAACACAAGGTTTTGCAAGGATGATTGTTGAAAACTATCTTTGCATGTATTTTGAAAATAAAAAGTTATTATTAAAATTAATAATAATAATAGAGAAAAAGGAAACAAATTTCCTACAACCTCTTATGGTCATAGAAGAAAATGAAATGACTGATGGTATTCTTATACTTTCTGCCGACCGCCATCCTGGATATCTCAACACCAGTTTTATGACAGACATTTCCGGTACTGGACAACCCTGAATACAACAGCAAAACTAAAACAATACAGTAAGTGATGTTAGCATCATATCATAATTTCCTTAGTCCAGTTTTTTCCCAGCAACCAACATCAAATGTCCATTTAAACAACATATTTCTTATTCTGTCATCGTGGGTTTAGCCATCCCATAAAGTCGTGTGATTCTGGGAAATATTTCCCCTTGGAAATCCTGTGCCTAAATGGTCTGTTTACCAAGTGCTCAGTTCAGGGCAGCTAGATGAAGTAGACAGAGCAGGAGTGGAGAGAGACAGAAGGAACTAAGTTCAAATCCTGCCTATCCCGAGCAAGTCACTTAACCCTAATTGCCTCACAAAAAAGTGTCCAGTTCACTTCTCTCATTCTGATGTCCTTAATTAGGATGTCGGTTGTTAGCTGGCCCGGGAATACGCCATATTAGTAGGGTAGTTTTGAAGAGGTGTTCCTCCCAGTAGATCTATTTCCCAAGTTCAGCCATGTAATGCTTGGGATAGATGTCCCCCAAATCATCAATGGGTTTGAAACCTGTTGATTGCGCTCAACCTGGTTTTCCCCGGGGTGTGGTCACTGTACATGCTCTACTTCTTGGAGCCACGGGTGAGAGTTGAAAGCCAGGTGGGAGCGGCAGGTAGATGAGCGGCCTGAAAAGAGCACGGCAAGCCCTCACACCAGAGGTGCTAGTCCTCCCTGAACACCCCATAAACATCTGGATAACGCTATCCATAAACTAGGGAAGAATTGGATTTTGTGACAAAAGATCCTTTTTGTCAATTTTAATGTTATCAGAAGCTTCAAACTGAAAAAAAAATATTGAAGCTTTAGTAAAAAAAAAAAATTAACTACCATATTAAAGTCCATTTGAAAAATCATAACTCTCTAGTGTTTGTCCTAATTTGAAAACCGGTCTTTTAAGCAATCAATTAGATGAGACTACAGACTCCTGTTTTCTCTGTTGCTGAAATGCTATGAACAGCCAGTCCATTTAATTTATCAATCTCAACAAATGGAGACAAACCTTTTTCATAAAGCTAAGTGCTTTAAGATTGAACGCCTGAAAGAAAAAAAAAATTATACTGACAACTCCAATCAATTCTATTTAGAAGAACTGAAATCCAAATTAAGATTTTATCAACCGTCAGTAGCTATATCCAGAGATAGTGACTAAAAACATATCCAAAGCTTATGTATTTAGGTATCTGGGAATATTCGGGACCTGAAAGAAGTGATCTCTAAGATGAAAGTTTAAATTTATCATTTCGTGCCATCATCATTAATACTTGGCCTTTTTCATCATTCAGCAGAAATTTCAAGGTTCCGAATACCATCACCGCTAACACCAGAGGTTTAAAGTATATTCTCTTATCCAACGAAGCATGTGAAAGCCAATCACCTATTCCCTAGTTCTCAAATGGAAATAGTATGATCTGGTTAAGTGAAGTTTACTACTCGGTGAAAAGTAAAAAATCTTAACATTCTGCATCTTTCTCATATCACATCTTTATTTGATATCACATCTTTATCTCATTCGTGCCCCCCCCCAGGACACACACACACACACACACACACACACACACACACACACACACACACACTCTAATCATTAAGTTATCTTAAAAAGATGATACTATAGACCTAATTTTACATAGGGAGTCAAGTAAGTAATGGTCACAAAGCAAGAACAGGGAAAAAAGACAACAAAGCACTAGGGTTATTTATACTTAACAATTCAGAACTACTTGCCGATTGAGACAAAGATCCATTATAAAAAACACCTGGAGTTCCTCTGCCACTGTCAAAGAAAGTTGCTATGAAAGGAAGGACAGGATTATAAAAACATCAAGTCAAGAGTCTTTTCTCAAGCCTAAGTCCAAAGTCACAGACTGACTTATTGTAGGCAAACTAGAAGGAAACTTCCTTAGCTCTATTTGATTTCCAGTAAAATCACAGATACCTTTTAGAACAGCCAAATAATACAACACTTCTACATCATTCCCAGGAACTTTTAGAACACAATCTTTCCTGTTCAGAAAGGAAATAGCTTAATGGGGAAATGGAGTCCAGAGGCTTACTTACATAGGTTATCTTCTTCACTTCTCCGGGGACTGACATTTACCTAAAATATCATACCCTCTGAGCAGTCGTTCGCATTTTCCCTTGAATAGAGACAACTTTAAACAGGTTAATAATTCCGTTATAACTGGATTCAAAATGAGAGCAAATTAGCTCACAAATCCCAAAATGCTCCATCTCACATGCAAGTTTCACAGCTCACAACGTTCAAGCAGGGGGTGATTATTTCCCAAGTTAATAGCAATTTCGGTACAGTTATAAGAAATAACAATTAGTAAAAAAACATTTTCATCCTTAATTCTTAAGAGTATATGATACCTTTCCAAATGCTTTTAATTTTCCAGTTTAAGACATCCTTAAGCAAAATCATTCACTAGAAGTTGAGAAAACATTCTGCAGTTTTACAGAGGAAGTAAATTTGTGAATTCACTCAAAATCCAAAGAAACTGTTTGCATATGGCCTGGTTATCTTAATCGACTTCAAGGACCTCCAAAGATGAAAGGGAAATCTTCAAGACTCTGATCCAGTGATTTAAAGTTAAGACATAATGCAGATAGATCATTTGATTTAGAGTTTATCCCATGACTTTTCATAGCTGTCATAATAATCAATAATCATATGATTTACCATGTCATTCAAGCAATCTTTAAGCTGTTCTTCTTTAGCCTGAGCATTTGTTAGAGGATTTTTGGTTCCCTTGGTATGGCCAATTTTAAAGTCTTAAAATTATCTCTAGTCTCGCAACAGAATTTTAAGATTTATAAGATTCTTCTGGATGGTGCAATTCCAAGAGTTCTCACTGCTGCAGCCTGCCTCACCCGTAGACACCCCAAGATATTAACAGAACTTCTGAAAAGGATACTCACAGAACTGGAGAAAAGAACAGCTCTCAGTCTGAAGAAGATGCCGAGGAAAGATGGAAAGAAGCAGAACTCAGACTAGATCTGGGACAGGAGCAGCAGGCCAGAAAACATCCCTCCAGAGAAATTTCTTTTTAAGCACCCACCAGGGTCATGAAAAGGGGGCGTCTTCTTGGCAGAGTTTCAGAAGGTTTTCCTTCTTTCCCTGCTGTTCTCTAACTTCCTCACGGCTGGGTTGGTAATCTACACTGGAAGGTGACTCGGCACCTTCTAGGGCATCGGGTTAGGGAGCATCAGCAAGCAACAGGCCACTGTCTCTGTGTGTGCAAAATGGTGACCGGAGGCAGTCTGTCCATCCCTCCGCCCATCCGTCTGTGTGTGATGACTCCTGTGACTTGTGTTCATTTAGTGTTTAAGCATCGTGTTCCTCCTTCAGTAGAATGGGAGGATAGCGACGTGTATTCCTACCCTAGCACTAGCCTAGAGAGTGGCTCAGCTGATTCACTTCTCCTCTCTGTATGATTAGCCCTGGAGTTCTCTGATAAAAGCCTTTCCTACCAATCCTGAAGCTTCCTGAACTTCCATGAAATCTCAGACTTCCCAGTTCCCCTCCACAGTGGCTACTCCTTTGAACAGGTGAATCATGTCAGTATTAAAAACATTGTTTAGGAGCTAGTCCAAAATGCTGCAGACTTGTGCTCACATATGATTCCCGAAAACCCCCTGTGATCATTTGTCCTGGATAAAGCAGCCACCTGGCAAAACCTCCCCCTCTTTTCTGCTGGGGGGGTCTTCCTGAGCAAATGGGGGAAGAGGAAGGAAGCCCTCAAAGTGGATCGCTCAGCTTGGGACAGTCCATTCAGCACTGCCATTTGGCCCCCTCCCCTTGCCCCACAACTTGATTGGTTTTCCGGTAGGGCTTGGCGTGACCTGCATCAGGTAGCAGATGGCTGCCTCTGTTAGGCCTGCTTGCTTCCCCCGGCTTCCCGCTAGGCCCTTGCTGTGTTCCTCAGCCCCGCCCTTTATCTACTGCACTGACTGAAATCAGAATGGGAAGAATTCTTTGTTTGCCAAATCCTTCCAAAATGCCTATTTTTCAGTCCAGTTCCTCGGTCTTCTGAGTCCATGAGAGCTTCCCATTTTCACTGCTTTCCTTGGGGCAAATACATCCCGAAAGGAGGCCTGTTGCTGTCCTGAACAGGTCTCTGTCTTTCTGTCTGTCTCTGATCTTCCTCCCCACTCCATTCATCTGGGTCTAAAATAAATTTGGGGAGCAAATAAAGTGGGGGTATAGCTAGGTGTATACTGAATAGAGCACTGGCCCTGGGGTTAGGAAGGACTTGACTTTAAATTTGGCCTGTGACATTTGACACTAGCCGTGCGACCCTGAGCAAGTCACTTAAACCCTGATTGCCTCAAAATAATAAATATTTTTATTTATTATTGCCTCAAAATAATAACTATTAAATAAAAATAAATAATAAATGAATTTTAAAAAACGCCCTCCTTAAGTGCAAAAATTGAGAGCTTGGCAAAGTCGCCCAAAGCTGCTCAAAGACTTTCCAAGATACAAAGTTAATTTTGATAACCCCGAGAATAGCCATTTTGAATACATAATGTAATCTTTAACCAGAATGATACTATATGTTACCTGACAAAACCACAGCACTGAAATAAAACAGGATCCAACCTCCTAAAGGCACATTTGTAAATAAATCCATTACAAACTTACAAATCATCCCACGATTCAACATAAAGATACGATGATACAATCAATCATTGATAAACATTTATTGAGCACCTAATAAGTATCAAGCACTGTGCTACACTCTGGGAATACAAAAAGAGACATAAAAGTAGTCACTGACCTCAAGGAGCGTCCAGTCCAATGGGATAGCCAACACGCGAAGAAATAGGTACAAACAAGCTGCTGACAAGATAAAAAGCAAAGGTTAACAGAGGGGAGGCATTAGAAATAAGAGGGGTCATTCTCAGCTTTGTTTCCTTCTTGATCTAATTTTTCTTGTGCAGTGAGATAATTATATAAATATGTATACACATATTGGATTTAACATATATTTGAACATATATATTGGTCTACCTAGCAGCTAGGGCACAGGGTGGGGGGAAGGAGGGGAAAAGTTGGAACAGAAGTTTTTGCAAAGGTCAATGTTGAAAAATTACCCATGTATATGTCTTGTAAATAAAAAGCTTTAATAATAAATAAATGAAGTTTATTACAAAAACTTTAACTCTTTCCCTAATCAAAACTGAACTTCAGGATTTAGGGACAATTGCTCATTTTTCCCAAGGAAAATATTTCAGATGTAGTTTTTAAAGAGCTTGCAAATGAATGCTCGATTTTTATTTCTTTCATTTCTATCTTAATTTCAAGGTGACCTGGCCTGTAATTTACCTGGACAATTAAATTCTACCAAATTATTCACATAAGACCACATCTGCCCACTTTGAAACATTTTTCATTTTTCTAAATTTCCCTCTGTCCTAAAACAAACAATTAAACTCAAGAATACTTAATATCCATGTTAGGTCACTCTCAAATTTGAGGTAAGACTTTGAAAGGAAATTGCAAAGCAGCTTTTCCCCTAGGCTTTTGGAATTACTAAATGCAAGATTTTCAGACTGGTTTCAGTTCAGTTTAGGACTGCACTTTCTCCAATTGGTGAAGTCGCTTTCTATTAAAATAAAGAAAAAAAATTTCATCTCTGAAAATCAAATTCAGCATTCACTAAATTAAGGGATGGGGGGAATTCTGTGTGTGTGTGTGTGTGTGTGTGTGTGTGTGTGTGTGTGTGTGTGTATACATATTTTTCTTCTCTTCTCTAAAGAATATTCCAGGATGGATCCAACCATTCTGGGGAGCAGTTTGGAACTAGGCTCAAGAAGTTGTCAAACTGTTCACACCCTTTAATCCAGCAGTGTTACTACTGGGCTTATATCCCAAAGAGATCTTAAAGGAGGGATAGGGACCTGTATGTGCCAAAATGTTTGTGGCAGCCCTCTCTATAGTGGTGAGAAACTGGAAACTGAGTGGGCGCCCATCGGTTGGAGAATGGCTGAATAAATTGTGGTATATGAATACTATGGAATATTATTGTTCTATAAAAAAATGATCAGCAGGATGATTTCAGAGAGGCTGAAGAAACTTATAGGAACTGAGGCTGAGTGAAATGAGCAGAGCCAGGAGATCATTATACATGGCAACAATAAGACTATATGATGATCGATTCTGATGGATGTGGCTCTCTTTGACATTGATTCAAACCAGTTCCACTTGTTCAGTGAAGAAGAGAACCATCTACATCTAGGGAGAGGATTGTGAGATCTGAGTGTGGACCACAACATAGCATTCTCACTCTTTCTGTTGTTGTTTGCTTGCTTTTTGTTGGGGGTTTTTTCTGTTTTTTTTCTTCCTTCTTGATATGATTTTTCTTGCCCAACAAGATAACTGTATAAATATGTATATACATATTGGATCTAACATGTATTTACACATATTTAAATTTAAAAAAGAAAATTAGAACTTATTATAGTTCTCTATATAGAGATATATATTTTTTGGAAAGCTAGACTAGATGACCTCTAAGATGTCTTCTAGCTCTAAATCTATGATTCCATGGAAAAAGAATAATTTTGAATCTTTTCAATTTGATTTTTTGTACACATAAAATAAAATCAAGACTAAAAGGAATGCATAAAATTGAGGAGAAAATGAGAATATTCCAGGGCATAAAGAGTGTGACAGAGGGAGTTTTATTTCCCCAAATCCTTTGGGACAATTCAGGACTTTCAGATAACATTTTCTTTATTATTATTATTATAGCTTTTTATTGACAAAACATATGCATGGGTAATTTTTCAACATTGACCCTTGCAAAACCTTCTGTTCCAACTTCTCCCCTCCTTCCCCCACCCCCTATCCTAGATGGCAGGTAGTCCAATACATGTTAAATATGTTAAAATATATGTTAAATCCAATATATGTAGACATATAGAGATATGCAGTTATCTTGCTGCACAAGAAAAATCAGATCAAGAAGGAAAAAAAACATAAATAAAAATGCAAGCAAACAACAATAAAGAGTGAAAATGCTACGTTGTAGTCCACACTCATTTCCCAGTGTTCTTTCACTGGGTGTAGCTGGTTCTATTCATTACTGATCAATTGGAACTGATTTGCATCCTCTCATTGCCGAAGAGAGCCACTTCCATTAGAATTGCCGATCACATTTTCATAAATAATCAAGGTACAGAGGCAGCTAGTTGGTGCAGTAGATAGAGTACCAGCCCTGAAGTCAGGAGCACCTGAGTTCAAATTTGACTTCAGACACTCAATACTTCCTAGCTGTGTAACCCTGGGCAAGTCACTTAAGCCCAAATGCCTCAGCAAATATATATATATATATCAAGGTATTAAAACACTTTCTGGCAAGAAGAAACTTTCATCCTATCTCATCCCTTCCCCCTTCTCCAAAAATATTCAGGTTTTCCCACCAGTTTTTTAAAAAAAAAAGGAACTAAGGTGACAGTAAGGTTGGGATTACAATTCCAGATAATTTCAACAGAGAATTTTGTCAATTAACATAAGCATATATAAGATATCAATTTGAAGAGCTCCTTCCCAAAGTGAAGGAAGTTCTATTTCAGCCGTCTTCACAGCTCAAGAAAGCTACATGTTTCTCTTCATTTTACCAAACAAGAACTCCAATACTAGCAGTGGTTTTGACCACAAAGAGTTTTAACTTCTGAACTGACAATTACCACACCGTGCATTAACAACCAGCAAGCAGACAATCCAAAAGGACATCTTTAGCAGGAGTGAACTGACCAGATTCTATACCTCAGAGTCAACTTAACTAGGACTCATCAGGCCAAAAACTGAGGGATCCAAAAAATAAATGATTTCTGAACCAAATTTACCAGACTGGAATAACTAGAGTCTAAGAAAGCCCTCCTACCCATCTCTCCTTCCCCCCTCCCCGCCCCCTGCCAATAAATTATCATTGACCAGAAAATGTTAGTCAGAATCTAAACCAGACATTGGTGGGCACAATGACACTGAACAATCACACAGTGACTTGAGAGACCCCAACTTTTTGAAAAAAATGATGTATATGTTGTTTACAGAAAACACACTTGAAGCAGTTGATACATACAGAATAAAGGTAAAAGGCTGGAACAGAATCTACTATGCTTCAGGTGAAGCCAAAAAAGCAGGGGTAGCCATCCTGATCTCAGATCAAGCAAAAGCAAAAATTGATCTAATTAAAAGAGATAAGGAAGGAAACTATATCTTGCTAAAGAGTAGCATAGACAATGAAGCAATATCAATACTAAACATATATGCACCAAATGGTATAGCATCTAAATTCCTAAAGGAAAAGTTAAGAAAGCTGCAAGAAGAAACAGACAGCAAAACTATAATAGCGGGAGAGCTCAACCTTGGCCTCTCAGAACTAGATAAATCAAACCACAAAATAAATAAGAAAGAAGTTAGAGGTAAGTAAATAGAACACTAGAAAAGCTAGGTATGATAGATCTTTGGAGAAAACTGAATGGAGACAGAAAGGAGTACACTTTCTTCTCGGCAGTTCATGGAACCTATACAAAAATTGACCATATATCAGAATATAAAGACCTCAAATTCAAATGCAGAAAGGCAGATATAGTCAATGTACTCTTTTCAGATCACAATGCAATAAAAACTACATTCAACAAAAAGCTAGGGGTAAATAGACCAAAAAGTAATTGGAAACTAAATAATCTCATCCTAAAGAATGATTGAATGAAACAGCAAATCATAGACACAATTAATAATTTTACCCAAGAGAATGACAATAATGAAACATCATACCAAAATGTGTGAGATTCAGCCAAGGCGGTAATAAGGGGAAATTTTATAGCTCTAGAGGCCTACTTGCATAAAATAAAGAGAAAATCAATGAATTTGGCTTACAACTAAAAAAGCTAGAAAAAGAACAAATTAAAACCCCCCAATCAAATACTAAACTTGAAATTCTAAAAATAAAAGGAAAGATCAATAAAATTGAAAGTTAAAAAAAAAACTATTGAATTAATAAATAAAACTAAGAGTTGATTTTATGAAAAAACCAACAAACTAGATAAACCCTTGGTAAATTTGATGAGAGAAAGGAAAGAGGAAAATCAAATTGTTAGTCTTAAGAATGAAAAGGGAACAATTTGTACTAATGAAGAAGAAATTAGAGCAATAAGTAGGAGTTACTTTGCCCAACTTTATGCCAATAAATTTAATAACTTAAATGAAATGGATGAATACCTTCAAAATATAGGTTGCCCAGATTAACAGAGGAAGAAGTAAATGGGTTAAATAGTCCCATTTTAGAAAAAGAAATAGAATAAGCTATTAATCAACTGACTAAAAGAAAATCCCCAGAACCAGATGGATTTATGTTGGAATCTTTACAAAGTGTTAAGACATTGGAGTTAATTTAATCTTAGAAAGAATTATTTTGGGCCAGAACTTGAAACAAGACACTAAGTGGAACTGATGAAACAATGCTTGTGTTCACACCTTTAGCGAGCTCAAGTATCTAAGTACTCAATGGAGTTCACAGGACAGTTCAGGGCTAATATGAGAGCTGAATTCACACCTCCCTTAGGACCAGAGAGCACTCTGGGAGATAACCCAGAATCCCTCTCCCTCCAGAAGGCGGAGTTAACCTTTGGGAGATCACATAAATGAAGGAAGCTCTTGGAGCTAGGAGGAATTTCTCCGGAACATCAACAGGGCTCTGAGACAGAACACTCTGGAAGAAAAGACTACTCGCCTCAGTTGGAGATTGAGAAGCCATGAGACGCAGTTGAGCTGGAGGCTGAAGAAAGCAGAGGCAGGAGCCAAGGACAAAGCTACAAGATCTCTTGGAGCCAGGCAGAGAGACAGGCCTCAACTAACCGGGCTAATTTGGAAGGAGAAATCAATGTTTGCATTTTTAGCAGCTGGCTGCGATTTTGGAGTAATTATTTATTGCAACTGAGACTAAGGCTGCCTTCCCAGGAAAACCACCACAGATTTACATGTGAATTCTACTAAACATTTAAAGAACAATTAACTCCAATGTTATATAAACTATTTGAAAAAATAGGGATTGAAGGAGTACTACCAAACTCCTTTTATGACATAGACATGGTACTGATACCTAAACCAGGTAGGCTGAAAACAGAGAAAGAAAATTATAGACCCATCTCCCTAATGAATATTGATGCTAAAATCTTAAATGAAACATTAGCAAAGAGATGACAGAAAATCATCCCCAGGATAATACATTATAACCAAGTAGGATTCATACCAGGAATGCAGGGCTGGTTCAGCATTAGAAAAACTATTAGCATAATTGAGTATTTTAATAACCAAATTAACAAAAACCATATGATCATCTTAATAGATGCAGAAAAAGCATTTTATAAAATCCAACATCCATTTCTAATAAAAACTACTTGGGAGGACAAGAATAAATGGACTTTTCCTTAAAATAGTCAGGAGCATATATTTAAAACTGTCAGTAAGCATCATATATAATGGAGATAGACTGGAACTTTTCTCAGTAAGATTAGGAGTGAAACAAGGTTGTCCACTATCACCATTATTATTCAATATTGTATTAGAAATGCTAGCCTTGGCAATAAGAGTTGAGAAAGAGATTAAAGGAATTAGAGTGTGTAATGAGGAAACCAAAGTATCACGCTTTGCAGATGATATGATGGTATACTTAGAGAACCCCAGAGATTCTACTAAAAAGCTATTAGAAATAATTCACAACTTTAGCAGAGTTGCAGGATACAAAATAAATCCACATAAATCCTCAGCATTTTTATACATCACCGACAAAATCCAACAGCAAGAGATCCAAAGAGAAATTCCATTCAAAATAACTGTCAATAGCATAAAATATTTAGGAATCCATCTACCAAAGGAAAGTCAGGAATTATATGAGCAAAATGACAAAACACTTTCCACACAAATAAAGTCAGGTTTAAATAATTGGAAAAATATTAAGTGCTCTTGGATAGGCCGAGAGAATATAATCAAGATGACAAACTAATCTATTTATTTAGTGCTATACCAATCAGACTCCCAAGAAACTATTTTGATGACCTAGAAAAAAATAACAACAAAATTCATCTGGAAGAACAAAAGGTCAAGAATTTCAAGGGAATCAATGGGGGAAAAAATCAAATGAAGGTGGCCTAGCTCTACCTGATCTAAAACTATATTATAAAGCAGCAGTATTGGTATTGGCTAAGAAATAGATTAGTTGATCAGTGGAATAGGTTAGGGTCACAGGACAAAATAGTCAATAACTATAGCAATCTAGTATTTGACAAACCCAAAGATCCCAACTTTTGGGAAAAGAATTCATTATTTAACAAAAACTGCTGGGATAACTGGAAATTAGTATGGCAGAAATTAAGCATGGACCCACACTTAACACCGTACATCAAGATAAGATCAAAAAGAGTTCATGATCTAGGCATAAAGAATGAGATTATAAATAAATTAGAGGAACATAGGATCGTTGACCTCTCAGACCTGTGGAGGAGAAAGGAATTTATGACTAAAAAAGAACTAGAGATCATTATTGATCACAAAATAGAAAATTGTGATTATATCAAATTAAAAAGCCTTTGTATAAACAAAACTAATGCAGACAAGATTAGAAGGGAAGGAACAAATTGGGAAAACATTTTTACAGTTAAAAGTTCTGATAAAGGCCTCTTCTCCAAAATATATAGAGAGTTGACTTTAATTTATAAGAAATCAAGCCATTCTCCAATTGATAAATGGTCAAAGGATATGAACAGAAAATTTTCACATGAAGAAATTGAAACTATTTCTAGTCACATAAAAAGGTGCTCCAAATCATTGTTGATCAGAGAAATGCAAATTAAGACAACTCTGAGGTATCCCTACAAGCCTGTCAGATTGGCTAAGATGATAGGAAAAGATAATGACAAATGTTGGAGGGGATGTGGGAAAACTGGGACACTGATGCATTGCTGGTGGAGTTGTGAACGGATCCAATCATTCTGGAGAGCAATTTGGAACTATACTCAAAAAGTTGTCAAACTGTGCATACCTTTTGATCCAGCAGTGTTACTAGTGATTTTAAAGAAGGGAAAGGGACCTGTATGTGCCAAAATGTTTGTAGCAGCCCTTTTTATAGTGGCTAGAAACTGGGAATTGAAGGGATGCCCACCAACTGGAGAATGGCTGAGTAAATTGTGAGATATGAATGTTATGGAATATTATTGTTCTATAAGAAATGCCCAGCAGGATGAATATAAAGAGGCTTGGAAAGACTGACATGAACTGATGCTGAGTGAAATGAGCAGAACCAGGAGATTATACACCTCAACAACAATACTACATGATGATCAATTCTGATGGACGGGGCCCTCTTCAACAATGAGAGGATCCAAATCAGTTCCAATTGATCTGTAATGAACAGAAACAGCTACACCCAGAGAAAGAACACTGGGAAATGAGTGTGGACCACAATATAGCATTTCCACTCTTTCTGTTATTGTTTGCTTGCATTTTTGTTTTTTCTTCTCAGGTTATTTTTATCTTCTTTCTAAACCTGATCTTTCTTGTGCAACAAGAGAACTGTATAAATATGTACACATAGATTGTATTTAACATATACTTTAACATATTTAACATATAAGAGACTGCCTGCCATCTGGAGGGGAGGTGGAGGGAAGGAGGAAAAAAGTTGAAACAGAAGTTTTTGCAAGGGTCAATGTTGAAAAATTACCCATGCATTTGTTTTGTATATAAAAAGCTATAATAAAAAAAATAAAAACATTTTTTAAAATGATGGCTGACCTTCCTCTACTACAAAATGGAGGCTTGTGCCAGATTCGTATTCTTGGAAACAAACCAGAGCAGAGCAACAAAGGGTATCCCATAACTAGCCAGTGACCATTATAATCAGAGTTTTGTGGCAGGTTTTTTGCAGCATATAATTTTAATCATCTTTTTTACTTTTATTTCTGTCTAATCTTCGTTTGCTAATGATTTATAATGCTGTTAAGCTTTTGGCTTTATGAGAGTCCTAGTTTTCTACATAGTCTGTTACTCGTCTCACTCTAAACAAATATTTTGGTGTGCTGATGAACTAGGGTTTTTTTCCAGTTTTGTTTCCTTTATAAAATTTTTCTACTTAATTGTATTTTGAAATTTTCAATAGCATTTTTTCCAATTACATGTGAAGAGTTTTCCACATTCATTTCTATAAGATTTTTACTTAGAAATTTTTTCTCCCTCCCTCTCTTATCTCCCCTCTCTACAAGACAGCAAGTAATCTGAGATAGGTTACACATGTACAATCATTTTAAACAAATTTTCCGATTAGTCACATCGTGAAAGAAAGATCAGAACAAAAGGAGAAAACCACAAGAAAGAAAAAAACAAAGAAAATGAAAATCCTATGCTTGGATTCACATTCAGTCTCCATGGTTCTCTCTCTGGATGCAGATGGTTTTTTCTATCCCAAGTCTATTGGGATTGTCTTGGGGGCACTGTCCTGCTGAAAAAAGCTAAATTTATCACAGTCAATCATCACATCATGTCACTGTTCCTATGGACAGGGTTCCCCTGGTTCCTCTCACTGCACTCAGCCTCAGTTTATGTAAGTCTTTCCAGCCTTTTTTGAAATCCACGATGGCAATTTGTTTCTTTGTCACAGTAACCAGAACCATAGCAGGGTCACCGAGACAGAGGCCAGACAATATAGGGACCACAAATGTCCAAAAAACAAAAAGGAGGAAAAGGACATAAAAGGAAAAATTTGAATTCCTTCCTGTTAAGAATCCAGATTTTCTCAGTCCAACCCCGATTTAGACGCTTGAATCACAGTGGACATCTGGGTGGCTGCCAAACTGAGTGCTCCAGAATATTTTAGGAACAGCATATACAGGAAATACAGAGCAGTGCACAGAAATACATACAATGTACAGCCCCAAATTTTCTAGAAGCAATAACCCTTATGGTTAGTCAGATTCTGCCCCCACCTCCAGAAGATTCCCTATGTCAGTTTTACCTGGTGTGAGCTGGAGGGCTTCGGAGGTAAAGGATCCACTTTTCCAATCCTATTCATCACTGCCATATTATTGTTGAACTAGAATCCCACCATACCTTGACAGGTACCGCCACCGGTCATGCTTTTTAACAAGCAGAAATCTAGGAAGCAAAACCAAAGTGGATTATATTTGCTTCAGCATAGGTCTAGAACTCAAAAAAAAAAATCTTGTCAAAGACAAAGATTTCCTGGAGTTTATAAAGTTTCTAAAGACATCAGAGAGACAAAGAAAAGAATATAATTTTTAGGTTATAGTTGCCACAAGGAAAAAGGAATTTATAACCGCTGACAGGAAAAAGTAAAGATCATGCTGCTGTTTTTTGTATTTCAAAGATAACTGAAGAAGACAATGGCACCAGATCTAATTTATTAAAAATCACCACAAGGGAGGATCCTCGGATTTACAACCATTTACAACAACAGCAGATACAAGACATATATCTGGTGTTTTTAAATCAAGATCAAAGTAATAGGGTGTCGTGAAAATATCAGCCAGCTTTGTGACTTTCCTCAAGATTAAAGTGGCTGTGTTCCAATTGTCCAGTAACAAGGAGAGCCATCTATACCCAGAGAGAGGACTATGGGAACTGAGTGTGAACCACAACAGAGCATTCTCACTTTCTGTCGTTGTTTGCTTGCATTTTTGTTTTCCTTCTCAGGTTTTTTTTTTTCTTTCTAGATCCGATTTTCCTTGTGCAGCAAGAGAACTATAAATATGTATACACATATCGGATTTAACTTCTTTAACATGCATTGGAATACCTGCCATCTAGGGGAGGGAGTGGGGGAAAGAGGGGAAAATTTGGAACAGAAGGTTTTGCAAGGGTCAGTGTGGAAAAGTTACCCATGCATAAGTTTTGTAAATAAAAAGATATAATTAAAAAAATTTTTTAAAAGATTAAAGTAGTTATAGGAGCCTAAAATAACAATGGAGAAAAAGGAATTTAAAAAGCGTCTGGCAGTTTCCACAAAAAGCCCTGCAATAAATATTTAGTGACTTTTGGGGGGGGGGGGGATATATGTATAAAATGCATAATGGGATTAAAAAGTTTAAATCCTGCCCCGGGCACTTTTCAGTTGTATAGCCCAGGAAAAGTCATTTAACCCTTGCCTATCTCACTTTCCTTATCTATTCAATGAGAATGATAATAGCATCTACGCATCTACCTCCCAATATTGTAGTAAGGGTTAAATGAGATATCTTAAGTAAAGGTGACTAATGTTATTGTCTTATTACCACCTTCATCATCATTATTCAAAGACCTTCTTGGGGTGTAAGGCTCAGAGTGTAATCTCTGGGTCAAAGGCTTTTAGTTACTTAATTTTCCGAATTTCAACAATGCAGTTTCCTTCTCATTTTCCAGTTGAGAAGACTAAGGTTAATGGGGTTAAGTGACTTGCCCAGGGTCACACAGCTGGTAAACATCCGAGGACCTCCTACCTCTCAAAATATCCATCTGAGTTCTCTTAACAACAGTCTGCTATCAGATACTATGACAGATGCCTCAATAGATACAAGGACTGCTAGGATCTTCATTCCTGAAGACCTGATAGACCCAGAAGAAGAGCTCAGATCCGAACTCACTAAGGGGAGATGGCGACAGGATGATTTAGAGACATTTTGGAGAACTGGAAGGGAAGGTAGCTGGGCTCCTGGGAAGGTGTGAGGCGAGTCTTTCAAAGTGTTGGTCTCCCAATGATGGTCTCCAATGTCTACGTGAAAATATCTGGCCAATTTGGTGAGAGTTTCTATAAAGATTAGATATTAGCAGCCTTGTGCAATTCAATATATAGCCTTTGGAAATATGAGGAACTCTGCAACATAAAACTCTTTCTGCATTTGAATTTGAGGTCTTTATGTCCTAATATATGGTCAATTTTTGTATAGGTTCTATGAACTCCTGAAAAGAAAGTGTACTCCTTTCTGTTTCCATTTAGTTTTCTCCAAAGATCTATCATACCTAACTTTTCTAGTGTTCTTTTTACCTCTTTAACTTTTCTTATTTATTTTGTGGTTTGATTTATCCAGTTCTGAGAGTGCAAGGTTGAGAACTCCCCCCCCCCCATTATAGTTTTGCTGTCTATTTCTTCTTGCAGCTCTCTTAATGCAACATAAAACTCTTGAAAACAAATTAGATGGCAGGGAAACTGCCAGTGACAATCTTCTTTCTCCCAAAGGAAGCAGCAAAAAGCCCCTACTAGACCATGCTCCTGCCTAAACCTCTGCCACAGAACAAGTTCAAGGATCCTCTTAACTCATCATGAAAAACTCTAGAGAAAGATACAGCACGATGCTAATTCCAACCAGGAAGTTTGCAAAGGTCATTTTAAGGAAGTCATACCCATTGACACTTGCTGCTGAATTTGAGTAAAAGAGAAAACAAAACAAAAAAATTGTATCCAGGGATTTTAAACTAATGTTTATAGAAGAAGGATATCCCTGGCCTACATACTTTTTGGTTGGGGGGGGGAAGGGGGGCGTGGAGATGGAGGGTATTTTAAACGGACAGAACTTCCTAAGGAGATACAGAAAGGATCTTTGGAGCCATATTCTAAACTCCCATTTGGAAAACACTATAACCTAAAGAAGTGGTTCTCAACCTTTTTTTTTGTTCCCTGAACACCCTTCAACAACAACAAAAAACGTGTTTGAACTTGTAGAGTAAGTTATTATATTGCTCATAATATTCTCTTAGATTTACTCACTAATTTTAAACAATAACTTCTCCCCTGAAAAGATATAAATTAAAATGCATATAACGATAATTACAAAATATGCTCTTTCTACCTATAATTATGAGAATCCTAAATATAAAATTATAAAATCGACTGTAAAATGATCATGAATATTTTATATGGGACATTCTGTAAGAATGTAGATAAATGATCCAGCAAGATCTCCCATGTTTATGATGATCTGCAAGACTTCACATTATTTTACAAATTTTGTTGAATATAAATAACATATTAATGAAATAATAGAATTCAGGAGATTTTAAGGTGATAAAATAATCATAGATGAACTTAATTTTTATGTTAGATTTTAAAAATTTGAACCAATGTTGGCGACATTCGGCTCAGCACTAGACAAACCCTGTCTTAAATCTGGTTCTATTTTATTTCTTTATTATTTATGTAAATCTAGTTTATTTCTGTATTTTGATTTAACACCAGAATTAAATGAAAAGATTCACGCACAAAAATGTGGTGGAAAATGATAGGAGAATTTTAAAAGCTCTTTTTGTGAGAGATTAAATTCATTTTAAAATGTGTGGCCATCTAACCAATCCACAAAAATAAATAACTAAGGGCCCGAGGCCAAGATGGCAGAATAAAGGCAGGGATTCATGAACTCTCTCAAATTTCCATCCAAACAATTTCAAAACAGTGCCTCAAATTGAATTCTGGAGCAACAGACCCAACAAAAGGTCAAGGTGGAACAATTTTGCAATCCAAGATAATTTAGGAGATTGACAGGAAAGGACTGTCTCAGCAAGGGTGGTGGCTGGACCAGGAGCCCAGAGCAGACTGTGGATGAGAACTTACTATTTGACCAAAATGGTGTTTTTGCTGAAAAAAATGGAAAATAGCATTCCAGAAACAAGGTATAGACCCCACATTTACCATGAGCAAAATGAGTATATGACTTAGCTATAAAAGGCATATTAGGGGATTAGATAATAGGCATATTAGGGGAGCCCAGGATTTCTTACCTGTCAGATAGACGGATAAGGGAAGAATTTATGACCAAACAAAAGATAGAAAACATTAGAGAATGTAAAATGAATACTTTTTGATAATATCAAATTTAAAAGGTTTTGCACAAACAAATCCAAATAAGATTAGAAGGAAAACTGAACACAGAAAATTTTTTTTACAAGTTTCTCTGATTAAACCTCCTTTCTCCAATGTATAGAATACGGAGTCAAACTAATAAGAATACAAGTCATTTAGAAGGGAAACAACAAACTGGGAAAACATTTTTTACATTCAAGGGTTCTGATCAAGGCATCTTTTCTAAAATATATAGAGAGAACTGACCCAAATTTGTAAGAATTCAAGCCATTCCCCAACTAATAAATGATCAAAGCATACGAACAGACAATTTTTAGATGAAGACATTGAAATCATTTCTAGTCGTTTGAAAAGGTGCTCTAAATCACTATTGATCAGAAAAATGCAAATTAAGACAAGTCTAAAGTACCACTATACACCCCTCAGATAGGCTAAGGTGACAGGAAAAGATAATGATAAATGCTGGAGGGGATGTGGGAAAACTGGGACGCTAATACATTGTTGGTATTAGCCAACAATGGCTAGAGAGAGGCCTGTGGGAACTGAGTATGGTTCACAACACAGCATTTTCACTTTTTTGTTGTTCTTTGTTTGCATTTTATTTTCTTTATCTTTTTTTCTGGTTTGATTTGATTTTTCTTGGGAGCAAGATAATTGTAGAAATAGGAAGGCATATAGTGGATTTAACATATATTTCTACCATGTTTAACATAAAAATAAATGAGATGAAAGCAAAAAAAATATTAATCAAAGAAACAATCACAAACTTCAAAAGAATAAACATAACACTCTAGCAAAAAAAAAAATACAAGTCATTCTCTAATTGGTAAATGGTTAAAGGATATGAATAAGTAGTGGGATGTGGGGAAATGGGGCACTAATTCATTGTTGGTGCAATTGTGAACTGACCCAACCATTCTGGAAAGCAATTTGGAACTATGCCCAAAGGGCAGTCAAAATTGACATGCCCTTTGAACCAGCAACACCGATACCATTAGGTTTGTATCTCAAAAGATCATAAGAAAAAGGAAAAGGACCCACATGTGCAAAAATATTTATAGAAGATTTTTTTTGTGGTGGCAAAGAATTGGAAATTGAGGGGATGCCCATCAATTGGGGGAATGGCTGGATACATTGTGGTATGTGATTATGATGGAATACTATCGTGCTATAAGAAATGATGAGTGGGATGGTTTCAAAAATACTTGGAAAGACATGAACTGGTGCTGAATGAAGCGAGCAGACTCAGGAGACCATTGTACACAGTGACAGCAACATTTTGTGATGGTCAACTATGATCGATTTAGTTTTCCTCAGCAATATAGCAATCCAAGACAATTTCAAAAGACTTGTTATAAAAAATACCATCCACAGCCATAGAGATTGTTCTGATTCTTCTTTCACAACATGACTAATATGGAAATGTGTTTAGCATAACTATACATATATAGTCTATTTTGAGTTGCTTGCTGTGTTGGGGAGGAGGGAAGTGAGAGAAGGAGAAAAATTTGGAGCTCGACAAATTATAAAAACCAATGTTGAAAACTATCTTTACATGTAATTAGGAAAAAATACTATCAAGTGGAAAGATATTTTAGCAGTTCTTTTTTTAAGATTTATTTTTTATTTTAAAGCTTTTTATTTTCAAAATATATGTATAGTTTTCAACATTCACCCTTGAAAAAAACCTTGTGTTCTAAATCTTTTTTATTCCTCCCCTAGATGGCAAGTAATCCAATATAGGCTAAACATGTGCCATTCTTCTATACGTATTTCCACAATTATCGTCCTGCACAAGAAAAATCCGATCAAAAAGAAAAAAATGACAGAAAATAAAATGCAAGCAAACAACAACAAAAAAAGTGAAAATACTATTTTGCGATCCACATAGTCCCCACAGAACTCTCTCTGGATGCAGATGGCTCTCTCCATCACGAGTCTATTGGAACTAGCCTGAATTAATACAATGTTGAAAAGAGCAACCTCCATTAGAATTGATCATTGTATTATCTTGCTGTTGCAGTGTACAGTGTTTTCTTGGTTCTAGAAGTTTTCTACCCACTTCCCTTCAGCATCAGTTCATGTAAGACTCTCTGGGCCTTTCTGAAACCATCCTGCCAATCGTTTCTTACAGAACAATAATATTCCATACATTCATATACCATCACTTATTCAACCATTCTCCCACTGATGGGCCTCCACTCGGTTTCCAGTTCCTTGCCATTACAGAAATGACTATCACAAACATTTTTGCACATGTGAGTCCTTTTCCCTTTTTTATGATCTCTTTGGGATACAGACCCAGTAGACCCTGTATAGCAGTTCTTTTTTGAGAGGATGTCCATCAATTGGGGAATAGCTGAAAAAGTTAAAATATATGATTGTGATGTAATACTATAAAAATGGCAAACAGAATTCTTTAAAAAAAAACCTGGACTTACATGAACTGATGCATAGTGAAGTGAGCAGAACCAGGAGAACATTGCACACAGTAAAAGCAATATTATTTGATGGTCAACTGTGAATGATTTTGCTATTCTCAACAATATGATGACATATTTTGAGGGATTTATGATGAAAAATGCTCTCCTCTTCTACAGAAAGAACTAATGGCATCTGCATACAGATCAAAGAATACTTTTAAAAATTGTCTTTATTTTTCTCGGGTTGGTTTTTGCTTGTTTGTGTTTTCTTTTGTAACACGACTAACTTGGAAATATACTTTGTGTGACTGTACATGTAGAATCTATATCAAACTGTGTGTTTCTCAAGGAGGGGATGGGAGGGAGAGAATCTGGAAGGCAAATTTTTAATTTTAATTTTTATTTGGGGGGGAGTTAAGAAATTTATTTATTTATTATTTTTTAACAAAGCTTTTTATTTTCAAAACATATGCAGGATAATTTGACAACATCGACCCTTGCATAGCCTTGTGTTTCAGATTTTCTCCTCAGTCTCCCCACCCCCTCCCCTAGATGGCAAGCAATTCAATATATGTTGAGCATGTTAAAATATATGTTAAATCCAATATGTATAAACATATTTATACAATTCTCTTGCTGCACAAGAGAAATCAGATCAAAAAAAGAAAAAGAAAATGAGTAAGAAAACAAAATGCAAGTGAACAACAACAAAAAGAGTAAGAATGTTATGTTGTGATCCACACTCAATCTCCACAGTCCTCTCTCTGGATGGAGATGGCTCTCTTCATCACAAGATCATCGAAACTGCCATCAATCATCTCATTGTTGGAAAGGGTTATGTTCATCAGAATTCATCGTTGTATAATATTGATGCTGTTGTGTACAATGATCTCTTGGTTCTGCTCATTTCACTCAGCATCAGTTCATTTAAGTCTCTGCAGACCTTTCTAAAATCATCCTCCTGCTCGTTTCTTACAGAACAATAATATTCCATAACATTCATATACCATAATTTATTCAGTCATTCTCCAACGGATGGACATCCACTCAGTTTCCAGTTTCCAGCCACTACAAAAAGGGCTGCCACCAACATTTTTTGCACATGTAGGTCCCTTTCAGGAAGTCAAAATTTTTAAAAAGAATGTTAAAAAAAATTTTACATGTAATAAGAAAAAATAAAATATAAAACATTTAAATTCAAAAATAGTTACAATACAAATATTTACTTTTCTACTTACTACTGATGAGCACTGTGTTAAATGATAAATGCGATGACCGAACCAAGATGATGGGGTGATGGCAGACACTTGTCCAAGCTCTCCCCTAAAACCCCTCTAAATGTCTTTACTGGCACTAAATAAATTCTATATCAGCAGAACCCACAAAAAGATGGAGCAGAAGAATTTTCCAGTCAAGGAAAACCAGTCATTAAAGGTCTGTTGCATCAAGGAAGGAGAGGAGCACAATTTAGGGCAGGCTGAGCCAGGTCATTGAAAGAATCCATTGATTATCTCTTGAAAAAAATCCCCAAATGAAAACTTCCAAGAATATTATAGTCAAATCTCAGAACTCTCAAATGAAGGAGAAAATACTGCAAACAGCCAGAAAGGAAAAAAAAATTAAGCATAGTGGGAACCACAGTCGGGATAACACAAGACTTAGCAGCTTTTATAGTAAAGGATCAGAGTGCTTTGAATATGATATTCCAGAGAGCAAAGAAGCTAGGATTACAACCAAGAATCACCTACCCAGAAAACCTGAACAGAATCCTTGGGGGGGGGGGCAGCGGAGATGGACATGCAATGAAATAAATGACTCTTGAGTCCTTTTTTTAAGGATTCTTGATGAAAAGAGCAGAGATGAATAGAAAATTTGACTTTCGAATACAAGACTCTAGAAAAGCATAATAAGAGACACAGGAAAGGGAAATCATACAGAACTTAATAAGGTTAAACTGTTTACATTCCTACATGGGAAGATGATAGTTGTAACTCATGAGAACTTTCTCATGATTAGGGCAGTAGAAGGAGGATATTTAGGCAGAGGACCCACGTGTGATTTGAATGTGAAAGCATGACATCTGAAAAAAATACAATTAAGGCATGGAAGAGGAATGTACTGGGAGAAAGGGAAAGGAAGAGGTAATATGAGGTAAATATTATACATCAAAGAGGATAGGGGGTCAGGGAAGGGAGGGAGAAAAATTTGAAATACAAGGTTTTGCAAGGGTAAATGTTGCAAACTTCTTTGCATCTATTTTGAAAATAAAAAGCTCTTACTTTTAAAAAGTATTCAAAGCTGTCTACAGCTGTATGAAAAAAAAAATGTTCTGCCTCACTATTGGTTGGAGAAATGCAAATTAAAACAATTCTGAAGTATTGTTTCCTACCCTCAGATTGGCTAATAGGACAGAAAAGGAAAATGACAAACGGGGGAGATGATGGGAAATGAGACATTAATGCGCGCTGTGAACTGAGCCAATCGTTCTGGAGAATAATTTGGAACTATGCCCAAAGGGCTGTAAAACTACCCATACTCTTTGACCTATATTTGTAACATAACTTGGGCGTTTATTTGCTGCTTACGGGGCCATTAATGAATTTTTTAGCGTGCACACCTTAGCTCGGCATCAGAAACCACTACATGGGAACCACTGGTCTAAGCAAATGCCCAAGTAGGTCTCCATTTTGGAATGGAAAGAAGTATGATCATCAAAAACAAACTCTTCGCGTGGACCACAACATACCATGTCCACTCCTTCTGTTATCGTCCTCTTGCATTTTTATTTTTCTTCCTGGGTTATTTTTACCTTCTTTCTAAAGCCGATCTTTCTTGTCCAGCAAGAGAACTGTATAAATATATATACATATATTGTATTTAACATACATAACATGTATGGGACTGCCTGCCATCTAGGGGAGGGGGTGGGGGAAGGAGAGGAAAATTGGAACGGAAGTTTTGTTTTTTTTTTACAAGGGTCAGTGTTGAAAAACTACCCATGCATATGCTTTGTCAATAAAAAGCTATTAAAAAAAAACCTTTTATAACTTTGCTCCTCAAATCACTCATAGAAAAATGTGAATGTCTGGCACAAGGCAGCACTACAGACACTGGAGCTTTCCTAAGAAAGCCAGAAGCCCGGGGTGACCCCACTGACCCAGGATGTTCTCTGGTCAGCAAAGGTGCCGAGGAGCTCCATTGTGAACCTACTAATAGATGACATCTGTATTCTGAACTCAAGAGGGAAAACAGCATCACTCTCTATCACTCTCTACAACTTCAGAGTTTGCCTTTGTCACTGCACATCCATAAGAGACTTAAGGATTCAGAGGAGGAGAATCCCCTCTTGAAGAAAAGAATGCAATTTCTGGAAGCAAAGCTTCCGAAAACCTGATTAGAGGAAGAAACCAATTCAATGGGTGTGATGACCGTGTTTAGCATCCAGGGTATTTTAAAATCAGCCGGAGTCAGGATAAGTGAAAGTCCTTGATCTTTATTCTTTGTGGAGGTGAAGGGGGATGGCTACACCAAGTGAGAGCCATGGGGACAGGAAGCCGGCCAGCTGTGCGTCTGGCTCTCACACTCCACCCCCTAAATCCTCTACCCAATCTCCTGTACAACAGATCAAACTTGCACAGAGAGTGGGCAGGGCCATTCTTGCTCCAAGCATATACTAATAGAGTATTGGCCAATTGGTACTTAGCCTTATGTGCTCTGGGCCTCAGTGCATCTGCTCAGCTTCAGCCCATTACAAATGGGGTGAGTTTCCTTGTTAGTAAATAAGGCCTAGAGTGCTTCTCCAGAGGTCTGCATGGACGGAGAGCATTTACAAAAGCAAATGGGATAATGGGAATCTTTGCTCAATTCTGACTCTTTGAAAATATTCGATGAGCAGCTCAAGACGTAGGAGTACAATTCCTCCAGTTCTGGGAGGATGGGCTGAGTCTCAACATATGAAGAGGGAGGTGGCCAAGCAGTGACCTGAAAATCCATGGTTTGGAACAAGAGCTGGAACTGAGGAATACAGGAGTGTAATAACACAACAGTGCAAAGATCTAAACCCAAAGATCAGCCCAAGGAAGAAAATCCCAAGAACACGAGGCCACGCATCCCACGCGGTAACGTGCAACATGCCTCCTGAGAATTAGAGACAAATAGCTAGTCGACTTCTTGTGACTCAAGTGCAACAACATTTCCAAACTCCATCTCCAGTCCCCCAGAAAAGCTAGTGAAAGACTGTACAAAATTAAATTGGACATCTTTAATGGCAACCTCCAAAAAACCCGTTCCTCTTTCACCAAATGGAAAAGCCCTCTGTATTACCACGGGTTCAATTCCTTTGGCTAGAAATACAAAGCTTTTATCGGAGAGAGCAAGTTCAGATAACAAGGTGAGGAACTAAAAGTCGATTCGGATTCCATTGTGGCATAGTATTCCATGACCATCCACTATTTCAACTACACTTTGATCGGTATATATTGTCTTGTAGTTAGATTTCCTTCTTTTACTACAGACAAACAATTGTGCTCACCCTCTCTATTTTAGGTAAGTATAGACACAAGCACTACTTAATAAATTACAGAAATTTCCTTAGTATGTTTTTTTCCCTGAGACAATCAGGGTTAAGTGACTTGCCCAGGGTCACACAGCTAGGAAGTGTGAAGTGTCTGAGACCAGATTTGGTAGTGGGGCTCTATCCACTGCACCACCTAGTTGCCGCCTTATTATTTCTAAAAGGAAACAGTAGCCAATTCCTATGGATTTTGGCATCTCAGCTTAAGAAAAACGATAGGAATTCCTTTTTGAACTTGAGTTTAGAAATATAGACACAAGTTTTATGAAGTGTTTAAATCATAAATAGGGCTGCTGCAGTAGATAAAGTGCCCTGGCCTCATCTTTCTGAGTTCAAATCTGAACTCAAACATTTCCTAGTTTTGTGACTCTGGGCAAGTCATTTACCCTTGTTTGCCTCAATTTCCTCATCTGTAAAATGAGCTGGAGAAGGAAATAGCAAAGCACTCCACTAGCTTTGCCCAGAAAATACCAAATGGGATCATAGATAGTCAGACATGACTGAATATTATCAACAACAAAAACATAAATCTATTCCCTCACAAGAATAATAGGAAGGAATTGATAAATGTTCAAAGGATATGAACAGACAATTCTCAGATGAAGAAATGGAAACTATCTCTAGCCATATGAAAAGATGCTCCAAGTCATTATTGATCAGAGAAATGCAAATTAAGACAACTCTGAGATACCACTACACACCTGTCAGACTGGCTAGAATGACAGCGAAAGGTAATGCGGAATGTTGGCGGGGAAGTGGGAAAACAGGGACACTGATACATTGTTGGTGGAATTGTGAATACATCCAGCCATTCTGGAGAGCAATTTGGAACTGTGCTCAAAAAGTTACCAAGCTGTGGATCCCCTTTGATCCAGCAGTGCTACTAGTGGGCTTATATCCCAAAGAGATACTAAAGAAGGGAAAGGGACCTGTATGTGCACAAATGTTTGGGGCAGCCCTGTTTGTAGTGGCCAGAAACTGGAAACTGAGTGGACGCCCATCAGTTGGAGAATGGCTGATAAATTGTGGTATATGAATATTATGGAATATTATTGTTTGGTAAGAAACGACCAACAGAATGTTTTCAGAGAGGCCTGGAGAGACTGACAGGAACTAATGCTGAGGGAAATGAGCAGGACCAGGAGATCATTATATACTTCAACAACAATACTGTTTGATGATCAATTCTGATGGACATGGCCAGCAATGAGATCAACCCAGATCAGCTACAAGAGAACAGTAATGAATTGAACCAGATACACCCAGACCTGCCAAAGAACTCTGGGAGATGACTAGGAACCACTACCTAGAATTCCCAATCCCTGTATTTTTGTCCGCCTACATTTTGGATTTCCTTCACAGGCTAATTGTACACTATTTCAGAGTCCGATTCTTTTTGTGCAGCAAAATAACGCTTAGGACATGTAGACTTATATAGTATTGAACTTATACTTTAACATATTTAACATCTATTGGTCATCCTGCCATTTAGGGGAGGGGGTGGGGGAAAGGAGGGGAAAAACTGGAAGAAAAGGTTTGGCAATTGTCAATGCTGAAAAATTACCCCTGCATAGAACTCGTAAATAAAAAGCTATATTAAAAAAAAAAGAACACTAAGAAGGTAAATGGTATTTTGGGTGTAAATTGTGTAAATTAAAAAAAAAAATCCTGCCTGGGGAGCAAGAAGCTGTAAAATGTATTTTGATTCCCATTGGTCTTTTTTATTAACACATATAGATTATAAAAATTGCGGTATGGAATAAAAGTTGTATGGATAGTCCATTTCTGCACACCATTTTAGTTCAAGTTTTCAGACTTAAAATTGCTTTCTAAGCTTGTTATTGAAGTGCCGTAACGGTCACCATTCCTTCTGTGTAATTTTAATTCCGTTTATACCCCAGACCATTCAATCAAGTTTATTGGAACCTCAATTCAATAGCTCCCTGGAACATTCGATTTAAAAAATAAGATTTTTTTTCCAAGTTAAAAAAAAAAAAGATGACAAAACTGAAAAACACTTTTGTGGCAAAATGACTTAACATGAATTGGGTGATAGGTAGAGTTAGAAAATATTTTATAATTTTACAATTTCAGACCTATTGGTAGGTTAAGAGGTACATATGAGTATTCAAATGTAACTGGCCCCCAATAATTGTCTCCAATAACCACACTAGCTGGCTTTTCCTTAGCAAAGCAGTTTAATTTTTATTTTTTTAATTAAGATAAGACTTTTATTTTTATAGTCCAATTTTTATCGTTAGCTTTAAAGGAGGAAATTCTCTACATTAGAAAAGCAGAGAACTATTTTATACGGAGTACAAAAATATTGTGATTATAATGAATTTCTTTTTTTTAACTAAAGCTTTTTATTTTCAAAATATATACATGGATAACTTCCAACATTCACCTCTACAAGACCCCGTGTTCCAATTCCCCTCCCTCCCTTCCTCTCACCCCCTCCCCTAGATGGCAAGTGAGGCAATATATGTTAACCATGTGCAATTCTTCCATACATATTTCCAGAATTATCTTTCTGTACAAGAAAAATCAGCTCAAAAAGGGAAAAAATGAGAAAGAAAACAAAATGCAAGCGAACAACAACAAAAAGAGTAAAAATGCTATGTTGTGGTCCTCACTCAGTTCCCATGGTCCACACTCAGTTCCCACCGTCTTCTCTCTGGTGCAGATGGTTCTCTTCATCACTGAACAATTGGAACTGTTTTGAACCATCTCATTGTTGAAGAGGGCCACATCCATCAGAATTGATCATCCTATAATCTTGTTGCCGTGTACAATGATCTCCTGGTTCTGCTCATTTCACTTACCATTAGTTCCTGTCAGTCTCTCCAAGCCCCTGTGAAATCATCCTGTTGGTCATTTCTTACAGAACAATAGTATTCCATAGCATTCATACACCATACTTTATTCAGCCATTCCCCAACTGATGGGCGTCCTTTCAGTTTTCAGTTCCTCACCACTCCAGAAAGGGCTGCCACAAACATTTTTGCATATGTGGGTCCTTTTTCTTTTTTTATGATCTCTTTGAAATACAGGCCCAGTAGAAACAAGCAGTTTACTTTTTAAATGGTAATATATGAACTTCACGGAGAAAATTTGCAATTGAGTGAAGAATCATTAGTTACTACAGTCATTTTTGTGGAGTTGCTAGAGTTTGGGGGCAAGTGCAAACCGAATTGTTTACAAGAATTGAAGAAATAACCAACTTTCCTGGGAGCTTTAGGGGAAAGACTGTGTAACTGATGTCATGCTGACATTTTCTGACGCGGGCCCTTTTTTGTCCTGAGATCTTCAGTATTTCATGTAGAATGTCTTTTTTTTTTTCTTTTCGGTATTACACATTTTGGTGTTTTTTAAACTCAAAAAGAATTCCTGAAACCTCCTGCTGGATTACTGATAAGCATATTTAAATGAGACCGGATACTGTTTGTATCTTTGTTTTACCTTACTCACACATCCTGGCTTGTCTGTGATTAATGGAAATCATCTCAGATGCTGTAATTTATTCCGATCAGTGAACACAGATGACTCAAGAAAGTATTATTAATATCTCGTGAAATAATAGAACTAACCCACCATGCATAAAATAGTGTATTAGTAAGCTTTAGCTGGTAGAATCCACTACCTGTGCAGTAACAAAGTAGCAGAAATTACTTTCCATGTGGCTGCATGGACTATTATATTTGATCTTTAACATAGCTCACTGATGTTGCTTTTCTTAATCAAAATTGAGATGTTTCACATACATTGTATCTAGGCTATACTAGGACATATTCAACATATATAGGACTGCTTGCCATCTAAGGGAGGGGGTGGAGGGTGGGAGGGAAAAATCGGAACAGAAGTGAGTGCAAGGGATAATGTTGTAAAAAAAAAAAAAATTACCCTGGCATGGGTTCTGTCAATAAAAAGTTACTATAAAAAAATAAAAATAAAAAATAGTTTTGTAAAAATAAAAAAAATAAAAAATTGAGATGTTCTTTTTCTTTTTAAAAGTACTAAACTGGGTAAGATACTGACTTGGCTGGCATTGTAAATGCTGCAAAGATGAAACCATATTGTTTAATGTAGAGTATGGGCTAGCTCTCTGAAGGGCCTCAGGGTCAGCCAAAGTCAGGATCAATCAAAGTCCTTGGTCTTTAAGGGGAGAAGTGAAGGCGGCAGGCAAGCTGCCACTCGGTTTGCCAAAGGTGTATCCTGGATTCTGGAGTCCGGAGTCTCTGGCCTCTTTCCTTCTCCTTGTCTTGCCTCCAAGTGCCTCTGGCCTCTCTCCTCGTGCCCTCCAATCCTTGCCTACGATTATCTTACTACCAAACATTCAGCAAGCACCAAATGTGAAGAAAGCCATCATCCAAATATATGCTAATAGAGCCATTGATTCAGAGTTTCCGCCTTCTCCAATTTAACTCATGTAAAGCATTTTTGTCTGGAAAAAAAAACAATATTGAAGTTCTTCACATCTGACTGATAAAGGTCACAAATGAGGAAAAGGATAAACAGTGGAGGAACTGTGGGAAAACAGGTATACTAATGAATCGTTGGTATGATTGGGAATTGGTCGGGCAATTCTGGAAAGCAATTTGGAATTATGCCCCAAAAGTCCCTGTTGTGGAAATATATTTTGAAATCTTTTTTTTTTTTTGAGGGAAAGGGACCCACATGTGCAAAAATGTGGCAGTCATTTTTGTAGTGGCAAGAAACTGGAAACTGAATGGAGGCCCATCAAGTAGAGAACGGCTAAATAAGTGAAGGTGTGTGAATTTTACGGAATTTTATTGTTCTGTAACAAACTATCAGGAGGATGAGTTTAGAGAGGCCTGGAGAGATTTGCATGAATTGATGCTGGGTGAAATGAGCAGAACCAGGAGATCATTGTACACGGCAACAAAAAGACCATCTGATCATCAATTCTGATGCACATGGCTCTCTTCAACAATGAGATTGTTTCAAACTAGTTCCAACTGTTCAGTAATGAAGAGAGCCATCTACCCCCGGAGAGAAGACCATGGGAGCTGAGTGGGGACCACAATATAGCATTCTCACTCTTTCTATTATTGTTTGCTTGCATTTTTGTTTTCCTTCTCAGGTTTTATTTTTCTAGATCTGATTTTTCTTGTGCAGCAAGAAGAGAACTGTATAAATATGTGTGTATATATATATATATATATATTGGATTTCACATATTTAACATGTATTGGACTACCTGCCAGCTAGGGGAGAGAGTGGGGGGAAAGTGAGGAAAATTTGGAACAGGTTTTGCAAGGGTCGATGTTGACAAATTACCCATGCATATGTTTTGCAAATAAAAAGCTATAATAAAATAAAATATTTTTAAAATCTCCTTTTTTTTCCATTTCTCCAGAAATATAAAAAAAAAATTTCTCTAGTCCCAACCCTTTCCTACCTTTTTCCTTTGGGAAAATGGTAACAAAGTCTTCCTTTGAAATGGAGGCAGAGTGACAACCAAACTGAACTCTTGTTTAGATGGAATCATTCACTGTCTTCCTCCAAGTGAACTGATTGGTGCCAGAGCCTTCTTAAGGACAGTCTTTTCTTTGGAAAGTCAAGCTTATGTTCTTGATCATATAATTGTGAATAGTAGGCATAGAAGAATTGCCCGTGTTTAACATATATTAGATTACTCACCGTCTAGGGGAGGGGCAGAAGGGAGGGCGGGAGGAAAAAAGCTGGAACACAAGGTTTTGCAAGGGTGAGTGTTGAAAATTGTGCGTGTGTATCAAAAATAAAAACCTTTATTTAAAAAAAAGGGATTGATCATAGGAAGAACTGGGTGGTGACTATTCTGGACGGTAAACCCCGAACTCTATTTGAGTGTCTTTTCTTTGCGCAAGATTCCCATGAATCTCGGGGCAGGGGCAGTCATGTCAGAGGGCCCGGAAAACTATGTCATTTGGGACCTGTCTCTCTCCAAGGTGGAAAAGCATTGGCTCGACGATACTCAAGCACCTTGTTTCCGGCAGACTCCAGGCCATATTGCGAAGTACTTTATGGGTTTTCTATTCGTGCCAGGCCTCTGACCCAGTCGGGCCACTGTCGGGCTTAAGCCCGCAAAAGAGGAAAAGAACCCACATGTCCAAAGCTACTTGGGCATCTTGTCCTGGTGATCGCCCAAATCTGGAAACCCTTAGAGAATGGCTAAATATGGGATGGAATGGAACATCGTCGAGCCCTGAGAAATGCTGGGAAGGCAAGTTTGCTGGCAGACTGGGCAGCCCCTCAGGAGCGGCCGCTGAGCAGGGAGAAAAGCCACTCGGAAGGCCTTTGGGATGCCAATCAGCACGTGAGAGAGGCAGAATCCAAAGGAACGAAAGTGAAACTTGCACATACACCCTCCCGGCCCCTGCCCACCGCCGGTAAGAGGCGGCGGTCGCTGGCGAGCCCAAGGTCCGGGTAGCCTTGCGGCAGCAGCGCCGTAAAAGCGATGGGAGAGAGGGCAAGCTTCAGAGACCCCGGTGCCACTGTCAGCCCAGGGCCCAGCCGGGATTCGGGGGCGGGGTCGGCAGATGGAACCTGGCCCGGGACCGAAGGGGGCGGGGTGGGAAGAAGGAGGGCAGGGCCAAACCGGGAACTGCGCACCTAGCGGGGCGAGATCGCAGGAGGTGGGAAAAGGAGTCTCTGGCCAATCAGCTCCTGGGAGGGGACGGGCCCCTCCCTCGGGGAGGAGCCAGGGTGAAGAGAGCCCGGAGGAAGGACGTACCAATCTGGGGCAGCGGGGAGCAGCTGTCAGCTCAGGTCCTGTGTCTCTGGTTCGGGCCGGGGGAACGCCTGGGAACCGGCCGTTGCTGTCGCCTGACTTTCTTAAGCTCTCCCGGGCGGCCTGAGAGATTGCTGGTCGACTGACACCGCCCCCGAATAAATCCCGTCTTCTGCTCTTTCAACCTTCCTCCCCATCCGCCGCCGTTCGTGGCCCGGCCCGAGCCGCCCCCGCCGACACCTGGGACTGTACCAAGTCTGCTCAGAGGGCTTTCCCTTTTACTCCCGGGGGCCCGTGGCTCGGCGCGACAGGGCCTCGGCTCGAAGCCGAGCTCTTCCCGTCCCCGTTTTCCCCCCTCCCGGAGGTCGAGCCTGTGGGACGTTCCGGGCTCCTCCTCCTCCTCCTCCTCCTCCTGGCCCCGAGGCGGGGCCTTGTGCGCAGGTGCCTGAGCCGCCGCTGCTTGGGCGGCTGCGGGGACCCGGACTCGAAGCCGGGACAGGGACCGCGCCAGGGATAGCGACCGGCCCAGGCGAGGGCGCAGGGCGCGGCGCGGCGCGATCGGGATCTCGCTCCTGGGGCTCCGCGGCGGCGGCCAGGCCCATGGGCGGCTGAGCGGGACGACGCGGGCGGGTCGAGCCCAGCCGCCATGGCCGACGACTACTGGGACCTCCCGCGCCGCCGCCGCCGCCGCCGCCGCCGCCGCCGGGGCCGCCGCCGCCGCCGCCTCCGGGGCCTGCCCGGAGCCGCCGCCCACGGAGCCCAGGGGGCCGTCGCCGCCGCAGCCGCCGCCGCCGCCGCAGCCGCCACCGCGCCGGGCCCGGAGCACTGAAGCTCCCCGCGCCCCCGCGCCCCAGCGCGCGTCCCCACCCCCGCTGCCTCCGGTAAGCGCCTACCCCTCCCCCGCCGCCACCCCCCTCCTTTTTTCCCCCAAAGGGAGGGAGCCCAGGCCAGAGGATGCGAGCTTGGGAGTTTCCTACAATGCACTGGGGCCTGGGGAAAAAGGGGGGGGGTGTGGCCACCTTGGAACTCTGCCCTCCACTCTTCCCACCCAAGCCCTGCCTTCTAGAGCCACCTCCAGCCCCCTATCCTGGTCCTCTGTCTACCTAGCACCCCAAGATCCTGTGGGAGTGGGGGGGAAGGGAATGAGTGATCTCTAGCCCTCCGGTCCTCAGCAATCGGTTCCTCGGGGTTCCCTAGGCTCCCCAAGAACAAGAGGCAGTGTGGTGCATGCAGGGCTTGTTCCAGTGCGATGACTTTGCCTTAAATGCTGGCTCTGCCGTTTCCTACCTGTGTGACCTTGGGCAAGTCAATTGGAGCTTCCCTTGCCTCCTCTGTGAAGTGAGATTGAGCCAAGTGATGCTGAAGGGCCTTTCCAACCCTAATTCCGAGATCCCCAATTCTTCAAGGACTCCTTCCTTTCTCCTCCCCCAAGACTCGCCAGGATTCTCTGCTTCTTCCTTCCCCACCCTCTGGGGGGAAAAAAGCCCAGCCTCAGTAATATGGCCCCTAACGGGAATAGGAGGCTCCTCCCCTCCCCTGGAATGAGATTCTTGGGTAATTCTAAAGTGCTTCCCTATAAAACTACACCCCCTCCCCCCCTCCTTTAAAAGTGTTCTGTCACTGTCATCATAACATGCATTTCTACAATTTAGTAAAAAAGCTTTTATATGGATTGTCCTTTAATCCCCACAACCATCATGGGAAGTAGATGCTATCATTCCCATTTTTTGATGGAGGAAACTGAGGCAAATGGAGGGTGCAGCTCGCCCAGGGTACAGCACCTGACTGCCTAGAGAAGCTCTCTGGCCATCCCCTGGGTCCCACGAGCTCCCTTCTACATAAGAGCTTCTTCCAGCAGCCTCTGGAAATCCAAGGGGCTCCTCTCCCTGCTGAGAAGCAGGCGGTCAGGTGGACATCAGAAGTCCCAGCTGCTAGCCCACCGTATGACCTTGGTTCCGTTCTTAGATATTTTGGGTAGTCGGGACCTTTCCAGCAAGCTCCAGAAATTCTTCTGCATCCTAGACACAAAAGTCCCTCCCTCGCAGCCGTCCCCTCGGCAGGCCGTCGACCGTTTCCTTAGCTCCTGTCATTCCTAGGCCGGAGCCTCCCCCCCCCCCCCATTTCTCAGGGGTCTTGGCTGGCTGAGAGGGAAAGCAGAGGACGGTGATTGCTCGGACCCTGTGGGAACCTGACTCCTGGGGCAAGGGACAAGGTTGCAACCTCCACTTTGCAAAGTAATCGGGGCGATAGAGGAGACGGTGGGGGCTAACTCTGAAACCTAAGTGCCGCAGGAAGCCCTGGTTTGGAGTCCCACTCGTGACATTTGCCACGTAACTGTGAAATCGAAACCTCTGACTCCCTGGTCCCGAATCTGTAACATGAGGCTCAAGTGAACTTGAACCTGTACAAGCTCCATTAGGAAGAGGGGACACTGAATAATCAGTGGCTCTCTGCTGGGAATGGCTGCCCCTTTGCCCCAAGGCCTTAGCTGGCCCAGCTTTCCCAGGAATAGGGCAGCTCTCTGGCTTGGCCTCCTGCCCTCCCTTTCCTTACTTTTCCCCAAGCAGCTGGTACCTCAGACATCCCGCTTGGCTGCATTTCTCCTCTGGGGCCTTGGACCATCTGGGGCCAAGACCGGGCAGCTGATACATTGGGCACACAGAGAATCCTGAGGTCTTCCCGAACGTCCTTCCCTTCCCTTTCCCAAGATCCCCTCTGCCCCTTCCCCGCCAGTACCCAGGGCCCTAGTTCTGAAGCCTCTCGATGGTCTCAGCCCTGCAGATCCTCTCCCTTCCCTGCCAAGGCCCAGGCCTAGGCCCCCCTGCCAGCCTTTGCTGAGATATTTATAGCTGCTGAGTCAGCCAGGGCCTCTCCCTGCAACCAGGGCTAGGCCCGAGATAGAGGAACACCCCTCTTTCTTGCCTGGGATGGGAGGGGGGCGGTGAGGCTGAGGCTCGGCCTTAAAGCTTGCATCCCCGGGCCCACTCTGCTGTTCTGTGGGGAGTCACAGGCGGGAAGGAGGAACCCTAGAACTGGACTAGGGAGACCCTGGGGAAGAAAGTGAAGGGAACTCTAGCTTCTATCCCACCTGGCTTTTCTGGGGGTGGGTGGGGGATCCCTCACGGGCTCATTATTGAATCTCCTTACCCAGCAGCTAGGAGGACAGACAGGTCATTCTACAAGCTGCCCTATTCAAGTAAGAAGGGGGAGGGGAACTGAGCCCCCAAAGCCCTTGGGCCCAGGAGTGAGGTCTCTAGCTAGTTCCCCCTCCCTCCCCCCCCCCTTTAGCTGGCCTATGGGACTGTCCAATTTAGTCCCCGTGGCAACCGTTGCCAGGGTCATGTGATTCCCTGGGGCAGTGGGAACATTCCGTCCCCTGGCAGTTGGGGGGGATGTGGGGCTGGTGCCAACGGAACATACCATTCTACGGCCGCATCCGGGGTCGACTTGCGGGGCATGCGGGAGAAGCCGAACCCCCTGCCCAGCCTGCCCTTCCCCGCAATGAGCTCTGTCGGGGGGCCCTGGGCTCCTCCCCCGACCAGCCTATGGGGCAGGGCGGCACACAGGGAGGAGGCCCCATGCCCTTGGCCGGCCACCCGACTCTCGCCAGCCAGGTGGGCTGGCTGCCCTCAGAGACCCTGCCCCAGGGAAGTCTTGGGGAGCAGGGACTTAGTCTGCCCCCTCCCTCAGGTCACCATGGACCGAATGAAGAAGATCAAGCGGCAGCTCTCCATGACACTCCGGGGAAGCCGACCCTCGGAGAAGACTGGCGGCTCCGAGCAGATCAACATCGAAGACAGTAACTGCAGTGACAACGGTGAGGGCAGGCCTGAGGGGCTTCTGGGAGCCCGCTGGGGTCTCCCTGTCGCTGGGCGGCTCCCTTCGGATTTGGGTGATTTGTTTTCTCCCTTTTCTTCCTTTCTTGTGTGCTTCCTGCTATTCCCACGTGTCCTCCCTGTCCATTACCCACCCTCCCTTTGGCTTTGCTCCATGGCCCAGGCCCTAGCCCCGGTGGGAGGAAGGGCATCTTGCCCTCGTCCCACAGCCTGCTACCCACGGTTCGCCTGCCCCCCCGAGCATCCAGGAGCTTGCCCGCCCTTGGCCCCACCCCCCGGGCACCCCGGCAGCCTCCACCACCGCCGGCCCGCCGGCCCCGGGCCAGTCGCAGCCTCAGCTCCCCACTGGACCATGGCACCAGACTAGGTGACTATACGCCCCCCCGGCTCGGCTGGCCGAGGCCTGGCCCGCCGTGTCTGCGGCCTCTGACTTCCAGCCTGGTTCTAGGCCTGTGCTTTATGCAGAGGTCCGGCTCTCCAGAGTGGTTCTGGGGCACCGAGTGTCTGAGGGCCTCTGAGGCCATTGTGTGATAGAGGGTGAGGGACGGTGGGGGGAGGAGGAAAAGGGCAAGCGGAAGGGAAAGGAGGGATGTCTCTGGCTCCTGAGCCGACCCCTACTCCACCCCAGAGATTGTGCATGAAGATCTGAAGATTGGTTCAGATGGGGAGAGCGACCAGGCGTCAGCCACGTCCTCCGACGAGGTGCAGTCACCCGTGAGGGTCCGAATGCGAAACCATCCGGCCCGCAAGATCTCTACCGAGGTAGGCTTGGCCAGAGACGACGAGCTGGGGGGCGGGGGCAGCTCCATCCGGTTGGCTCGATCTTCCCATCTTGCCGGCCGCTTCTGTTCGACCGTGCTCTCGTCCCCCGTCCACGCCTAAGCGGAGCGCGGGGCAGCCGGGCCCTCCTGGATCCTGGGTCTGCCGTGACCTCTTTGCTCTCCCCTCTCCTTACTCTGGGACGAGTTCACTGATCGCCTCGGGGAGATCTCACTGGCCACATCTAAAGCGGACGGGGAGTCTAGGCCGAAGCCTTTGGCCCCGTGGGGCTCCGAAGGGTCATGCCCCTGCACCAGAGCTTCGTATCCACGATCTAGCACACGATTTGTCAGATTCTCCGTATTCTTGGCATCTCTTTGGAGAGAAGCACCTCAGATAGGGACCTTCAGGCTTTCTCTGAGCCTTCCCTGACTTGCAGCTCTTCCGAAGCCCCTTCACTTTGCCCCACTCTTAAAGGACCGAGTTGTCTTCCTCCGGTTTGAAGGCGTCTTGTGCCCCGGACACTGTTCCGGGAGGGCCTCTGGAGGCTGGCCGGGTCGGCTCGGATCCGAGCGACGAGGGTCTTTTGGCACCGTCGCCGGAAGACCTCTAGTGGTGGTGGGAGATGGGGAGCAGGAATGGGACCGGATCAGATCCTCTGCCTTTTCCGCTCTTAGTTGTGTCCTTTGTTCCGTCCCGGAGGTTTCCAGAGTCTGGCCGTTCTCCGGCCTGACCGCAAGTGGGGCGTCCTCCCGCCGGCCACCCGCCGACGTGCCTGCTTCTCCGATTGCTAGGTGCCCGAACCGTCCTCTCAGCTCCGTCTGTTTTGTTTGCTCCCCTTCCTGTCCCTAGCAGAGACTGACCCCCTTTTCTGCCTCTTGAATCTCAGGACATCAACAAGCGCCTCTCCCTACCTGCCGACATCCGGCTGCCTGAGGGCTATCTGGAGAAGCTGACCCTCAATAGCCCGCTCTTTGACAAGCCCCTGAGCCGGCGCCTCCGCCGGGTCTCCCTGGTGAGGAGCCGCTCGCCAGGAATCCTTGGCCTCTGTGGGTGCTGGTCCCGTCTCGGTCTCGTTCCCCGTTGCCACCGTCCCTTCCCTCGGTCCCCGGGCCCCTTTGCATTTGCTGCCACTGACCCCTTGCCTTTTCTCTGTAGTCTGAGATTGGCTTTGGCAAGCTGGAGACGTATGTGAAGCTGGACAAACTGGGAGAGGTGAGCAGATGGGGCGGGGTGGGGGGGTGGGAGGGGCAGGTAGAATCTTGGTGAATCCGGGTCCCAGGCCTGACTGCCCCCCTCCCCCGGTCCCCAGGGTACCTATGCCACTGTATATAAGGGGAAGAGCAAGTTGACAGACAACCTGGTTGCCCTGAAGGAGATCCGACTGGAGCATGAGGAGGGTGCCCCCTGCACCGCCATTCGAGAAGGTGCTGGGGAGGGACGAGGAGGACGGGAGGGAACACGTCATTGCAGTCCCAAGGCCCTCGAACCCCGGGCCGATCCCCGCCCTCATGTCGCCTTCCCCTCGTGTCTCCCTCGCAGTATCTCTGCTGAAGGACCTGAAACACGCCAACATCGTCACCCTGCATGACATCATTCATACTGACAAGTCCCTGACCTTGGTCTTTGAGTACCTGGTAAGACAGCAGGGGCCCGGGGCTCGGGAGCAGCCCGGCCCGGGTTCGGGAAAACACAGGCTGTTGTCTCCTCTTTCCCCGTCAGGACAAGGACCTGAAGCAGTACCTGGAGGACTGTGGCAACGTCATTAACGTGCACAACGTCAAGGTCTGCGGGAGGGAGAGGCTTGACCCCTTGTCCTTGCCATTCAGGGCTCAGCCTTCATGGCCTCTTCTTGTTGTTCCCCAGCTCTTCTTGTTTCAGCTGCTCCGGGGCCTGGCCTACTGTCACCGACAGAAGGTGCTACACCGTGACCTCAAACCCCAGAACCTGCTGATCAACGAGCGAGGGGAACTCAAGCTAGCGGACTTTGGTACGGCTGGCTCTGACCTTGGCCCCTTGTCCCCAGCACCCTCGATCTTAATCCTCTCGCCGCCCTTCCTTTCCTGACCTGTCCCCCCCCTCTGGATCTCACCCCACGGTGCCCGACTGACCCAGACTCTAATGTCTCGCAGGCCTGGCCAGGGCCAAGTCCATCCCAACCAAAACGTACTCCAACGAGGTGGTGACCCTGTGGTACCGGCCTCCGGACATCCTGCTGGGCTCCACGGACTACTCCACCCAGATAGACATGTGGTGAGGCCATGGGTGAGGAAGGGCAGAGGAGGGCAGGGCACCTCGCTGGCCGGGCATCTTGCCGCCCGGGCCCCCCCCCTCAGGCCCCCCCCTTTTCTCCCCCCCTCTGTAGGGGCGTGGGCTGCATTTTCTACGAGATGGCCACAGGCAGGCCCCTCTTCCCCGGCTCGACGGTGGAGGAGCAGTTGCATTTCATCTTTCGCATTCTGGGTGAGGGCTGCGGCGGCCCGGGAGGGGTGGCCACCCCACCCCCCCACCCCCCCAGCACTCGGCAGACTCCTCCACTGACTGGTTCTTCTTTCCTTGGCTCCTCCCTCCAGGGACCCCCACTGAAGAGACTTGGCCGGGAATCTCCTCCAACGAAGAGTTCAAAAACTACGATTACCCCAAATATCGAGCGGAGGCACTACTGAGCCACGCACCCCGGTAAGAACAGGGGGGGGGTGTGGGGATGATGGGGGGGGGGACCGAGGAGAAAAGGAGGGAGACCTGGGACCAAGGATTCTCTTTGTCCCTGCTGCAGGCTGGACACCGATGGGGCGGACCTCTTGGGCAGACTCCTGCAGGTGAGGGCTGCCTGGAACTGGGGTCCCAAGGGAAGCCCAAGAGGAAAGGAAGCCCAGCAGCTTGGGGATGGGAGAGGGGGAGGGGAAGCAGGGCAGCGGCCGGCGCGCCAGTTGACTGGGCCTCTTCGTCGTCAGTTTGAAGGACGGAATCGGATCTCTGCGGATGACGCCATGAGACACCCCTTCTTCCAGAGTTTGGGGTCCAGAATTCATAAACTCCCTGACAGTGAGTGGGCTGGGGCTAGTTGGGAGGGGACGCATCCGGGGTCGGTGGAGCCTGCCGGGAAGCTCCAGTGATTCCTCTTGGCCTCTGCTCTTTCTGCAGCTACTTCCATATTTGCACTAAAGGAGATCCAGTTACAGAAGGAGACCGGCCTTCGCGCAGCCTCCCTCACAGACTCGGGTGGGTGTGGCTCCCACCCCCTAGGCTCCTCCAGCTGTGGGCCCGCTGACTCTTCCCAATAGCTCTCTGCTTCCCCCCACAGGCAGGCCAGCCTTCCGGGTGGTGGACACCGAGTTCTAAGCCCTCGGGGCAGCTGGCTTTGAGAAGGTGCTGGTGACTGGCTGGAGGCTGAAGCCTCCGGAGGCCCATGGAGGCCGCTGGGAGAAGGGCTGCAGTGGAGCCAGTCCTGCTCTCTCCCTATCTCTCTCCCTGCCTTTTCTCTTCCTTCCCCCCCAACTCCCACCTCCCGCACAGCTCGCACCTCGCCGCCGCCACGCCCCTCCACTAACCTGCCTGCTCCTGGCTCAGCTGCCTCCCCCGCCCCCCACTCTCCTCCACCCAACTTGTGGAAGGGTGCTAACAAAGCTCTTCCCCCCCTCCGCTGTCTGCTGTCTGTTTGTTTCCCTCCAGTCATCGGACAGCATGGCCGGGGCGGCCTCCGGCTCCGGGGCGGCAGGCCCCCACTGACACCCTCCCTTCTGTGCTCATCTCTCCCCTGCAGCTCTCCCCCCCCCCCCAGGAGTGGGAGGGAGACTGGGAGGGAAGGAGGCGGGCCAAGGTCTCGGGCACCTCCCGAGCGGAGGTGATCCTGCGCTCCAAGACGGGCTACCGCGGCCCCAGCCTCCTCCTGCGTCCCCTCCATCCATTTGTCCTTTTTAAAAAAAAAAAAATATTATTATTTTGAATGAGGATTTTATTTTTTAAACGTAATGATATCCGTAACATGCAAGATGACTGGGCCTGCCCCGCCCCCTGCGTAGGCCCCCAGTATTATGTGCATCGAGTGTCCCCCCCCCCCACCTCTCCAACTGCTGGCCAATCAGAAGGCTGGGACCTTGGCCCGGCTCCAGCCCCTCCTCTTCTCCCCGCCCCCTTCCCTGCAGCCCGGGGGCTCGGCTGAGGACCTGGGGGCCGAGGGGAGGGGTGAGGTTCTTTCCCGCAGCTCTCCGCTAGGGGCTCGGGAGGTGCCAGAGGGCCAGGTCTGGGATCCCGCCGGGCTGGCTCCGCCCTTTCCCCCGTGGCCCCCTTCTCGGTGTCCCGAATCGATGCTCCGCCCCTGCTCACCTCCTCCCCGCCCCACCCCCGCTCCCTCGGTGCTGACGGGCAGAGACGGGGCTTCGGGAGGATGGGGGAGTGGAAGGCAGGGCAGGAGAGACAGGGAGTTGCTCCCACCACCGGGAGCTGGGGCGCGAGGCCCCTGGACGGTTCCTTCTCCGTTGCCCCGGCCCGTGCGGGGCGGGGCGTTGGCTCCCGCGCGGGGGGCGGGAGGAGGGGGGCTCGGCTCCCCTGTACACCCTGGTCGCTGTATGAACTATTAAAGGCTCAAGTGAAGGCGAGCGTGCGTGCGTGCGTGCCTGCCTCCGTCTGTTTGTCTGTCCGCCCGCACGGCGACGACTTGCGCTCGTACCGCCTATCCCGGGGCCAGCCGACGCGGCCCCCTTTCCGCACACCACGAGGCGGCCGCATCGAGGGCTGTTCGGGAGCATAGATTAGGCGCCAGCTGCGTGCGCGCGGGGGGGGGGGGGGGGGGGGAAAGGGGACCGGAGAGAGGGTCCGAGCGCGGGCGGAGGCGGAGGCTGCAGCCGCCACGGCCAAGGCCACAGCCGCGACCGCGCGGAAACAGCAGCTCGAGCCCTCGGGGCTCAGCGACGACCAACGCGGAGCGGCGCCGGCCGGCCGTCCCTCGGCGGGATTCTGACGTCGGGGGTGGGGCGCCTGGCGGGCGGGCGGGCACTCGCCAGGCAGCTGGGCGCCTGGCGGGCTGCGGCGCGGCGCGTAGCCTCGTGTGGCCCGGGTTGCTGCGGACTGTGGAGCGCGGCGCGGCTGCACCGGCGGCGGTGGCGGCGGTGGCGGCGGCGGCGGCGGCGGCGGCGGCGGCAGCGGCAGCAGCAGCAACAGCAACAGCAGCAGCACCGAAGGAGCGAACAAGCGAGCTTCAGCCGTCCGGCCCCCACTCGGGCCCGCACGCCCCGCAGTGCATGGGGAAGCCCCCCGCGGAGCGCCCCGGAGCCAAGAGGCCGCCGGCCCGGCCCCCTCCGGGCCCCGCCCCCAAGCGGGCCCCGGGCCCGGCCGCGCCCGCCGCCGCCGCCGCCGCCGCCGCGCCCCGCTCGGCCCCGCTAAGCCCAGGCCCCCGAGAGCGCGCGGCTTCCGCCGCTCCCGCCGGCAACCGTTACTGCGGGCTCGGCGCGGCCCCGGGCCCGGCCTCGGCGTCGCGCGCGCGCCGCCCTCGCGCCCGCCCCGCCAGGGCGCCCGCCCCGCGGAGGGCGGGCCGAGGCCGCGCCGCTTCCGGTCGCCGGGGCGGGCACGCGGTGGCCGGAAGCCGGAAGCGGCGCCGAGGCCGCTTCCGGTCTCCCGCCGCTGAGGCCGAGGCTGAGGGTGCTCGGGCTGCGATGGCGGCCGCGGCGGCGCCGGGGGCGGAGTCGGGCCCGGGGGCGGGGTCGGTGCCGAGTTTGGAGAGCCAGCGGCGGCTGGTGGAGGACGGGGAGAGCGGCCGGGAGCGGCCCCTGCGACCGGGGGAGAGCTGGTGAGCGAGCGGCCCGCGGCGGCCGAGGCCGAAGTCGCGGCCACGGTCGAGGAAGGAGGAGGTGGGGGGGGGGGGAGGCGAGGGGAGGGGCCGAGGCCTTGGGGGAAAGGGGAGGGGCCGAGGCGGGGTGGTGGCGGCGGAATGGAGAGGAGCGAGGATAAAGGGCTGGGGAAGGAGGGGGGGGGGGAGGGGAAGGGGGGAGGTGGGCCGGGGCCTGGCGCCTGGCTGACAGAAAGAGGAGCACGGCAAACTGGGGCTGGGCGCAGCACGTCAGGCTCTGACCCCTCCCTCTCCCGCTCTGCTCGCCTCCCGCCCCTCCCCCAGGTTCCTGGTGGAACAACACTGGTACCAGCAGTGGGAGGCCTATGTCCGAGCTGGAGACCAGGACTCTAGCGCCTTCCCCGGGCCTGTCAACAATGCGGAGCTCTTCGAAGGTACTGAGGCCTACCCGGGCCATCAGAGTCACGCTCCCGCACCCGATCCTGCCTTATTTTTTCTCTGTGTGTCCCTGGGGGGAGGGGGCAGGCCAGGCATTTTAGAAGCACGTTTACGTTCCCTTCGAGTCCCCTAGGACGTAACAGCTGTTAATATCTCGGGAGCAGACAGAGGTCGGCCCAGACTCAAACGTAGCCGCAGTGTCCCATCCCTCACCAGCTCCCTCTCCCTTCAGACTGAGTTTCTCCTGCCTCCCTCTTAGACGCTAGCGGGGCCTAGGACAGTTAGAGAGACCTGCCTTGCTGTCTAAAGTTGGCAGCGGGCCATAGGGGGAATGCCTGGGGTATTTTCCGAGAGGTTTTAATTGCTAAAGGAGACACACACACCCCTTCCCACTGTGGGATATCAGTGGGGCCAGTGTCCACTAGGTGGTAAAGTCAATTGGGCCCAGTCTGGAGTCAGAAAAACTCGATTCCAGGCAAGTCATTTTATCTCTGTCTCAGTTTTCTTATTCGTAAGATGGGGATGATAACAGTATCTTCCTCTCAGAATTGTCATAAAGGTCTAAAAAGCACTTAGCAGAGTACTGGGCACACAGTAAATGCCGCATGCGGTAGCTGTCGTGACAGGCCCCTCTCTTCAACCTCTTTGTAGGAAGGAAGTTAAAAATAAATTGAGACCCAAGAAAGCATATTGAAGGCTTGGGAGGGGGGTACACAGGAGGGGCCAGAATGCTTGGAGTAGCTGATCCTGAGAACAGATACAAAATAGTTTTTTAAAAGGTAAATTGAAAAGTTTAAGCAGGGGGCTTTCCGTCCCAGGCTGAGGAGTTCTGGGTTTCTCCTCAAAACCACAGGAAACATTTTCTAACACCAGAGTGACAGGGGCAGGCATATGCTTTAGGAAGACTGGGAGGCAGAAAGGAGTTTTCAGGTCCCTTAGGAGCCATTTGGAAACTTTGTGGGCAAGAGTCGGCTTTAGTCCCCCCATCTGTAAAATGGGGAGAGCCCTTTACAACGTGGTCGCAAAGAACAAAAGAGGGACCACCCATAAAGCGCTTGTATCCACAGCCACTGATCTGTTTGGAAAGTCAGTTTTATTGGGACGTTTTGCCTTCCATCTTCGTTAGTTCACGTGTATCCCTTGATTCCAAAGCAAAATAGCAGACACGGCAAAGGGCACCTTAATGGTACAGCTCACTACAGCGTTCTGGCCCGATAGTTGCCTGCCTCTCTTCCTTTGAAGATTCTAGAGCTGAACGTTGCTTAGTTGAACAAAGAAGGACTTGGGAGAGGGCATGTAGGCCAGAAGAGAGGAGAAGCAGGTCCAAAGCCAGGAACCCTACTCTGGGTCCCAAGGGCAGAAGGAACCTCAGTCAGGGAGGTGGAAGCCAAGTATAAGAGTGAGATTGGCTAGCCAAGTGCATGATGGGAAGGGGGCCAGAGTCAGAAGGGCCACTGGAAGAATGGAGACACTTCAAGCAATGAGGAGGATCTTGAGGAGAGAAAGGGGCCTCTGCAGAGGAGTAGAAGAACAGCAAGCTGACCCTAGAAAAGAGAGCTTTCTATTCAATAGTCCTTTTTCTCCCTGGTCCTTTTGCCTTCCTTGGGCCTGTTTCTGGTACCCTCCTGATCTTCCTTTATGGTCCAGCCATCTTTTCAGACCCTTCATTTTTTCTTCTGATTTGAGTCTTCTTATTTCCCTTCAGTCCCATCTGTTTGTTTGTTTTTTTCCTCCGAGTCTATCTCCTCTATAATACACACACACACACACACACACACACACACACACACACCCCTACCCCTTCGGTTTCTGAGATCTGTATGTCTTTGTCCCTGACCCCCTTCCCACACACAGACCAAGAAACCTGGCGTCTGAAGGAACGGCTGGTGGAAGGCGAGGACTATGTGCTGCTGCCAGCCATGGCCTGGCATCTTCTGGTTAACTGGTATGGGCTGGAGCCCGGGCAGCCACCCATCGAGCGGAAGGTGAGGGCCCGCTGTAACCCTCTCCTTCCCCAGCAAATGGAAAAAATTTGAATTCCCTTAGGGAAAATACTTTAGTCCAAGTGAATTCAGTAGGCAAAATTTTCCACATCTTTAAAAACAGAAAACTGGTTAGCTCTGCAAACTATTGGAATCCTTTAAGAGGCAGATATCAACCTTGTACTTACAAGGAAACACAAAGCAAAGGAAAAGAAAAAAATCATAGAATGATATCATTAGCAAACGCAGACCCCAAAATTCTTGGCAAAATCCTGCAGAAGACCACGGCAATTTATGATGCGATGCACTGTTAAGTACAGACAAATTAGAGGCACACCAGGGGGTGAGAACGACCTTGCTTTTTGAGGAACCCAAGGAAGTTGCCTGTTATTTTGAAGATTTGCAATCCCTGAGGAGATGGTCCCTTTTCCTTCCTTTCAGGTGGTAGAGCTGCCCAGCACCCACAAGGTAGAAGTCTATCTAGTAGAGCTGCTCCTGTGTCAGCACAATGACATGGAAATATCCCGGCCTGCCCAGTTCAGCCGTGCAGACCCTGTTGGTGAGGACTGTTGCCCCAAGTAGAAGTGTGGCCGCATTCTGGATGTGCTAGGGATCGTTTTTGAACCTTTGTTCTTTTCTTCGTTGGGCTTCGTTTGTAGTTTGGGTGCCCTAGGGAAGGGACTGGTCAATAGAACTGGCCCTCCAGTCGTTTCCACAAGCAAGAGTTTGCTAGTCTAAGGTAGCATTTCTGTCCCCGCCGAAGTCTAGTGTTCCGGATGGGGATTGACCCATGCCGAGGCAGTGAACCTTCCTTACTGGTCCTCTTGGCAACTCTTCCAGAGTTGGTCCTTCATACAGCCAGGGAGCAATTCTTAGTGGGGCCAGACGAGGAGACACGCCTGTGGGTGAAGAATGCAGATGGATCCTGCGAGAGACTGAGGAATATACATATGTCTGTGTTAGATGCCTGCCTTGGGCCTGGTCAGGTAAGGCCTCAAGACCCCTCACTCCCCAGAATTCCATGCTGTCCAATAAAGGGTGAGGGCTGCAAAAGAACTAAGATTCTGAAGACACAGCTTGCCCTCACTCCGGCCCTGTCACTGCCCACAGGTCGTCATCATGGAGACTAGGAACAAAGATGGCACGTGGCCTAGCTCCCGGCCTCACATCATGTGAGTGGAGACGAGGCCCGAAGGGGCTCAGAGACGAGCTCAGGGTGGTTTGGGGACCTAAGTGGTATCCTTGAGGGCCTATGAAGAAAAGAATCCCAGGGGTGTTGGAAGGGACCCGAGGGTGAGGGAAAGAGCTCTGGCAATACTCGGGGAGACCTGATAGCTGTGGGAAATGTATCCTTTGGGTGCTCTATGAAACTATAGAGATCACAGGAGAAAGTGTGGGAATCCAGGGGTGAACTTAGGCATTTTAGAAGGTCAAGAATAGGGATCTTAGGAGTGGGAATACTTGAAGAAATGGGAATACTCCAGAGGAGTCTTGGGGTTGTCTGGGAATCCATTGAGGCAAACGTTGACTTCTCGGGGCCCCTAGGAAGAGCGTGTCGGATGAGGAGGACGGCTTCCGGGGCCAGCCAGGTGTCTGTGGTCTCACCAACCTGGGCAACACGTGCTTCATGAACTCGGCCCTACAGGTTTGGCCTTGGAAGTTGGGGGGGGAGAGAAGACTAGGGTGGGGATGGGGGGGGGGGGGGAAGCTCTCCAAGAGGTCTAAACTTGGCTCCATTTCTGCAGTGCTTGAGCAATGTCCCCCCGCTGACGGAATACTTCCTCCACAACCACTACTTAAAGGAGCTGAATTTCTGCAATCCCCTTGGCATGAAGGGCGAGATCGCTGAGGCCTACGCTGACCTGGTCAAACAGGCCTGGTCTGGCCACCACCGCTCTGTGGTCCCCCGGATGTTCAAGGTCGCTCCGAGTTTTGCAGCAGTTTTCCTCCCTCCCCCAGTCCTAGCACCTCACTTGATGGTTTGCTTTATTCCTTCCGGGCCTCTGTGATCCCATAAGCTCCCACTGACTTGCTTGTTTGAAGCAGACTGTAGACCTAGTTAGCTAATGCAAATTAGTCCCTGCCCACCTGCTCCATTAATCACTGCCCAGGGATAATGGAGAGAATTAGGAGACCAAAGGTCTGCTTAAGAGTAGTCCAGATGTCTGCTGCCCCTCCCCCTGCACCTTTGTGCCCAGCCTTTCTCACTGGAGTCTGGCAACGTGAGGCTCTCTTAGGATATCTAGCCATGTTATCCTCAACTTGCCTTTGAGCTTTTAAAATCTTGGAAGTGTTTGGATCTGTCTTTTCGAAACAAGAGAAAAACGGTGGCTCTATGATGGTGGGTTTTTTCCTAAGCCTTTTTAGCTCGACCTGGGTTCCAGGGCTTCCCTCAAGTGGGTCCCCGTCCCCCACTTCTCCAGAACTCCACATCGTTCTCAGTCATTTCTGTCTCTAATTCTTGTGCCGATTTCCCAGTCTTGTTCAAAAACGTTTCAGCTTTGTCAGATCCACAAAGATGGGGAGCAAGCTCCAGGCACGCTTTTCCCCGAGCTTTCTTCATGTGTGCTTTTCTGCCCACACCTTTCCGAATTTTTTTCCCCAAGTCTTAACTTGGGTAATGTAAGTTTGTGTCAAGCGAGAACTGGCTGTAATCGAATCCAGTCCTCTCCGATTCTCTCTTTGGAGCTCAGTGAGTTGGATGCGACCCTGATTCCTCAGCTGTGACCCAGAGCCTGTCTCTGACTCACTGGTCGCTCATGTGATCCCTCAGCTGTTGAGCCGGAGCCCTCTCTTGGAAGGGTCATTAAGCTCCCCGCTGACCCTCTGGGTGTCCTCCAACACTCCGGAGCCCCTCCCTGGTCCTGCTGCCTTTCATATTTTCGGCTCTCCTGGACCCACCCTTTCCTGTTAACCCCGAACCTCTGTGCCACCCACCAGTTGTCTGTGGGTTCCCCCGAGTTGCTTCCTCACGGGCCCCGGTGGGGTCATCGATACCCTTCGGGTGTCCTCCAACACGCCCGAACCCTTCCTTGGTTCTGCTGCTGCTTTTGAGTCTCAACCCTCTCGAGGCCGCCCTGAATCTCTGCTCCTTGTGCCCTCAGACGAAGGTCGGCCACTTTGCGTCCCAGTTCCTTGGCTACCAGCAGCATGACTCCCAGGAGTTGCTCTCCTTCCTGCTCGATGGTCTGCACGAGGACCTGAACCGGGTCAAGAAGAAGGAGTACGTGGAGCTTCGGGATGCTGCTGGACGGCCCGACCAGGTAGGACTCGGACCCAGGGTACTCTCTGGGGAGCTTGCAATGACACCACCCCCTATCGCGCTCTTCCCCCCGACTAATCTTTCTCTGACTGCCGGGGGTTCCCTGGCAGGAAGTGGCAGATGAAGCCTGGCGAAATCATAAGCGTCGGAATGATTCTGTAATTGTGGACACGTTCCATGGGCTCTTCAAGTCAACATTGGTCTGCCCTGAGTGTGGAAAGGTGTCTGTAACCTTTGACCCCTTCTGCTACCTGAGTGTTCCTCTGCCTGTGAGCAAAGAACGTGGCATGGAGGTCTTCTTCGTTTCTATGGACCCACGCCGAAAACCCGAGCAGGTGACCCTAAGATGTTGAAGAGTAGGGCGCAGAACCCCAAGAGAATGTGGGGGAGGGGGGAGAGACAGGTAGCGCTAGTCATTGAGAAGTGGGAGGGTGGGCCTCAGGTCTGCTGCGTGACAGAGGCATGGAAAGGAACGAAGCTGTGGGGAGAGGTGGGCACAGTGTGGAAGGTCAGGCGCAGGGAGCTGAAGGATGGACCAGAGCCGTGACCCTGGCATGAGGAGCTAGAGGGACAGGAGGATGGAGCCTATTTAGCCAGATGCCAGAGCGGCAGAGACAGACCGAAGGGCACTCCCCAGACAGCCGGGCCTCTGGTGCCCAGGGGCAGAGCGACAGGTAGCACAGGTCTCCGACCCCTCCCCACAAAGAACCTTGGCCCAAGGTTACCCAGAAAGGTCTCCCGAAATAATAAAAGCCACAATACAGCAGAGCGAACGGGAACGTGTGGTGTTCAAAATCACCCCGTGGCCCGCTTGACGCCGCTGCTCTCAAAGGCCCAGCACGTGATGCCAGAACCCAGGAGACACTTAGTCACACGCAGAGGAGACATTACAGATAGGGAGCGATGGCAATGGAGCAGAAGGGAGGCCAGGGCCACACACTGCCACAAACAGCACAGGAAAGCACCAGGCCCAGAGAGGCTTTGCAGACACACAGAGGGATAGGCATGGGCCAGAAAGGTGGAAACGCAGCATTGGGCGCAGGGACAGACACGTGGCACAGAGGCAGCTAGGAAGGAGGTGGAATGTGTGGCCCAGAGAGAGAGCTGGCAAAGAACACTGCATGGGAGCGTGGCTCCCGGGTATCCCCGGAAGCCCATGCTGTATGTGAGCCGGGCCATCTTGTTCCCCGCAGCATCGTCTGGTTGTGCCCAAGGCAGGGAAAGTGTTGGATCTCTGTATCGCCCTGGCTAAGCACACGGGCGTCTCTCCGGACCGGGTAAGTGCTTGCGACGACCTGAGGGGAGCTGGGGAAACCGGCCCCCTCGGGCTCCCGGCTGCATCATCTCCCGCCCTCTGCAGATGATGGTGGCTGACGTGTTCAGTCATCGCTTCTACAAGATCTACCAGCTGGAGGAGTCTCTGAGCTGTATCCTGGATCGGGATGACATCTTTGTGTGAGTCAGGGCGAGGGAGGCCAGGGCCGCGGGATGGGATGGGATGACGGGCCGTCCCCCATCTTCCCAACACCTGGCGTTCCTCCTTGTGATCCAGGTACGAGGTGTCTGGCGGGGCTGGTGGCGGAGAGGGCACGGGAGAGGACGTGGTGCTGCCCGTCTACCTTCGGGAGCGGACCCCAGCCCGGGACTATAGCGACTCCTATTACGGCCTCATGCTTTTCGGACACCCACTACTGGTGTCTGTGCCCCGTGACCGGCTCTCCTGGGACGCCCTCTACCATATTCTGCTACACCGCCTTTCGTAAGCCGCCCATCCCCCAACCCCAAAACCCCGGGTTCGCTAGGCTGCGCAGAACCAGTCAAAAGAAACGGGACCAGCTGCATTTCCACTCACGGTCTGAGGCCCCGTTCTAGAAACGCTGACTTTGGGGAGAGGAGACGGAGAAGGTGGAGACACGGCAGAGTCCCAGACACACCTTAAGATCTTTCCAAAAGATCTATCTGCCCCATCCCCCAAGGGTCCCGTGGCTCACACCCTCTCCCCGATCCCAGGCGCTACGTCACCCGACCCGAATCGGACGACGAGGAGGACGACGACGATGACGACGACGATGATGACGACGAGGAAGAGGAGGACGACGAGGATGACGACGACGAAGAGGAGGAGGAAGACAACAGTGAAGATGACGAGGAGGAGGAAGAGGAGGACGACGAAGAAGATCTATATAAGCGTCCCAGCAGGCTGAGTGAGGGTGAGGTTCTTTAAAGGAGGTGGAAGGTGGGTCACCTGGGAGGGTCTGGGGAAGGGCTGGGGTAAATGGGCCCTTCTTTCTGGAGTCTGCCTCCTCTAACACTCTCCCTCTCCTCCCTGCCCATGCTCGCTCCCTGCCAGGCGAGGAAGATGAGGAAGAGGAGAGGGGGGGGAGTACCTTGGATGTCCGGCCCTCTACAGAGGGCTCAGGGGCAACCAGCGGGGTTCAGGTAGGGGAGGTAGAGGGGGAGGGCCCTCCTCCCAGTCCCCCTCCCAGTCCCCCTCCCGGCCCCGCGAAGAGGCCAAGAAGGAGGCGGCGCCGCCGGCGGCGGAGGAGGCCCCGGCGGAAGGTCCTCTTCAGCCTCCACACCGTGAATTCCAACGGAACCAGTGACCGCAGAGGCTTTGCCGAAGATGCCAACGGCGTCTCCTTTAACTGTGAGAGAGCGAAGGCGGGGGGAGGGAGGCACGGCTGGGAGGGTCTCTCGGGAAGCCCACGCTGACCCCGATCTTCGTCCTTCCCGTGCAGCCCAGCCATACATCGCCATCGACTGGGAGCCCGACATGAAGAAGCGCTACTACAATGAGGTGGAAGCCGAGGTTGGTGCCCCTGCCCCGAGCTGCTCTATCCTCTTTCTCCCTCCATCCCCCTGCTCCAGACCTCACCCCTTTTCTACCCCCTGCACAGGGCTACGTGAAACATGACTGCATGGGCTACGTGCTGAGGAAGGCCCCTGTGCGCCTTCAGGAGTGCATCGAGCTGTTCACTACCGTGGAGACTTTGGAAGAAGAGAATCCCTGGTGAGGGGGCCCCTGGGGCCACCCTTCTCTTGGTGGGGGGGGAGGTGGGGGAGAGGCCCGGCAGGATCGGGCAGCGTTCCGGGGCCCGGGGATGAAGGTTGGGGATGGAGATGAAGTGCATCGCACCCCTTCTGGGTTCGGCTGTCCAGGTACTGCCCGACCTGTAAGCGCCATCAGCTGGCCACCAAGAAGCTGGATTTGTGGGCCCTCCCCGAGGCCCTCATCATCCACCTGAAGCGTTTCTCCTACACCAAGTTTTCCCGTGAGAAGCTGGACACGCTGGTCGAGTTTCCCATCCGGTCAGTGCCCAGGCCGGCCTGGGGAGGTTGAGGTGCCTGGGGGCGGGGGACCTCATCGATCTTCTTTCCTGCCCGTCCCCCCCCCCCTTTTCCTCTCCAGGGACCTCGATTTCTCTGAGTTTATCATCAAACCAAGGACTGAGGCTGACCCGACACCCTGCAAATATGACCTCATCGCCGTCTCGAACCACTACGGGGGCCTGCGAGATGGGCACTGTACGGGAGGGCCTGGGGGGGTGGGGGTGCAGAGGAGGGACTGGCCCGGCGGGGGGCCGTTCCCCAGGGCTCACGGAAGCAACTGGCTCCCCGCAGACACCACATTCGCCCGGAACAAGGACAGCGGCCAGTGGCATTACTTTGATGACAGCAGCGTCTCGCCCGTATCCGAGAGTCAGATTGAGGTGGGCAGCTGGGGGTGGGGGGAGTGGCATGTGTGTGAGTGTGTCTGGGTCTGTGTCTGTGTCTGTGTACGAGAGTGTGTGTGCGTCAGCGCCCGCGGGTGCGGTTCAGTCCCCAGGCGCAGGAGGCCCCGCCTCCAACCCCCCCCCGCGACCCTCCCTTTTCTCGTTCACCCTCACAGTCCAAGGCGGCCTATGTTCTATTCTATCAGCGGCAGGACAAGGTGCGGCGGTCCCCAACCCGACCTGGTGCGGCCAGCACGGTCTCCACACCCCCTGGTGATGGCCCAGGCCCCTGTCCCCGGGCCGAGCCCATGGACATGGACTGAAGGGGGGGCTGGGGGGGAGAGGGGGGCCACACCCTATCCCCTTCCTTATCCCCACAGATCACCAGCACCCACTGCCCTGGACCATCTCAGGTACTGCTCCCCAGGGCTTCCCTCTAGCCCTCTCTCCCTGGCCCCGGGGACCCCCAGCCATGGCCGCTGCCCCCTCCCGTCCCTGGGCTCATCCCTCCACGGGCAGCCGCTCAAGTGCCTGCCCTGCTCCCAGTCAGAGCAATAAGTCCTGGCCTCCCTCCCCCCGCGCCCCCCCCCCCCCAATGTGTTTCTCATTTTGTAATTTATGGTCCGCTGCCCACTGGGGGCAGCCAGGGCAAGGCCTTTGGGGTGGGGGAGAAGGCTGCCATGATGAATACAGAATGTATTTTATTACTGATGCCCCCCCCCAATCTGGTCCCCATTGTACATAAAAGCCCGTGTTTCACCTGGAGCAGCTCGTTCTTGCGGCATATTTACATGGGGCGTGGGCCAGAGGCCGCCACAGTCATGTCGGAGGGCACAGCTGGCAGTGGGAAGGAAGGTACGGGGGCGGGAGGGGGGACCAGCCCCCTCGGCAGCCCTCCTCAGGGCCCTCGCGGGCCCCGGATGCTCTGGCAGGACAGAGAAGCCGAAGCCCGCTGAGCCGAGCCTTGGGAGCCTCCATCGGGCTGCACGGTTGGCGTTAGTGCCTGGCTGGGGGGGGGGGGGGGTCCTGCGGGCATGGGCTGTACTCCATGTGGAGAAAAAGCTCTCCAGTATTGGGCACGGCTGCCAGGGCTCGGGGGGGAGCAGCACTGCCAGGGGGGGCCTGGAGAGCCACTGGATCTTATGTGGAGGGGATGGGGGGCAGGGAGGAGCACTGATCTTGGAAGGGAGGGCAGAAGCTGGAGGAGACTTGGGGAGGCCCCCCCCCCAGCGCTGTGCCAGCGAGAGGTTCTCGGCCCCTCCCCGGCCCGTAGTCTCCGAGCCGCCCTTCCCACTTGAAGCTGCCACGCTGCTTCAGCCCGTCCAGTAAAGGGTGGACTCTCCTTTCCTCTCCCTTCAGCTCGCTGGGACCTTCCTCAAAGCAGCATACTTCAGTTCTCCATGCTTAGCCCACCCACCTTAGGTCCCCAAGCCCTTACCCTCCCCCAAGCCCCCGCAGCCCACCTTGTCCCAAAAGAGGAACTCAACTTGTCTAGGGTCACTCGGCCAGCTAGTGGCTGAGGCTGGATTTGAACTCAGAACTCTGGAGCACTATACTCATTGCTGGCCTGCTGCCTGTAAATTGTGCTAATAAAATCTTTATTGAGTGGGCAAGGTGGCCTACAGTCTCGTAGTTACTGGTGTTTGGGGAGGTTGGGGGGGGGGGGGGGGACTTACTCCAGGAAGGGAAGTTGGCTGATTTTTTTCATTGCTTTTGTTTATTATCATCCTGTCTACTCAGACCCCAAGCCCCACCCATTTTGTGAAGTCCCAGCCACTAGCCTGACCCTCCCCTTAATTTGATTCTGGGGTCATAGGGGAGAAACCTATGGACACTGCCAGGGAGAGGCAGCTCTGCCCTCCGACCCCACCCCTGCCATGCATCTTGGGTGCCCTTCCTGGGAGTCAGGATTGAAGAGATGGCTTCTGTGGCCCCTTTTACTCATGACCTTGCCAGAGTGACAGTTTGTCACATAAGCGTGGGCCTCCCATCCCCTTCCTCAGATAAGACACCACAAGAATCTGGAAATCGAGGCCTTGAATGGACTTTGAGGGGACGGCGTACAAAGTAGCCGGCCCCTCCGGGCGCAGCCCTGCTGAGCGAGGCGGGCCCGGCGAGCCTGTGGACAAGGGGCGCCGAGGTCATTCCAGGCCTCGGTTCCTCCAGCTAGGACCCCACATGTCTGCTGGGGTGATCTTGGGTAAGTTTCCCTATTAGTTGACCAAGGACCATAATGGCGCCTGTCTCCCATGTTTCTTGTGTTCAAAAAGCACTTAGCACACAGTAGGCACTTCAATACTTGTTCCTTAGCTTTTAAGACCTTTACTGATGCCAAGCAAGTACAGGAAAGTGAGCGCCCCTGGGAAGGGGGCAGAACCCAGCCGTCAAAACATTGCCATCTCCCGTGTGGAGTCCTGTGACTCTGGGCCCTGGGCCTCCTGAAATGACACCAGTCACCTTGTCGGGTTGCCTGGCCGAAGCCCGGGCTCTCGCCGCCCTTCCCTAGGTTCTGGGGCAGCCAGTGGGTTGAGGTCTGGGAAAACAAGGATATAGCCCAGCAAGTCTCCGCCAACTGGCAGAGGCGGCTCCCTCTGCCTGGGGACGAGCCACTCTCACTGAGGCTCAGCCCTCGGCCACAGTCTGGCGGAGGCAGCAGGTTTCTGCTGCTCGGTCCCCTGCCTTCCCTTTCATTTGAAGCTTCTTCGCTGTCACCAACCCCTCCCCCCCGCCCCCCCCCCGGGCAACTCCCTGCCCCTTAGCCCCCTCTGACTTTTGAACCCAGGGCGTCGATTCCTTAACTTCTTACCGTCATGGGTCCCATTCTTGGATTCGCCCACGCCTTCTCACATGGAGTTCCGGCACGGCTTCGGTGACGGGAACCTCATCACCCCCCCACCACCAGGTATGGTCTGGCCTGGCTGCTCTACACCATAGGTGTGAGCAGATGGGTGGAAGGGATGCTGGGCTGTCCTGGAGATCCCAGCACTGGGAACATTGGAGCAGAATCTCTTCACTCACAAGCCCCCCTCATCTCCCTCCCCCTTCTCCAGCTGCCATCAAAAACCCAAACTTTGCTAAATGAGCACGGGGCCAAGGAGAACCAATTCCCATGGTGGGCTCATCCACCAGCGGGCCGCCTTCTCGGCCTGCCTGCCGCCTGACTGGAAGCTCTGGGAGGTCCGGGGCTCACATCCGGGGGAGGGGGGGGGGGGGGTTCGGTTCCACCCCGGCTGTTCCAGCTGTCAATCAGCTGTTACAGAAGGCCCGGAACGTCGAGGGTAGCCGAGGGAGGACCTGGACAGCCCCATCCCCACAGGCGTCCAGTGTGAATTTAGGGTTAGGTCCAGTTAAGAGGAAGCAGCTAATCTAGTACAGGGACAGGTCAAGTGTGGGAAGGATTTTGTAAGCACCCAGCGAGCGCTCCCCTCCTGGGCCACCTGGGAACTTTTTAGTGACCTGATGATCCTGGCAGGAATCCTCGGGGAAGATGCCCATTAGCACAAAGGGACTTCACCTTAACGCGAGGGAACTTGGGCCCGGGGCCCCCGGGTCGCTCAGTCTGGGCCTGTCATCTCAGAGCAAAGCCAAGGCTACGGATGGCACTTGTGGACATCCCCCAACCGGCTGACTGGGGCTCCGCTCAGACTCTGCCAGCTGTGCCCCACCCCAAAGAGACACACACGGCAGCCGGGGGCTTTGGTTTCCATCAATAACTTTATTACGGGTCCAGTACAAAGTCGTGCCCTCCAGTGCCCTGGGCAAAGGTGGGGGGAGACAGGGACACCCAGCCCCCCGAGGGGAGCGGGCCTGGGAGAAGGCAGGATGGGGAAGGGGAGGCGAAGGCACCGGCCTGCCGCCTGCTCAGCGGATGGTATAGCGCACGTAGGGCACCTCCACATCCTCACCACTGTCATCGTTGCAGCAGAGCTCTAGTACCAGCGCTTGCACGTGGCGGCCCAGCTTCCGCTTTGACACCCGGCTCACGATCTCCGTCATACTGAGGGTATTCCAAGAAAGAACGTGAAAACCACAGCCTACCCCAACCTCGACTCACTGAGTCTTTCCCTTCCCTGCGGGGTTAGGCCAGAGGCCCGGACAGAGTTGGTGCCCAAAAGCAGGCCGAGACGTGACTAGGGGCCAGAAGCGGAGACAAGGACCCAGTCCTCCCCGCCCCTTCCTCCCAACTTGGCACAGGGACACTCACGGCTGGTCCAGCCGCTCCTTGAGCTTAGCAGCTGGCATGAAGAAGGAATACAGCATGGACACACCCTGGGACAGCATTGTGATCTCCAGCTTGTGCTCTGTCTGTGGAGGAACCGCCCGGGGGTCAGCAGGCCCAACTCCCCAGACCTGGGCCGCTCCCCCTCCCCTCTCCCCAGCGCTCGGGCACCTTGAAGTAGTCCAGAAATTGCTTGAGTGTCATCTCCTCGCCTCCAGGTTGGAGTCCCTTGACCTCAAAGCGATCCCAGAGTGTCCACTCGTGGTCATAGTACTGTGTGCGAGCGAAAGGCCGAGGCGCATCGTCAGCACGTCCATCCGCTGCGCCCCCTCCCCCCCCCAGCTGCCCTCCCCACGTGGGTGCCCGGTGATTCACCTTGTGACGGGGCGCCGCGATGGGCTCCGAGAAACCAAAGAAAGGCAGGGCGAGGTTGAGAAAGCCGTTCTTGTAGGCCTCGAGTCGCTGGTGGCCCTGCACCACCTTGTAGAGCTCCAGGCACACCAGACCAACCACGGCCGCGGTGGTCGTGGCGATGGCCGGGATGATCTTTCCCGCGATCAGCTTGCTCTGTGAACAGACAGAACCCCGACCTCCACGTCTCCAGTCTGCCCTCTAGGATGCGAAAGAGGGGAAAAGTTCCAAGGGAGGGACAGAGGTTCTCACCTTGTGTCGGTCAGCGGGAGGAATGTCGTAGTTCTCGGCACGAAGGTTGGAGGCGGCCACGATGAAATCCATGTGGAAGTTATTGTCGTCATCCTAGCAGGAGCAGCAGGGGAAGCTTGAGTCCTCGAGGAGCCCCCCCAAAAGTATGTCCACCTCCCCCAGAGGTAGATTTCTCCCACAATCCCCTGGTACCTTCTCAAAATCGATGGGGTACATCTTGAACCCAGCCAGCTTCTCTGGGCTGGGGAGCGTTGCCTTCAGTTCCTCTAGCCGACTGTCATCTGTGGTGCCGCCAGAAGCAGAAAGTGTCCGATCAGACCCGGGGGGTGGGGTGGGGGTGGGGTCCCCAGGAGGAGATGAGGGCAGAGTGGGCCAAAGGCCGAAAATCCCAAGAGCCAGCCTGAAACTTCAAGGGAAGGGGGAAACTGGGAGGCCAAAGGGAGCTGTTGCTTACCAACAGAAGTGTTGGCGCTCTGGAGCTCCTGGTCAGAGACGTGGATCTTAACACCAGACTTGGGAGTAAATTCGGGGACATGCACGGTCTGGATGAGCGTGGCCACGGCTGTCCGGTCCCGAGAGCCTACCAGGCCATAGCTTTGCGCAAACAGGTTAGCAGCCGCCATGATGTAATCCAGATGCAAAGGCTGTAAGGGTGAAAAGGTAGATTGGGGGAGATCACAAAGCGAAGCTATTATCAAGATTCTCTGCCTCCATCTGGACCTCCTCCCTCAAGAGTCTCCTTCCCCACGGCCCCGGATGTAAGAAGCTACTCACGTTTTGAACATCAAAAGTGAGAGGATGAGGACATCGCTTGGGTCCGGACCAAAAGGGGGCACCAGAGCTGGTCAACTGACAGAGAAATTAAGTGGGCAGGGTGTTACTGGAGGTCTTGGGAGATCCCACAGCCTCCCGGGATCCCTGCTCAGATTGGGGGAGGCACAAAGGTCTGGTTACCTGCTCAGGAGGGAAATTGTGCAACAGCTGACGGATGTTGTTGGCATACTGGGCATGCCAGTGAAGGCAGGCCCACGCCACACAGTCAGCCCACGTACGCGGGCGCTGTAGCACCAAGCTCCGTTGGACGGCCTCCAGTACCTCCAGGGGCTGTGTCCCTGCCAGTCGCAATGTTCGCTCCACAAACTTTGGATCTCTGTGGGTATGGGAAAAGAGACCAGTGGTTTAGCATGGGGGTCAAGACTTGGGGTGTGAGAGAGCAAAAGGATCGAGGATTTGAAAAAAAGGGGTTGCTGTCACTCACGTGAGGTACTGATTGACGCTCTCTGCTGGCTGCTTGAAGAGGCCTTCAAACTCATCTCGGGCCCACTGCAGGCAAAGGTACAATTGGGTCCTTCTGGGGAGGCTTGGGACCCTGGGCCTCCATCTCATCTCCCATTGGCACCTGCCTAGCCTGGTTCCACTGTTCCCCCCCCCTCCCCCCCCCCCCCACACACACAATGGGACCTTCCTAGCCTGGCTTGGTTCCACTGCCCCCCCTCCCATGTTGGCACCTCCCTGTCTGGGTCCCCCCACCCCCCACCAGAGTGACCCCAAGCTTCAAACCTGCAGTGTATGTTCAATGGCATTGGGGAAGTTCTTGAGAGTGCAGATGGGGATGGATTTTTCTGGGGGGTCTTGGCTGGAGCTGTAGGACTCGGTGAGGAAAGGGATCACCACCTGGACATTGCCCTTGGTGCCCAGGGTGCCCGACTCCAGCAGGGGCTTCCGATAGTACACACAACGACGGTCCATGTACATGCCTAGGCGAGGGGGGAGAGAGTGTTTAAAAGAGGTAAGACGGGGTAACACCCACCAGGAGATCAGTCACAGCAGGAGCCTCGCTCCCCATCCCTCCCAGGAGCCCCTAGCCCTCTTCGCACGTGCGTCAACATTGTCCAAGGCGTTGGTCACACCATCCAGGGCCTGGAAGAAGTCATCATCGTAAACGCGCTCGGTGTCGGGCCCCACACGGTTCTGGTGACTGGTCACGTGCATCTGTGGGTTCATCTGACGGACAGCAGCGGCGGCCGTGTCGGACTTCAGCTTCTATGGACACGCGAGGAAAGAGCCACAGGTCAAAGCACTGAGCGGCCAGCCCATGGCCGCCCACCACCCCTGGGCTCCCAAGATCTTCACCGTGACATCCCAGGGCCGGAAGAGGAACTGCCGGTTGAGGTTGGACTTCTCGATGGTGTCCATATCTGTGACGATGACCTCTCCGCCATCCCCGCAGCCCAGGCCGATCATGGCAAAGTTCTTGAGCAGCTCACAGCCGATGGCCCCTGCCCCGACCTGTGAACAGAGGGCCAAAGAGGACCAGAACTAGGCAAGAGGTGAGGCCTGGTTGCTTAGGAAGGCCTCTCGGGGACAGGCCCTGCTACAGACTAGCATACAACCTGAATGCACTCACGAACAACACAGAGGAGCAGCCTTGGAGAGGCAACTCTTAGGGCAAAGGGTGGGATGACTCACCAGGAAATACTTCTGCTTGCCAAGCTTCTCCTGCAGGTGAGAGCCAAACACGGCCACTTGGCCATCATAGCGGGTCTGGCGCTGCAAGGAAAAATCAGGTCAGATGCAAGGGTCGGCCCCGGAATCAAACCCGGCTCACGTGCAGCATCTGGGAGAACTTACCGGGCGGCAATTGTCTTCCGTCAAGACCTGTCTGTCTTCGGGCAGACACTCCAGAGCATCGAAATACAGCCATTGCATGATGGGCATAAACTTTCCCGAGCAGGCCTGTGGGGAGAGGAGGGTGCAGAATCAGGCCGGTTAGGCCAGATCCCCAGAGAACCTGGCACACGAACCAGAACCCACCCTCACGGCCAAGCTCACCTTCATAACTTCCTGGGCAGCCAGGCCCCCGATGAAAGCGTTTATGGGAGCCAGGTCTCCGGCTGCCATGTAGGCCAACTGCCGCACCAGTTCTTCATTCAAATCCTCCTGCAGCAGCCGGGGCGAGGCAGACTCTTTGATCACCTGCGCCAGGCTCACCATCTCCGCCGCATCCGCCTGCCGAGGGGGACGATGAGCAATAAGTAGCTAGTCCCGTGGCCCACACCCAGGATGGGACAGAGGAAGAGTGATGTGGGCGCTCACGGTCGCTCTCCCCCGTGAGGGTTAGGCACCTGATTTTGAGGATGAGGCAGCCGCCCTCGCTGGCTGTAGAACTGGTGGAGTGCCCGAAAGGCCAGGTGGAGATGGGCGGGACGAGAAAACTTGGCAAAATCGGTCATCACAAATTCGGGCTCGGCCAGGGACAGAGAAAGTGATTTCTGGAAGGAGGACGAGGAGGATCGAGAGAGGGAAAAAAAAAAACAAAAAAAAACAGGAACTCAGTACGAGTCTGCTGGGTGCCAGGCGCTGCAGGAGCTCGTTAAAACCCCGATGACGACGATCCCAGAGGGTATCAGTTACGATCCCCGTTGTACAAAGGAGGAAACCGAGGGAGGCCTCTGTTCAGTGACTCGCCGAGAGTCTCATGGCTGATCGTCTCTGATATGAGATGTAACCTCAGACCTCCTCCAATAGCGCCAGTCCCCAGCCCACCACCCACCCCACAGAGACTCACAAAACTGATCTTCTTGGGCACTTTGACCTGGGAGACGATCCCACCTCGGACATAGTCGGAGAATCTGGCTGTGTCACAAATGCTGAAGGTGTACGGGCCTGTGGGGTCGGAATGGTCACCCAAAAGCAAGCAGCACAGCCACCCCTCTGCTCCCAGCCACATCCTCTGCCCGCTCACCTAGGACTTTGATCTCCACAGGTGATATGCCATTAAGCTCACTCATGCCTTGCACCTCAGTAAAGGTGACAAAGTCGCCAGTCTCAAAGCCATGCCGGGCCTCGTCCAGGCAGGTTACTACGCCCGGGCTGTCCTGAGGGAGCCGGAGAAAAGGCCAGATGGTGATGGGGAGGGCTACCGGGGTCCAGAGCCCACCCAGCCCAGACAGGGATGCCCAAAGCCAGTGCCTTACCTTAGTGACCATAGAAACCATGGCACTGAGTGGCTGCTCCCCATTTGCGTCCGTCAGGATCATTTCTTCGCCAAAGTCGCAGAACAGCTGCCTGTGGGTGAAGCGGCAGAATCCGTTCCTTACCTTCTGTAGCGGCGACCGAGAAACCCAAGGGAGGCAGACCGGGAAGGCCAGAGGACAGACTCACCCGAAGAGGCCCCGAGTGTCGGCCACCACCAGCTTGATACCATGACCATGGCAGAACTCGCCTACGCGCAGCTGCTCCTCCAGAGGAGAGTTGGTGAGGACGACCACCTGAGTGGAAGGAACCGACTTAAGGGGAGGTAAACCCAGAGGCTGCTGGGAGCTAGAAAATGGGAACTTACAAGGAGATCCAAGAGATTCGGTGAGCTAGCGTTGGAAGCAAAACGAAGCAGGAAAAAGCTGATCTGGAGCCAAGAGGTCCTGAATTCTAATTCCAGACCTGTCGCTTGCTACCCAGGTGACCCTTTCAATTCTGGGCAACAAAGGGAAGGGAAACACACGGTATCTACGATCCCCCTCCCCCGCCCCTCCCCCAGCAAGGATGGATCAGAGAGATTCAGCTACTTGGCCAAGGTCAGCCAGGAAGTGGCAGAGGTGGAACTGGAGTCCGTGCGTTCAGAGCATAGACCTTCTCAGATGCCCCAGAAGAAAATCCAAAAGAAAGACAGGTGGAAATATCTGAGAAACGAAACAGGGACACAGCTGGTGAAGATCTCAGGGTACCTGGAAGTTGCTAAGGAAGTCCTCAGTGAGAGGCCCTGTGTAGGAACAGACCGGAACATAGGCGTTGAGCTCAGCCAGACGGGGTTGGGAAACCTCTGCCCGGTTCTTGCCCACGTCTTCTTCTCGAAGGTAGAACTAAGGTTTAGAAGAAGGGAAAGGATGAATAACTTCCTTATTCCTTTTTGGAAGAAGGGATGGGGGGGGGGGGGGGAGAGTTAGGGGTTGGAGGAAATGAGCCATAGAGATGGGTCGAGGTTACCTGAGAAGAAAGATCAGCCCACTGGGCAGCCCCCTGATCGTGGAGGGTAACGGCTTTGACTCCACCAAGGATAATGTTCTTGGCGATCTCGACTCCTAAGCCCCGGAGGCCAGACACTAGGACGCTGGAAGTCTGAAGTCGCTTCATGGCATCGTGGCCTAGCACGTAACTGAGGAGATAAGAGCGAGATCTCAGCTGGGTAGCTCTAGAACCCAACCCCAGTTTGACAGCTTCTTCCCTTCCCAGCTCCCAACAGCTCCAGCCTTACAGCTGCCTGGAGTATAGGCCCTCGTCGATGTCAGCCTCGTTCCCGTTCTTGGCCATTCCCTGTAGACATAGAGAGTGACAAAGAGACGCACGGGGTGAGGTGAGGCCGACCCGAGCCCCGGGATTCACCCGGCCATTGGGACCCGGGGCTGAGCACTCACGTTGGCAGGTGTAGTGGGCACTTCAGAGGGAACAGGATGGGAAGGAGAACAGTTAGAACCTGGTTTTGGCTCAGGCCCGGACACGCGACGCTTCTTGGACAGCGGCGAGCTGGACATCTAAGAGACAGAGAGGAGGGTCGTCAGGGCGAGCCCAAAGAGAGGGAGGAGAACTCAAAGGGGAAGAAGCACAACAATGAACCACACATGGGGGTGATGTGGTGAAAAATGTTGGGACAGTCCCACTGAGAACAGGTTAATAGTAATTAGAACACGTGGGAGAAGTTCGCCCCGAAATGGGTGCAGCAGGAAATCTGAGGAAAAGAAACTGTGCCCAGATGGCCCAGGAGGTCAGGGAAGGGAATGAACTGGTCATACTGGGGGTTGGGGTACAGCGGAGGTAGAGAGGAGTATGAGAGCAGAGGAGCCTCCTGGACAGGTAGACAGAGAGACCGACAACAGGACAGGGTGTCGTTAGAGAGGAATAGCAAAGCAGGCCCGGGAATGGATGGGGTCAGTGGGAAAGAGAAGATCTGATCAAGTCCAGGAGGCACATGACAGTTTGTGAAGAAAGGGGAACAGCAGTGGGTCAGCTATCTGCCAAGCGAGGGATGACACAGGGTACAAGAAGAAAGAAGCACCATTGTCCTGACTGGCCAAATCTGTCGTCCTTCCTACAGCCTCAGGTAACGGGGTAGGAGTGGGGAAGAGTGTCAAAGACGCTTCCAAACCAACAGAAGGCCAAAAGAGAGGGGGGGAGGGGAAGGGGATGAAAGGAAGGCGCTGTCCAGGGTGCTCCTTGGTCTTATCTCCAGTGGATGCAGATCAGCCAGCCACCCACCTTCCCACCCACCCACTCAAGGTCCCGGGGTGAAAAGGGTGAGGGAGGCAGGCCTGATGCCCCCCCCCCACCTCGGGCGGGCCCTGCCCCACCCCTTCGGCAGAATCCCGGGTGGGGCCCGGCAGTACAGCGGCCCCGCCCCCTGGGGGTGGAGAAATCGCAGCAGGGGGTGGAAGGGGGGGGGAGAAGAGATCTCAGCTTGGAAGAGGGGGGGGGAGGAGATCCCGGCAGTCAAAGGGGGGAAGGGAGGCGAGGCAGGGGTGGGGGGGGGGGGGACAGATCGCGGCAGACAGCGAGGGAGGGAGAAGAAGGGAAGAAGGACAGGAGATCTCTGAAGGGAGAGGGGCGGCCGGCAGGCCTGGAGGCAGGCCTGTTACCAAGGCCTGTTCCCCGGGGCCCGATCACCGCAGTCGCTGCAGTCGCCGTCGCCGTCTGGTGCTCAGGGAATAGCCCCCGCCGCCGCCCAAGGCCAGCCCCGGTGCCTGGAGTCTCAGCCTCTCTACGGGCTGCTTCGGTCCCAGACACAAGATGGCGGCCGCCGCCGCAGAGCCGGAACAAAACCCGCGGGTGGCTCCGCCTCCTGCCGCAGGCACCGCCCAAGCCCGGGCCCTCCCCTAAGCCGGCTGGCGAGCCACTCCCCCCCCGAGCCCCGAGTCCCACACCCCACCGTCACGAGTCCCGAGCCCCGGATCGCAGGCAGCAAAGCCGATACATGCCCCGAAAGCGGGATGCCAGCGGCTCGGGCGGGTACGAGCAAACCTCCAAGCGGCCTTTCCCCAATCTCCCGGCCCCAGCGCTCAAGCCAATCAAATAGGTGTCCCCATCCTCACCCCCGAAATGCTCCCGCCCTCCCGTCTCTTGAATGACAAGGAGCACTGCCAGCTACCAGGCCCAGCCTCGCCGAAATTCTCCGGTGTCTACGCCTCGCGCCTGCGCGCCCCGAGATGGGCCCAAGCCTACCCCTCCCCACGCGGAGAAGGCATAAGTTCGCGCACGCGCCTGCCCGCGGCCCATCCGCCTCGCCCAGCGCAGGCCAGAAACCGCATCCCTCCACCCCGCCAGCTAATAATGCACGCAATCCCGGGGCGGGGGCGGGGGAGGGGCGGGAGGGGAAGGACCGCACCTCCTACATAAAGGCCCAGCACGGATTGTCCCGCCCCCTGCAATAAAGGAGCAATAAAGTCCGAGCGGGGGTAGGCGCCCCGCCCCTTAATGAATAATAGCTAAAGACGACCCCGCCTCTTGCGCCGGGCCAGCTACACAAGGACTAAACCCTCACCGCAACCCCCCCCCCCACTCTCGGTCTCCCGTAAAAGCTCTCCCTGGGGTCCCCCTCCCCCAACACTACGTCTCTCAACTCACCCCCTCCTCCGGCTCGAAGCCGCCGAGGCCTAGCCTTCCCCTAGAGCTGGAGCCGGTGATGGAGCGGGAGCCAGAGCGGACTGCCGCCGAGGAGCCCCGGCTTGCGTAGCGATGGGCTGAGCGCGGAACTTGGGGTCCCCGGGCCTGAAGGGGGAGGTACTATTTGTGACAAGGGGGAAGTGTTCCTCTAAACGCGACTCTCGCAGCCTAACCTCTGCTCTCACATCCGAATGCGCCCCTTTTTCACCTCAAGCCTAATCAGTGCCCTAATTCATACTAGATCCTGGCTCTTTTGGGCCCGTGCCAGGAAGAAGCTGGCTCCAGAGGTACCGAGGGAATCCCCTGGTCGAGCGCACGTGGTACGCTCCAGGTTGGTAGCCGTAGCAGAGCCTGCTGGGAATTGTAGTTCAGCCTACGCTGGCACTAGACCGGAGCACGTGGTGAACACTACCCTAAACTGGACCGGGGTGGGGAAGAGGAGGCTTAGGGATCTGTAGCGGAAACAACTTCCTAGTAGGGCGCGGGCATTAGGGAAAGCTGGGAAACAGGGCGGGACCGATTTTGAAAATCATTCGCGGAGACGACTCTAAGTTAAAGTACAGGTTCTGGAGCAGATTGACCTAGGAGTAAAGGGGGATGGGATGGGATGGGATGGGGTGGGGTGAGGGTGAGGAGAAGGGAAGACACCTAGAGTGAAAGCCACAACGTGAGGCCAGACGCGTCTACTCTAGACTTGGGGTCTGAAGCAGAAACGGATCGAGACATTGTAATACAGAGACTGAAATGAGAGCAAAGATCCAGGGGACGGGGAAGCCAGTCCCGAGCCAGAACCCGAGATCAAAACCCTGAAGGGAACGTGGAGGGAGGAAGAAGAGGATCCAAAACCCGAAAGGAAGCTTGAGAATTCGTTTTAACTTCTCTGTGGTGTGCATCTGAGCTGAGCATCGGAGAGCTTTCCGTGGAGCTGTACTCGGTACAGATGGCAAAGACAGGCTCGTAGACGAGAGCAGGGAGAGATCTAATGCAATCCTCTCGTTTTATAGATGGAAGCTTAAGGGGTCTGGGGTCCCACGGTGTTGTCTGGGGGTAGGATTTGAATCCAGATCTTACTGATTCCAACTCCGGCGCTTTATCCATTGAAGGGAAGTTGGAAGTCATCAAATCTAATTCCATTTTAATAATTGAGGAAAGGCTGAGATTCAAAAAAAAAAAAAAAAAAAAAAAGTACGGGTCTTGCCCAAGATCATACCAGCAGAGTCAAAGCCATGATCTGAAACCATGGTTACCTAACTGACCCATTCCTGGTCCGACTCTATTCCTCGAACGCCCCCCCTCCCCCATAAAAGAAATCTCTCCAGTGATTGTTACTCTAGGCTTTTGCTTTAATTATTTTTAAGAGTAATGATTTTTCACTGCCTGAATCCTCGCTTTCAGCAAGGTGCTCCGAAAAGTTTGAGCCGGCTCTGAGGAGCAAGAACGTTTTACAGTCCGTACAGTGCTCAACTCCAGTAGATGGACCGTTAGGCTACGGCCTCCTCTCCTCGGGCCCGGAACCCAGTGACAGGCACACGATCCTCACGCACTTAAGTAGTTGTTGACTTGCAAAAGCAATCTACCTGTGAAAGCGCTGGGGAGCGCTACCGAAACACGCAACTAGAGAAAGATATGGCTCGCAAAGGTCAGCAAGGCACGGAGAACGTAGTAGGTCACTCCAAGTTAGGGACTTTAAAGGGAAGCGCGGCGACCATTTCCACTCCGTCCAGTGGCGCCAAAAGAGCCGAGCTCGAGGAAAGATCCTTCCGCGACGCTCTAAAGGACCAAGGGGCGGAGCCCATCTGTCGGGCTCGTCCGCTCCCCTCCGAGCTGGAATCACGTGAGGCGGAACTCCGCCTCCTCTCTAGGCGGACGTGTCGCCCATTTGGCCAATCGCCACGCCTTCTGAGGAGCTAGGGGCGGGACTCGGCGGAGAGGCGCTGAGGGGACTTGGCGGTTCACCGGAAAAAAACGCTCGGGAGAGGGCGCACCAGCCCGACAGAGCACGTCGGAACGGGTCGGGCTCGCGCCTGGGCTGCTGGGGGCCGGGAAAATGAGGGGCGGGGCGGGGCGAGGGGTGGGCGGAGCTGCCGCCGCCGCCGCCGCCGCCGCCGCCATCTTCACTTGGTAGTTTGGGGCCAGCCAGGGGGAGGCAGCAGTGGGTTGCCCCGGGGCGGAGAAAGGGGAGAAGGAGAAGGAAGGCGGCGGCGGGGGCGGCGGCGGTAGCAGCGGCAGCTTCGCCAGCTTCGCCAGCTTCGCCGTGGTCCGAGCCGTGCTTTCCCGCGGGCCCGGGCCGGCCCCGGTGACAGCCGGCGCGCTTGAGCACTCTGCGGGCGCGCGCGCGCGTGCCCGCGAGGGAGGTGGTAGCAGCGGCGGCGGAGGCCGGGTGATGTGCCCGAGCCCTCGCCTCACGGTCCGGACCCGGCAGGTGAGCGGCTGGGCCCGGGGGAGGGCAGGCGGGCAGCCCGATGGGGCTGGGGCTGACCTGGCCCGGAGGCACCGACCCGCGGCGGCGGCGGCGCAGGCGGCGGCGGCGGCGGCGGCGGCGCAGGCGGCCCCCGGGGGTGGGGGTGCGGAATAGAGGCCCGGGCGCCGAGCGGGCGCGAGTCCGAGCGGGCGTGCGCGCTCTCGGCGGCGGCGCGCTCCTCCTACCCTCCTCTTCTGTCTTCCTCTCTTCCCCCCTCCCCCCTCCCCCTTCCCTGGCGCCTTCTCTCCCTCCCTCTTCCCTCCTCCTCCTTCCCCTCTTCCCCAGCCCCCTCCTCCCTCCCCAGAGGCTGCGGTAGGCCTGGGGAGGATCAGATGGATGAATGACGGGAGCAGGCGGCTGGACGGGGCCCAGATCGGGCGGGGCAGCTGGCACGGCCGCTCCTTTGGCCTCCTGGCCCCCCCCCCAGTGCCAGGCCCTAACCGGGGCATCCCCAAGTTCTGCCATGTGCTTGGCGACTGCTCGGGCACCCATCACCTCCTCCTGCGCGGCCCTCTCCCCGAACCCTCGAGAGGGCAGCTCTGTACCTTGCCAGCCTTGCCCGGGCAGAGGCCAGGCTGAGTCTCCCGGTTGAGTCTAGAGGCCACTCCTACGCCCACTCCCTCTTTCCTTCTGCCTGCCATCTGAGGGGTGGGATCCCATCTGTGCTGACCAGCGACGATCCCAGCCAGCCCTGTCTTGGCCCCGTTTGCCGGGGCGCTAATCTGCCCCGCTTTTGAGAAGGCCCTCTATTGGCTTCACCTGTGGGGCTCTGGCAGCCGCAACAACGGCTTAGTAAGGATGCACGCTGGTGGCTTCCGCTGGCCCACCCGGATCGGCAGGCTTCTCCAGCCCTGGCAATCAGGGGCCTGACCCCAAACTGCAGCCCAGCCCTTCTCCCGGGCAGGCTGAGTCTCACCGTTTTCAGAAAAACGGGGCTGAGGCTATTGAACTGTCAGGGAAGAACTCTGTAAACTTGCCAGCAGGGCTGTGGAAACTTGATGTGTGAGGGAGATTCGGGGACCCACCTGAAGGGGGGGGAAGGGATTTCCCTTCTCCACCGAGCCGGGACCAAAAGGTACCTCCAAGGTCTCGGCCTGGGCTCAGCCCTTTGAGCCACACCTGGCACCCTGCTGGAGCTCCTCTAGCCAGTTGGGCCCAGGCTCTAGGGCCGCCTGGTGAGAGCCATGGCCTTCTCGGAATCCGGGTCTTTATGTAATCGGAGATGCTCACTTTCAGTTAGTGGCAATAACAATCTGCGCCTTCCCCCCATCTGGCTGTGGATTCCAACTTAAAAAACCAGGGCTCCAGAGGGAACAGGTGCTGAAGCCCCCTGTGCTCCAAGGGGCTTCCAGGGTTTCCCTCCCCAACCCGAGGTAGCTGGGAGCCTGGTATTCACTCCAGACTACAAAAGGGAAGAAGAAAAGGTGCAAAAGATAGTTTGGAGCAGATTCTGGGAGACGAGGAGCTTGAGCTCAATCCTGAGTCATTTCCGGGACATTTGGGGAGCGGGGTAGAGGAAGGCAGCTGAGCCCCTGCACTGGCATAGGAGGACTACCTGGAAGGTAGAACCGGGGCGGCTCACAGTGCTTCAGGCTCACCTGGCCTTGACCTTGGGCTCTGGCACAGATTGGGAGCCAGCCCCTTCTGTTCTTGGCGGTTGTCACTTCTTCTCTGGGTGTGTCACTGAAAATGACACCTGCCATTTCTCCGGCCCTTTAAGAGTTCATTCACATGGACCCGTGCTTTCTTTTTTATATAGTATTTTTTTCCCCAAGTATAAAGATAGTTTCCAACATTCATTTTTGTTAAACTTTGTATCTTGGATTTTGTTCCTTCTATCCCTCACCTGCCACCTCCCCAAGACAGCAAGGCACCTGCTATAGGATACATATGTGCAAGCATGTTTCCACATTTGTTATGTTGGGCAGAAAAAATCAGACCCAAAGGAGAAAAAAAAAAGCCACGAGAGAAAAAAGCAAACAAATAAAAAAAGATTTAAACTATGTTTCCATCTACAATCGATCTCCAGACTTCTCTCCCTAAGTGCGATTGGCATTTCCCCTCCCAGATGTATTGAAATGGCCTTGAATCACCTCATTGCTGAGAAGGGCCAGACCCATCACAGCAGATCATCAGGTAATCTTGTTACTGTTACACCGATCTGCTTCTGCTCACGTCACTTAGTATCAGTTCATGTATCTCTCTCCAGACCCTTTGAAAACCATCCTGCTGATTGTTCCTTACAGAATAATACTCCATAACATTCCTATCCCATCACTTATTCAGCCACTCCCCAACTAGGGGCGGCCACTCAGTTTCCAGTTCCTCGCCACTACATAAAGGGCCGCCACAAACATTTTGGCGCATGTGGGATCCTTTCTCTCTTTGGGGATCTCTTTGGGATCCAGACCCAGTAGAGAGACTACTGGATCAAAGGGATCACACTTTGATGGCCCTTTGGGCCTACTTCCAGATTGCTCTCCAGAATGGTTGGATCATTTCACAACTCCACCAACAATGCATCAGTGTCCCAGTTTTCCCTCCCAGCGGGCCTCTGAGGTGTTTACTGTTAATAATTCTTGTTTGTTTACATAAGAGCAAACCAAAATACAAAAATACTTGGAAATTCTCAGTCAAAACAGAGTGGCAACCCGGGCTCATTCTCCCTCTTTGCCCCCCTTTCTTTCTTTTTCCTGCCTCCCCCCCTTCTTTCTCTCTCCCTCCCTCTTCCTCTCTCCCCCACCCCAGCTTTCTCATGCTGGAGACGATTCAGATTGGCTGCTGCTATTTTTCTTTTTCTTCCTCCATGCCAAGAGTTGGGTAGGCAGCCCTGCCCGCATGGGCTTGGGCTGCTCCTGACCCCCTCTTTCCTTTGTCTTCCCAGATCCCTCACGGGAGTTCTTGTACAGGCTGGCGGAGCATGGTGGCAATAGCAGGGCTGGTGGCAGCTGGGAAGTGAGGCGGAGCCATCGGCCCAGGAGCAGGCCCCCCCCGGACATGGAGTATGAAAGACGGTGAGGAGACTGTGGGGAGGGGACCATCCAGAAGTGAGGATTCTTTGGGCCCTGGGTCTCGACTGAGCTCCCACACGGTACTGGTGAATGTCAGGTAGCGCCCGTGTCCGCCGCACATACGACGCGAGGAACAGAGAAGTTGTTGTACTGGAGACCGGCACGTGTGGCACAAACGAGGGGCACTCTCTGGTTTTCTCTAAGGTCTACTTTGGTTTCTTTGGAGAGGGTGAAAAGGGGGCTCAAACTGAATGAGCTGGGATTCTAATGTTTTCCTTCAAGAAAGATTCAAGGACCGTGTGAGAAGCGAGGTTTCTGATCCCTGCGCGCTCCCCACCCCACCCCACCCCCGACATCTTGGGGCCATTCTTTGTAGAAAGCTGACTGGGTACAGTCCTCCTCTGCTCTGGTGGCCCCGTTGTCTGCCTTGCCAGCGGCAGCAGAAAGGCCAGTCCCCGACAGCCTCACGCTAGCGTTCTTCTGGGATGCTGGGCCGCAGACGGGATGGCTCCATCGACCTCCCTTTGATTCTGAGGAGCCTAGCCAGGACTTGGGAGAGAGACGGCAGAGAGGGAAGCAGCGTTGCCGTGTGGTGGGGCCGGCCCTGTGTCTCCCTCCCCAGCTGTGCCCAGCCAGAGGGCCGCCCCCCCACAGCCCAGGCCGAGATGTGGCCGAGTGGGCATGTGATGGCTCTCGTGGTGGGGAATGCCAGGTAGCAGAGGACTCCCGGCCTACCCTGGAACCTGAGACGATGCTAAGCCGGGAGGGTGGGGGGGAGGGGTTGGACCGTGCTACGTTTCCCCTCCCTGGGCAGAAAATCTTGACGCTTTGCCCTGGAGGTCAATGGGCTCACCATTCAGCGCTCCCTCTCGTGCTCAGTAATTGAGAGAAGCGCCAAGTTGGGGACTGATCCCTCCCAGAGATCATGGGTCAGGGTCCAGACATTCTAGTAGCTCTGCCCGTTTAGGTTCAATTAGGTCTCTACTGAGGCTGTTCTCGTGTGGGCAGTTTGTGCAGGAGCTCCTGAGGCCCCATGGCCTCTGACCTCCGCACAGATGGTACCATCGAGCAGCGCACAAAAAGATGCCAGGATCATTGTCTCCATTTCGTAGGCAGGGCTTACCTTGCCCTACTCTGCCCAGCCCTGAGGGTCTTCCTCCCTCTCCAGTGCTTCAGGCCAAGATCAGGACTGGGCAGACCATCAACATTCTCTTAAGCCTTGATTTTCTCATCTGTAAGTTTGGGATTGTTAATCCTTGGCACTACCTCTCATTCTCGAGGGACCCTCGTAAAGAAAGTAGGTCCTCCGGCTCCCAGAGTGCCGCTCTGGTCATTTCAGCCCCAGGCTTGGGCCCAGGCTGGCTTGTGGTTCTTTCCCAGCTACTCCGGCGGCTGTTCTGAGTCGCACTGGGTGATCGATTCCCAGGCTAAAGGCTCCCCCTCGTTTCTCTGTCCTTTTCCCAGCAAGCATGCGGCAGTGGCCAGCTCGATGGCTGCCTCTCTGAGGAAATGTGCTCCCCGTCCCTCCCCTGAGCCTTGTGTAGGGATGGGGCGTGGGCCGCTGCAGGTGGGTCCACTGAGCCCTTTCGGGAGTGGCAACTTCTGTGCTCGAGCTGGATTTAGACCTAGGGTTCTACACTCCCCCTTGGTCTTCCCTGCCTACTCTTTAGAGATGGGAGCCCAAAGGCTTCTACTGACCCGGTGCTGTCTCCCCTCTCCAGAGGTGGCCGTGGAGACAGGACTGGCCGCTATGGCGCCACTGACCGCGGCCTCCAGGACGACGGGCTGGACAGCCGGAGTCAAAGAGATCATGATTACCGGGACATGGATTACCGCTCCTATCCCCGGGACTTTGGCAGCCAGGAGCCCCGCCATGATTATGATGACTCATCTGAAGAGCAGAGCGCAGAGGTGAGTGCCGAGACCCCCTTGAGGCAGATGGACTCTTTTCTGGCCTGGTCCCGTCTGTGCTGCCCCGGCCTCATGCTCTTCCCAGGGAATGACGGGCCTGACCTTGCCTGCCCCACCACGTGACCCTCAGGCCTTTTAGGCTGTGCCTTTCCTTTCTCACCCAGCTCTCCCTCTGAGAATGCCATAATCCTGCCTATCTCTGGAGGACTCTTGGGAGGAGGAGGAGGTGGTGGTGGTAGTGAGGTCCTTAGTCTCTGGGGACAGATACTCACTTCATCTCTAATTCTCTGTCTCTGTCTCTGCCTCCAGAGCACACAAGGTCTGTTCTTCCTCACCTACTCACTCGCTCACCGCCCCCCCCCCCCCCACTAGTCTTTGATTCTTGCAGAACACCCAGAGAAAGCCACATTAGGGTGACGAGGAGCCCCACGTTTGTGTAATCAGGAGGGTCAGCCGGGACGAGGGGGGTTGCCCACCGTAGGAGGCGCTGGCCTCAGGCCCTGCCCCTGAGCTGGGTCCTGTTATCCTAAGGTGCTGTGTGTGGACCCCCTGGTCTGGCATTTAGGGAACCTGTGGAAATTTGGGAGGCGAACTTCAGAGAACCTCAACATCCCTCAGCTTTCGGTGGGGAACCAGCCCCTGCTTTAGAACAAGCTTTCAGCCAGAGGAGAGAAGCAGAAAAAGACCCGGTCTCTTCTTCTCCCAGTGGGCTGCCGGGGCATCTGCCTGGGTTCTTAAGACCAGAGCCAGGCCCCTACCAGAAACATTTACCGGGGAGAGGAAGAATCGGGCCCAAATGTCCTTTAGGAGTAGGAATCTTCTCTTCTTGCCCTCACCCCAGGGAAGGGTGTCGTGGCTTCTGGCTGACTTGTTTGGGCCAGGCTGGGGCCGTGGGATGTTAGGGAGAGGAGGGAGACACAGGACATAAGGTCCGGCTGATGGCAAGGAGACAGCCCAGCCTCGGGAAAGGCTGTGACAAAGTCCTTGGCGTTTAAGATTGGGACTGCCTGGGCAGAGATGGCAGGTGAGCTGCGCTTGCTGCACACTCTCTCCCCCGCCCCCCGAAGGTGAGCCTGCTTTCCTTCCCGCCCCTTCCTGTCATTGCTGGACCTTTCTCCCTCCTGCTTGGAGTGTAAGCCTGGTTTTGGGGGGCAGTAGACCAGATGGCCTCTTGGATCTTGATAAATCAATGCCAGCCATCGAGGGCAGGGGCGGGGCCTCGTTTGCTGAGCCTGTGCTGCTGGATCCACAAGCCTTCTCCCCCCTTTCTGTGCTGGGGGTCAAGGATGAAGCTAGCGTTGGCGACCGGGTAGTCTCAAGCTCGGGCCGCCGTGCTCCGGAAACGTCGGCCCGCCCTGAGCTTGGGCCATGGCCGTGCCTGTGTTAGGGAGGTGGGCAGCTGTCCTCCACCCCTTGAGCTGCATCGCCTCTCTCGGTCTCCCACCTGGTGGAGCCTCTGCCCCCCCCCCCACTCCCCCTGCCCCTTGAGGAGAGGAAGGGCCAGCCTCACCAGGAGAAGTGAGTGGGAGGCCACGGGCAACGGGCATCCCTGTGGGCCCAAGAAGGGCTCCGCCTGCCCGTGGCCCTGGCTTCCCCGAGTTTTATGGCTTTCAAAGCCATGGAGAGCAGTGTGGCTGTACTGCAGACCCACGGTGGGCTGACTGCCTGGTTTCTCTCATCCTCTTCTGTCGCTCAGGATTCCTACGAGGCTTCCTCAGGTTCTGAGACGCAGCAGCGTAAGCGGGACAGTCCTACCGAGCCCCTGGGCTTCCCCGGAGATGGGGACTACCGAGACCAGGACTACCGGACCGAGCAAGGGGAGGAGGAGGAGGAGGAGAAGGCCAGTCACATCATCATGCTGAGGATGCTGCCCCAGGCAGCTGCAGAAAACGACGTACGTGCCTTTGGGGCCGTGCTGTGCCCCTTCTTGCCACCCTGATCCCCCCTTCCCCCAGATCCGGGTTGGGGGAGCTCTTCCTAAATTAAAAGGGAAGTTGTGGGGAAGTGGGGTTTACGGTAGGCGGCTGCCACGAGCCTAGTGCGCTAGGCTCCTGGGAAACAGGGAGTCAGTCCCATCCCTGGTGCCTTCGTCCAGCCAGTGCCAGGGCTCAGGGATCCTTGCGTCCTCCTGGGGAGCAAATATTCCCTCAGCCCGGCCTCACAGAGAGCTGGGGAGGGCCCGTGTGTCAACAGTGGCTGGCCTATCTCCCACGTGTGCGTGCGTGTGTCTCCTGTCCCTCCCCCCCGGGCAGCCTCCCCGGGCTGGAAGCCTCTCCAAAGCCCGGTCAGCCATCATCCCGTTGCCTCATCGTGGCTGACTTGAACCTGTCCGCCTCCCCCAATTCCTACCACTTAGCTGGGGTTCAGCTCCTCCCCTCCCCCTGAAGACTCTTGTGGCCCTTCAGCGTGGCCTGCTTGGGGCATCTTTGGCCTGTGGGGCATCTTGGTGCTGCTTGGCTTTCTGGGAGTCCTGCCTCTTCCCCAGAGCCAGGGTTCTTCACCTTTCACATGGCGCGGCCCCTCAGGCGTCAGTCTGGTGAAGCCCGTGGACCTTCTGAGAAGCGGGTTTAAAAACATTAAAATAAAAAACAGAATTGCAAAGGAAGGCAGAGGTTAGTCCAAAGACAGATGTGAGTGTTTTCTATCCACGTGCTTGGGTCCCCCGAGAGCTGGCCCCAGAGCCTACAAGGGGCCCTGGAGCCCAGGCCAAAGGACCACGTCCTTGTACCGGGCTCCCTCGGGGGCTTGGCTGGCCTCCCTTGCTCCCTAACAGAGTGCTTTTACCTTGTCTCCCACTGTTCCTCAGAATGGAGTTTTTAAGCCATCAGACTCATTTCCTTCTTCTCCTCTTCCTCTCTTTCCTGCCCCCTCCCTCCAGGCCCTGCCCTGGCTTCTTTCCCAGCTCACCGTCTTCAGGGGCCCTCTGTCTCATGCAGTTGTTTCTTGTTCGCCTGTTAGAGCAGGAGCTGCAGTGGGGGGCGAGCTGGCCCCCTGCTCACATCCCCATGTGCCAGCCCCACATGCCCCTTCCTCCTCTGAGCCACCTACTGTCTTCCGTCCCTCTCTGCTCCTAGGGCATGACTTCCCCTCCCGAGAGCCTCCTCCAGAGCCTGGAACTTGACCTTTACTTCACTGCCCCATCATCCACTATGATTCTCAAACTATTTAGTGTGTGCTCTGGGCAAGGCCCTGGGAAGAGAAAGCCCACAAGGATCCCCCTGTGAGCTTACTTTCTATTGGGGGGGAGGTCCTCCAGCCCGCACGGGGGAGGGTGGAGCAGTTCCAAGGGCCGAGCCCTGGGACTTTGGGGGACAGGGGGCCTTTGTGGAAGAAGTGGGCTCAAAACAACCTGAGACTAAGATGGGGCAGGGAAGAAGATGACAGAACGGCGTGAACAGAGATGGAGACCAAGGCAGGGGTGGTCCTCGGCCAGCAGGTCCAACGGAAGGAGTTTGGGAAAGGGCGAGATGCTCCGTTCCGAGCATGAGGGCGTGACAAGGACCGTGGCGATGGCCTCTGGGATCTCCCTCGTTCTCTAGCTGAGCGAGGCTAGGCCCAGTCAGCGCCAGAAGCGGCAGGGGGAGAACGCCTGACTTCTCAAACCAGACCTCTTTCTGCCTCCTACGTGTGCTGTTCACCTAAGAGTCCCGAGTGACTGCACACTTTGGAGCTGAGGGAGAAAGGTGCTGGAAGGATCCTCAGGAACAGGAATGGGAAAGGGGGCAGATCTCATGAGAAGGCCGACAAGAGTTTCCGGGGTTGGTGGGGCAGGTGTGGTGAGGGCGCAGTAAGCACATGGACAGATCCTGGGGGAGGAGGGAAGGACGACTTGGCTCTGAGAGTTCTCTGAATAGAGCCTTCAGAATAGGTGAGATTATGAGGGGGAAGCGGGGCCCAGCGGCTCCGTGGTCCCTGAGCCCCTTTGGTGTGTTCTTGTGAGACCCTTTCTGGGTGCCATCTATTGCCATGAGGTTTTCTGGGCCACAGGGCGGGGAGGAGGAGTTGAGATGGCGCTTCTTGGCCAACAATGCCTTTGTCTGCTCTCTCCGGTACTCCCAGAACGAGGGTTGTGGGAGTGATGATTTGGGGGACCAGAGCGCATCTTATATGAGATTTGGTTTTTTACCCTTTCTCCTTCTCCTGGCACCCTTGGGCCACTTCAAACAAATTGGGTTTTTCGATGCGTAAGGTGGCCAAGAAAAGCAATCGTGTTGTAATAGGGCAACCAAAACATTAAAAGAACAAAGTTTATGGTTCCCAGGGTAATATGTGAACTGCTCTTTGCTCCCCCTTTTCCCATCAAAGCTGGGTAGTATCCTAGAGGTGACCTCTGGCTTCTGACCTTTTGCAGCAGGAGATCAGCTTAAGCTCTCGTTGGCTGTTGCTTGGGTTGTGGCCCTGGTGGGTCTCCATAGCCCCAAAGAGGATACGAGGAGAGCGTTTGACTCTAGCTCGGTGCCGGTCCCTCCCTTCTCTCTTGACTCAGTGTTAAGGACCCATTGGCTTTGGCTCATTGGGCTTCGCAGAGGACAGGGCCTCTTTCCTTTTCTCTCTCCACCGGTGTCACCCAGGGGTCTCTCTCCCAGCTTGCCTCTGGCCCGTGCCCCCCACACTCTTAATGACTTCTCTGTTCTGTGTCTCCCCCCCCCCCCAACAGATCCGAGCACAACTGCAGTCCCACGGGATCCAGGCTCGGGAGGTGCGGCTAATGCGGAACAAGTCATCAGGTGAGCTTTTGTTCTCAGTGGCCCCTCTTCTTGCTGCTCTTGGCCAGTGCATCTCTTCCTTCCTGCCCCTTCCTCTCCCCCCCCCCACCTCCCCATTGAAGCTGACATCAGCGGCTGCTTTTCTTCTTTCCTTCCCTCCTTCCCCGAAGCTCCTCCACTGGGGCATCCCGGAAGTTGGTGCTGGTCTGGGGAGGGGCCGACTGACGGGGCGAGCGGAGACTCGGTGCCGAGCTCAGCCCGGGACCGATTCCCTCCCTAGCCTGGGGAGCCGACCCCGAGCATCCGAGATGGTGGTTTTCTCCCATGCCCACCGTCCCCTTCCTCCACTGAGAGCCTGTGTTGAAGTCCAGATGGGATGGCGCCACTTGCCCGTGCTGGGGAAGGCATGGGGGAAGGGGGGGGGGGGGGGGGGCTGTGGCTCGCTGGCCCCAGCCCGTCACCGCAGGCTGGAGGTTGGCAGCCAGTTCCGGCCGAAGGCTGTCAGGACCGGCGGCTGAGGCCCTGAGGCCCAGTGGGGATCACTCAGCCCGGTGCTGCCTTTTTCCTTTCTTGGCTTTTCCTCTCTTTCTCTCCACCACCGTCCCCCTTTCCTTCTCACCCGCTGGTTCTAGTCCTTCCTGAGACAGCTCTGCCCATTGACCTTTTTTTGAAGGCCGGGGAGCCTTATCCGAGCCTCTCTTCCCGTATCCCCTCCTTCAAGGCACGGAGTCATTGTCGGTCAGTTCACGCCTTAGCCCGGACACATTGGGACATGGGAAAGCTAAGTCTGTAGCTGACCCTTTTGCCTTCAGTTGCACCCCAGGCTCTCAGCCCACGTGGACTTGGGTACTGGGGCTTCATCTGCCACCCGTTGCCCCTCCTCGACTAGAGCCAACTGGGTTATTTCCATTCCCAATCCTCCACCCCCTCGCCCCCAAATCCTTGAACCATAGCTTTCCTGGGAGCATCTCATGGGGCCTTCGAGGTGAGGTACTCTCCTTCACTCGTTTTCCGGCCTCTGTTCCGAGCCCCCCCTCCCCCTGGAACAGCCCTGGAAGGGCTTTTTCCCAGCCCGGCCACAGTTAGGGGGCATCTGGGCCTGGGCTACCTGGAAGCGGGGGGGCCGGCCACTGCCCCCCCCCCCATGAGGAGGATCGGGTTCGCTTTGGCCCCCACCTTTCCCTGCAGCCCAAGCTGGCGGTGCCCCTGAGCCCCTGTGGGCAGTTCTGGCCTATGCTGTCCCCTCGGTGCCACCCCTGGCCCTTCTCACCCTCCTTCTCTCGCCCCCCACCCTCCTCCCCTCCCTGCCAGCCCCCCCTAGGAACGCCCGCCCGTTGTCTCCAGCTGTTGACTAACCCACTGCGTCTGTATCTGAATGCTGTCTCCAGGTCAGAGCCGGGGCTTCGCCTTCGTCGAGTTTAGTCACTTGCAGGACGCTGCACGATGGATGGAAGCCAATCAGGTTGCTTTGCTGCACTTGGAACCCTGCCCCCCCCCCCACGCACACACCGGCACTGCCTGGCGCACGCCCGCGGGCGCCAGCCGCCCACCCGGGGTTGGCCCCCTGCCTGCCCCCCCTGTCTTCCTGCCCTCCTCAGTCCTGGCTTCCCCTTTCCTCCTGAGGAGTCGTCTCCCACCTCGCTGCCCCCTCCTTCCCCTCGCTCGCCGAGAGGAAGGTGTGGCCAGCGACGTCCCGGAGCGCCCTCTCCTTTGTCATACGGATCTCTGCCCCCCTCCTTGGAGCAGGAGCTGGGCTTACCTTACCGGAGCAGGGGGAATCCCTTCTCCCCTCGACCCCCCTCTGGCCTGGCCAAGGCGTAGCTGTGCTGGTACCGGGAGGCGGCCCCAGGTGACCGCCTCCTTTCTGCTTAAGCCACCGGCCTGAGCCGTCCCGTCCCCCTCTTCCCGCAGTGGCCTTGGGGGTGTTCCGGAGGCTTTTGTTGGCAAGAGCTCGGTCTCCTTTCTTTCTGTGTGTTTGGATTGGCTGTTGGTCTTTCCTACCCATCCCCCTCCCCGCTGGTACACAAGCACACATCCATGTGTGAATGCCCCCAACGCAGGCAAAGAGGAGGGGCCCCGAGGTTGGGGCCCCAGGAGCCATTACCGTGGCCAGAGTGATCGGTTCAGGGCCGGGCACAGGTTCCTCGCGTGGCAGGTTGCTGTCAAAGGGAACCAGGTTAGGCAGGGCCAGGCTGATACGTGTCTCTCTTCCCCCCTTCTCCCTCCCCTCCCATTTTTTTCCACCTCAAGGCCAAGGTACAACCTCAGGAAAGTGTGAGGGGCCCAGAGTCCCCTCGTAGCTCAGTGAGCCGGCAGCCATTTGTATATTGCAGGGTAGGGCAGGTGTGGTGTCCTGGTCTGGGCCTCGGTTGGCAGCAGGTAGCTGTGGACGCCAAGGCTAGTGTGGTTGATGGGCCGCGGGGGAGAAGGCCCCCCCGGCAGGAGGTGCAATCTTTGATTGTGGCTGTTCTCTCTCTCCCCCCCTCTCCTCTCTCTTTCTCCTTCTATCTCTCTCTCTGTTTCTCTCTCTCTCTCTCTCTCTCTCTCTCTCTCTCCCCCTTTCTCCCCCTCTCTTCCTCTCCACATTTCTGTTTCTCCCTACATCCCTCTCTTTCATGTCCCCGAGCATAGCCTGGGTAGCCCAGGGCCCCCAGTGTGGCCCCCTCAGCGGTCCATTGCTGTTGGTTAGACAGTGCGTGCCTGCTGGTGTGTGTCCACGCGTGTGCGTGCGCGTGCTTGTGTCCGGAGAAGCAGCGGCAATGCCCGGGGGCCACCCCCTGCGGCCGTGGCCTCCCTCCCTCTGTCCCTCCCTCCCTCCCTCCCTCCCTCCACTCCCTGTTGTCCTTCATCCACTCAGCTGAAGGGCTGGCTCACTCTCTCTCCTCCTGTGCTGAGGTGTGTGCCAGGCGCTGCCCCCCTGGGCTCGGACCTCACGGCCTTCTGCTTTTCCCTACAGCACTCCCTCAGCATCCTGGGCCAGAAAGTCTCCATGCACTACAGCGACCCCAAACCCAAAATTAACGAGGATTGGCTTTGCAACAAGGTGAGAGGCAAAGGAGGACTGGGGCCGCCGGAAAATCACGCCCTCGTCCCCAGACTTCTTAGAGCCGGAACCGGTGCCGAGCGGGTTCCTCTTCCTGCCCTCCCCCACTCCCTGCTGCCCCATGAGTCCCAGACCTTCATTTGGACTCCTCGAGAGGCCCGCCGCTCCGGGTCCGTGCCGGGACGTCTCACGCTGTGGGAAAGTGTGGCTTTACAATGACGGCGTCCTCCCCAATGCCCCCATGGCTCCCGGTTTGAGCCTCTGTAGCCGAGGGGGATGAAGTGAAGCCTTCCTTCACACTCACTTAGTTATTGGCGCCTCCCCCCCCATCCCCAAGAAGGTTCCGTGAGGTGCGCCGTTCATGCATTCAGCAGCTCTGTTAATCCCGAGGAGGGGGAGGGGAGGGAGCAGTCCAGGGTCAGGGCCAAGGAGGGTTTCTGGCTCTTTGATCCCGGGCATGTGCCATCCTCCTCTGGACTGTCAGGACGGCTGCGGGGGCAGAAATGCAGAAGTGGTTCTCTTGGTGAACCCGAGGCTGCCCTCTGGGGGAGGGAGTCGGGGGAGGGTTGCCGGTACACTTGGCCCAAGGAGCCATCAAGGCCCAGTGATGCGAGGGCCGGGCCGGAGCTTGGGCTGTGGGAGAGACTGAGTGGGGGAGGGCCTTGAGGCCCGCCTGGCTCAGTCAGGAGCTTTTGAAAGGCCAGGGAAGGACGTGCTGGGGCCGAACTTCTTGGAGGAGAGGGAGGGTCCAGGGTGCCGGCATGCATAGAGACGGGAGCGGGGCAGGCGGGGGCCTGAGGAAGGGCAGATGGGACTTGTCGGGGAGCCATTGTGTGCCCATCTGCCCCTCATGCCGGGTCTGGCCTCTGCTTCCCTTACAGTGTGGAGTCCAGAACTTCAAACGGCGAGAGAAATGCTTCAAGTGTGGTGTGCCCAAGTCAGGTGAGCTGGGTCCAGGAAAGCCGGCCGGGAATGGGGGAGGCAGGAAAGCTGGCCTTGAGGAGGGGGGTGTTGTGCTGGGCCCCAGAAAGCTGACCTTGGGGGGGGCGGGGGGAGGTGTGCTGAGCCCAGGAAAACCAGCCTGGGGGGGGGGGGGGTTCGCACTGGGCCTCTTGCTGTAGCTCCAGTGGCCAGTGGTCTCACCTCTTTTTTCCTTCTAGAAGCGGAGCAGAAGATGCCACTGGGCTCACGGCTGGACCCGCAGCTGATGCCTCTGGGCGGCCGGGAGCTGAGCCAGGGCCTGCTTCCCCTCCCCCAACCTTACCCAGCTCAGGGGCTCCTGCCCCCCCAGGCCCTGTCCCAAGGCTCCGAGCCCACTTCAGAGAACGCCAATGACAGTGAGTGCTGCCTGGGGCCCCGAGGCATGACTGGCAGTGGGCGGGCCATGGCCGACCTCCCCCATGATAACCTTTCTTTGTCGTCTCCAAGCCATCATCCTGCGCAACCTGAACCCCCACAGCACCATGGACTCCATCCTGGGAGCCCTGGCTCCCTATGCCGTCTTGTCTTCGTCCAATGTCCGCGTGATCAAGGACAAGCAGACCCAGCTAAACCGAGGCTTTGCCTTCATCCAGCTCTCCACCATCGTGGTGAGGGCGGCAGAGGGGGGCCCAGGGGGCCCCCGGGGCTGGGGGGAGCGGGGCTGCAGGGCCTGACCCCGGTCTGGAGCCTGACCCTGCCTTTTGCCTGCAGGAGGCTGCTCAGTTGCTGCAGATCCTTCAGGCTCTCCACCCTCCCCTCACCATCGATGGCAAGACCATTAATGTGGAGTTTGCCAAGGGTTCCAAGAGGTGGGTCACGCCGCCCCCCCAAACCCCTACTCCTCCTCTGTGCCCCCTCGGTCCCCTGGGCCTCCCTGACCCCTGTGCTCCATCTCTCCCATAGGGACATGGCCTCCAATGATGGCAACCGCATCAATGCTGCTTCTGTGGCCAGTACGGCAATCGCCGCCGCCCAGTGGGCCATCTCACAGGTACTTGGGGCTCCTCCCAGTGCCTCACACCGAGGGCTCGGGAGTTTTGGGGGCCTCACACCCCCTTGTCTTGCTTCTCTGGAAACTCCAGAGGCTGGCTGCTGGGCCCAGGCTTAGTTGCCAAGGGGAGGTATGAGGTTGGCACTTTTCTCCACCTGGGTTCAAATCCTAGCCCTGCCACTTGCTATCTTGTGTGACCTTGGGAAGAGCTCGCGGAGCCATGGGAGGCGGCAGCAGTGTCCTGGATCCCGGGGGGCCCTGCCCAGTGCCCAGCCTTACCTGAGCATCCCTTACCCCATCCCACAGGCATCCCAGCCTGGGGAGGGGAGCTGGGCGGCACCTGAGGAGCCAGCACCAGACTACAATTACTACCAGCAAGACGAGGCCTACTGCGGCCCAAGCAACGAGGCCACGCTCTATGGCCACGGCGGCTACCTGAAGGGTGCCCCCAAGGCCTTGGGTGTGCCGAACACCAAGGGAGACCCCGCCGCAGCAGGTGAGGGCCTGGCACGGGTATCGTCAGAGTTGGGGGAGCAGGGAACGAGACCTGGCCTCAATGCCGTGTCACTCCTCCTCGTCAGGCACCGAGCCTACCCTGGACCCCTGTGTACCTGGTGTTGATGCCGTGCCTCTGATCCAGGCCTTTCCCCGGGCCCAAACCAGTGCCATGCCTGGCATGTATCAGCAGCCGGGGGCCGAAGGGCCCAGTGCTCCGGGAATGGTGCCCAACGCCCAGGTATGCCATCGTCGGGGGGGAGGGGGGGAGGACACGTCCCACACCGGCAGAGGTGGAACTGTCCTGTCCTGTCTTGCCGTGTCCCCCAGGCCCAGCCCTACACCATCGTGTCCCCTGCCGTTTTGAAAGCTGAGCTGCTCAGCCCAGCCCAACCCAGTTCCGCCCCACCACCCACTACCAGTCCGGCCGCCCAGGACTCCTACGGCCAGTACCGTGAGTACCTGTGGGGGCTGGGTTGGGCTTCCCGTCGGACCGCCCCCAGGCTGCGCCGGGCTCCTGGATCTCCGGGGAAAGCAGCCTGGCACGTCCCTCTCTCCCCTCTCCCCCAGCCATCCCCGACGTCTCCACCTACCAATATGACGAGACATCGGGCTACTACTACGACCCTCAGACGGGACTCTACTACGATCCTAACTCTCAGGTGAGTGATGGGAAAGGGCGCCAAGGGACAAGGGCTCGCCTGGGGCCCGGGGAGCCGCATCAGCCCGGCTTCTCTCCTTCCGTGGCAGTATTACTACAACTCCCAGAGCCAGCAGTACCTTTACTGGGATGGAGAGCGGCGCACCTACGTCCCTGCCCTGGAGCAGGTGACTGATGGGCACAAGGAGACGGGGCCGAGCCTGAAGGAAGGCAAGGAGAAGAAGGAAAAGCACAAGACCAAGACAGCCCAGCAGGTACGAGCGGCCGGCCGCCGCTGGGTGGGGCGGGATGAGGAGAGAGCAAGACGTGGCGGGGGGACGCGGCGGCCCCCAAAACAGGCTGGAGCCAGTTTTCTCTCTGCCCACACCCCCCCCACAGATAGCCAAGGACATGGAGCGCTGGGCCCGGAGCCTCAACAAACAGAAGGAGAACTTCAAAAACAGCTTCCAACCGATCAGCTCCCTGCGGGAGGACGAGCGCCGGGAGTCGGCCACAGCTGATGCTGGTTATGCCATTCTGGAAAAGAAGGTGCTCTTTCCCCCTCTCCCCCTGCCCCCAGCCTTTCCCAGCCCTCTTTGCCTGCCGTCCTCCAGTTCCTGGGCCAGTGCTGACCCCAGTCCTTGCCGTCCCCTCTTACAGGGGACGCTGGCTGAGAGACAGCACACCACCATGGATCTGCCGAAGCTGACGAGTGACGAGCGCCTGGTGAGGAGCCCCCTGATCGGGATGGCCTTGGCGGTGGGCATTTTCCCCGTCTGGGCGCCCTCGGTGGCGCTAAGCTGCCCCCTCCGCTCTCGTAGAGTCCACCCCGGGGACTGGTGGCCGCCTACAGCGGTGAGAGTGACAGTGAGGAGGAGCCCGAGCGGAGCGCGGAAAGGGAGGAGAGGCTGACCGACTGGCAGAAGCTGGCTTGCCTTCTCTGCCGACGCCAGTTCCCTAGCAAGGAGGCCCTGATCCGCCACCAGCAGCTTTCTGGGTTGCACAAAGTATGTTGTGTCAGGGAGGGGGGTGGCCCGGGTGGAGGTCAGGGAGGCATGGGTGAGGAGCAGCGCGCCAGGCTCATTGCGTTCCTCCTTCCCCAGCAAAACCTGGAGATCCACCGGCGGGCTCACTTGTCTGAGAATGAGCTGGAAGCCCTGGAGAAGAGTGACATGGAGGTGAGGCCCAGCCCCTGGCTCCCTGTGCATCTTTCCGTACCAGCCCCCAGCTCCCTGCATGTCTTCTTCCCCCTCCCCACCTCAGCCTCGCTCCTCTCCCTGCCCTGACCTGGGCCCTTTCTCTCCGCCTCAGATGAAATACAGGGACCGGGCAGCAGAGCGTCGGGAGAAGTACGGCATCCCAGAGCCCCCGGAGCCCAAGAAGAGGAAATCTGGGGCCGTGACGGCCGCCACCGTGTAAGTGGCCCGCGTAGGGCTCCTGTGGCCCTGGGGAGGAGCAGGACGAGGGAAGCCCTTGTCCGTTTGAGCCACCCGTCCTCACCCTCACCCTCCTCCACTCTTTCTTGCAGGGACTTCGAACAGCCCACCCGAGACGGGCTGGGCAGCGACAACATCGGCAGCCGCATGCTGCAGGCCATGGGCTGGAAGGAGGGCAGCGGGCTGGGCCGCAAGAAGCAAGGCATCATCACTCCCATCGAGGTGCGCCTGCCCCGCCCCGTTTCCTCTCCACTGGCTGGGTCCCCAGAGCAGCTGGCCATCCCCCCCCTCACCACTGGCCCTCTGTCTTCTTAGGCCCAGACCCGTGTCCGTGGCTCAGGACTGGGGGCTCGGGGCAGCTCCTATGGCATCACCGCAACCGAGTCCTACAAGGAGAGCCTGCACAAGACCATGCTGACTCGCTTCAACGAGGCAGAGTAGACCCTGGTCCAGGCCTCCCCACCCCCTTGCCTCAGCCCCCATCTGGGACGGCCTTGACCTTAAGGCTCCAAGAGAGGGAAGAGGGCAGCCCTGCCCGGCCTGTTGGCTGGCCCTCCTTCCCTCCAGCCTGTCTCTTTTCTTGGGAAGCCATGGCTCCTGCCCACTCACCTGTCCTCTGGCCGACTCTCCTCTTCTTTTTCTAATAAAACCAGAAAAGCCCCAGACTTTGAGCCTGTGAGGTTGGTGGGGTCGGGCCTTTGCCCCGGGTGCCACTCACACTGGGATCCCGGGCACCAGGGCTCAGGAAATGGCCAGCCTGAGAGCGGGGACCATGGCTTTCCGATGGCCTTGCCCCAGCTGGGGGATCTGCTGGCAAGCGCAAATCCCATGATGCCTAAGGAAAGGTTGGGCTTTCAGAAGCAGACTTGGCTTTAGGCAGAAGGAATGTTAGGGGTCAGTTAGTCCCACACCCCTCCCGCTGTGGAGAAGCGACTCGCCTAAGGCCGGCTGGCCGGCAGACTTAGATCCTCCAAAGGAGAGGGCTGGTGGGGGGGAGGAGGTACTGCTGTGCGGTCCTTAGGCCTTGCACTGCCGTGCCTTAGCTCTCTCACTTCACCCTGGTTCTGCTCTGAAGAACAGCCACTCCTGCCCTATGTCCTGTGGGACAGGTGCCCCACAAGCAAACGGAAGGAGGCCCCCGGGGTCCCGTTAAGGACAGGACCAAAACGTTGCCGGCAGCCTCAGATGCTTAGTGTGTGGCTGGACAGGTCCCCTAACCTGGGCCTCGGTTTCCTCCCGTGTAGAATGTCGTCATCCCTTCCGGCACCGGACGCGCCGATCGCCCCCACTGACCCGACAAGGATTCTGCACCCCGTGGCTGGGAGGAGGGGACAGGGTAAGACGAGAGGGAAGAGCCAAGGCCGAAAAGGCCTAAACGAACTGGGGGCAGGTCCGATCAGTCTACGAGCATTTTTTAAGCGGTTACTGTGCGCGAGGTACCATGCTTGCCAAAGCACTGAAAACGCAAAGAAAAGCCCGACAGAAATTCGGTGGGGACCTGGTTCTGCTAGAACTGACGAGAAGTCCACAGGGCCAGAGGCGCTCCTCGATGGCTAAAGCCCATCCACTGATGGCACAGTCACGCCACGATTGACGTCAGCTTGATCTCGAGCACCTGTTCCCAAATTGTAGAAAAGGCCTTTCGGGAGCATTAAACCCAGACCGTCCTCTGGAACCTCCAAGGCACGGGACGAGCTGCTTTCTCTAGCACTTTTGAGGGTTCCAGAGCACTGAAGAGAGATTGTCTCATTGAGTTCTAGCAGCAGCCCCAGGGGGCCGCTTTGAGGTCCTCCATTGTGATGTTGCAAAATGGCCGATCTCAGTTGTTACCTAGGCCGATCTGCGTTGGTGAACCTCTCGGTATCTCGTTCGGCAAACCCTGTCCTTGGCTCTCCTCCAGACCTCCGATTGCTCCCCGCCTCGATATTTAACCAGGCCATCACCTCGCATCCCAGCATCCCTGGCTGCATTCCCTTCCTCATCTCGACCCCTCGGTCAGCCGCTTTAACTCAACGCTGTCCTCTCGAATCCCTTGCCACCTTATTCTAGCTCTGAGCTTGCCCTGCCAGGCCTCAGCCTTAGACGATCGCCCTCGTGTGTTGCCTTTGCCCACGCTCACTGTTGAAACAAACCATACTGCACTACAAATTTATAATGGTGTCGATCTCGATGGGGATCCCACTGTGGCAAGGCTGTCCTTTTCTATCTCGATTCGCTATCTACACTGCAGCAGCACTTGTGAACCATTTTATTCCCTATCAGCTGAGAGTCCGGCCATTCAGTGAGAGTTCCCTTTTCTCCCTTCCCTATCTCAAGTCATTCAGATTCTTTCCCCAACTAATCCCAGCTCGTGTGAAGAGCTGACCCTGCCAGGCCAGGCTCTCGACATGGAGAAGGGATCCCATTCTTCCTGGCTTTCCCAGCAGATTTCCCCCCCCTCTATCATCCCTGCTCTCACTAATCTGCAGTCTGCCACTCTCCTGACTGCTTTCCTACTGCCTCCTCTGCTGGATCTTCATCCAGGTTGCATCTCCTGAGACTCTGTCTTAGGCACGCTTCTCTTTCTATTCCGTTTCTTTGAATGATCTCTTTAGTGTTTCTCTTTTTCACTAATTCCTGATGATGGGCCATCAGGCCAGTCAATGGCCACTCATTTCTAGCATGTCACAAATTGGATTAAGTCGAGTCCAATCGCTGACACTGCTAGGCTGGGCCCCCGCCTCTCAGTGGGCTCCCTTACTGCTACTATCCCAGGGGCTGATCATCTTAGCCCTGAGCCTCAATGACTTCCCCTGTGGGAGGTCACCTCTTCCCTTGAGACTGATCCCTGACTGCCGAAGATTCCCAGATTGAGCCAGTCCTAACCCTCTTGACCTCCACTCTCACATCTCCAGCTGGACATCCTGTAGAGCAGCGTTGTCAAAGACAGATAGAAACTGATCCCTACGAGCCGCCCGTTGACTTAGAAAACCACAAAATACCAGAACATATTTTTATTTATTTTGTTAAACATTTCCCAGTTCCATTCTAATCTGCTCTGGGCTGCACTCGGAAGTTTGGTGGCGCAGAGCCAAGCTTGTTATCTCTGCTGAAGGCAGCTGAAAGTCAGCATGTTCAAAACTGAACTTACTCGCTTGCCTCCCTTCCAGACTTCTCTGTCACCATCAACATCATCACCATGTTCATCACTCAGACTTAAAACCCGGGTCACCCCGCAGCTCTTCCCTCTTCCTCATCGATGGCCAATTAGTGATAAAGTACTGTCGATTCCCCCTCGGCAACATCCCTTCTCTCCTCTGATGCTATAGACTGTTGAAATAGCTTGCTTCTTCCTGCCTCAACTTGTCACTCATTCCATCTTCCACTCATCTGTCAAATTCTTCTTCCCAGAGTACAAGTCAGAACGTATCATCTGGTCGGTCGCCACCAAGGACTCTCTTCTTACCTCCAGGGTCAATTAGCGGTTCCTCTGTGTAGCTTGTAAAGTCTTCTGTAGCCTGGCCCCTTCCTGCTCTGTAGACGTAGGTGGAACCAACAGACTCCCGATAGACACTGACTATAGGCATGAGAACATCATAACCCTTGAAAATGCCCGGTAGTGACACCAGAAGAGGATCCTCCCTTTCTGATCTCCTCACACCTGACTTCCCTATCCCTACCACATACTCCGCGTCTGAAGTCGTTGGGCTTTTGTTTTTCTGGCTCCCTCCTCACCTCCACCTGGCTTTCCTGGCTTCCCTTAAGTCCCAGCCAAAGTTCCATCTTTTATAGGAGGCCTTGCCTGATCCCTCTTCATTCCAGTGCCTTCCTTCTGCTGAGCAGCTCCAATGTAACACGTAGAGATATTGTGTGGATCTAGAGTTTGCATGTCATTAGCCACATTTGTCCGAGCTCCTTGGAAGCAGGGTCTGGTTTGGCCTTTCTTTGTATCTCCATCCCTTAGGACAGTCCCTGGCACCGAGTAGGTGCTTAATAAATACTCTGTGACTTTCTTAAGCACCTAGAGGGTCTACACGATACACTTGAGGCTAAGGTCTATACGCATTCACTGCCCGAGTCTCAGTGCAGGACTGAGACGTCCAGCTGTCATCCCTTGCTCTGGGTCCTTTTTCTGACCATATGTGGTGAGATCTCAGCCTCAAATGTCGGCCTCAAAGGGGACTTGGAGATTATAATGCATTAGCTTTTTGTTGGCCACCATTATTGCTGTTAACTGATCTCGAGTGCGCATTCCACTGAGAGTCTACTCCTGCCTCCTCTTGTACTCGATGAAGATTTGACACTCAAATGTACCATTTTTTTGTCCCTATTAAATTTCATTTTCTTAGATCGAGCCTGTCGAGATCTTTGGGGATCTCAGCTGTTGTCCAGATCATTAGCTCCCTTTTCCAGCCTGACGTCTATTAATTTGATAAGCTTTGAATTAGTGACCAAGTACAACGGCAGTTTACTGTCGATGGGGGCTCAGCGTTTAGAGCGATAGACATACAAAGAAGGAAAAAAAGTCCAAAATCTTGTGGACCTTTTGCACTAACATATATATATATATATATATATATATATATATATATATATATATATATATATATATATATTTCAGTTGTAAAAAAGAGAACTTCTTAACCCCTGAACAAATAAAAATAATGGGAGGAGACTAAATAGAAGGATTTTTATCAAGCTGAGGAGTTTTTGCATAATGAAAATCAGTGCCTCCCACATTGAAAGGGAAAAATCTTTGGTAAAAAGAAAAAAAAAGTATGATATTCTCACACTATAAGAAATTGACTGAAAAAAGCAACTGGTTGCCAATCACCTGACCCCCTGCATGCTCAGAAGAGCAACCTCCTTACACGCCTAAGATCACCAAAGGTAGCAAAGCTACGAGCCATCAAAAGGCTGTGACTTGGGATCATTGTCTTGGACAAAACCACAAGAGCCAGGAGACTTCACAAGGGACCTTACTTCAACCTCGTTCGTGCTGTCCCCAAGCATGATTGCTTCTACAGCAATTATTATCCCAGTAGCTCCGAGCTTATGGCTCAGAGGACTGGCTTCCAAACAGATGTTCTCACTTTGTCCCCTCCGCTTAGAAGTGTGCAGGACGTAGAAAAGAATATAGGTGGAAGAAATGAAATCCCGATAGACACTGACTATGGGCACGAGAAGGTGCCTTGAGAATGCTCAGTAGTAACCCTTGAGAACCTTTTAGAATGCTCAGTAATAACAGCAGAAGAGGACGCGAGAGCCAAACGGGACATTTCAGTCGTTACTGTTTGGTCCACACGTAGCTGAGCGTTTGGCCATCCTGCTATTGTCCACGTGACGGCAGGCTTACAAGGGTCAAGGGCCATCATGGATGCGAGGGAACAGAATAGGGGGAGCCACGAGTCGACATCCAGTCATGCTGCTGATGTTCACTTGTACAAAATCGAGGCCTTTTATTGAGGAACAGGAAGTTGAAATAATATCCTCCTTGTCTCAACCACAAGAGCAGTAGGCCTTTCTCTTCTTGGAAGGTCCAATTAACTGCCAAAAAGATGGGCTGCTTCACAGCACGGCATGTGCCTGATTAGGGAAGGGAACAGCTGCCCTCATTCCTCTCATATTAAGTGTCCACTCCATACTTAGGAATGTCCTTTTCTGTCCCCCTTCTATAGGCCCTGGAGAGAACAAATGTGCACCTTGACATGTGCTGCGAGACTTAAAAAATAGAATTCCCATCTGCTGCAGCCCTTAGGTACCCAGATACTAGAGAAGCACTTCGGCCACATGGAGAGCATTTTTCTGTCACGTTCCCAACTATAATACAATGGGGGCAGTGGGGCACAGAGGGAGGAGTCCAGCTGTTGAGATGCCTGCAGAGTGGCTGCCGAGCAGCCGTCTGAGAAAGGGACCGGCTTTGCACCCCAACTATAGCTTAAAAAGAAAGCAAGCAAACTAGGGAAAACTCAGTAGAAGAAATAAGTCAGCTCATAGTCCAGGAATGCATATGAAATCTAGGCACAGGGCTAAGGTGATCTGCCCTGGGATGGTAGTAAGGGAGCCCAAGCAAGCTTATGCCTACTACAGTGGGGCTCATTTATCAGTTCTCTTTTTGTTGACCCGATTTTCAGAATAAGGAACGGAATGGAGACAGATCCGCATGCCAGTCAGTCCAGAAACATTTTTAAGGGCTCACTGTGCCAGGAAGGGTGCTCAACGCTAGGTGCCCCATTCCAATCTAAGACATAAACAACCGTGTATGTTCCGAGAAACACGGTACGTGAGGGTCAAGGAGGGAGCACCAGTGTCTCTAACTCCATGAAGATTCCAGAATGTAAAGGGCTAATGTACAACCAGAAAAAGAGATCTGGGTAAGAAGGAGTGATCTGGACCAGCACTAGGTTGTTACCTCACAGAGAATGCTGCGGCCCAGAGTTTGCCGAAATTCGACACTCCAAATGTGACCGAGTGGACTTATAACTAGCTGAGCAGCCAGAACCAAAGCAGAGTTGGAGAAGAGGTCCCCGATGTAGTGGTCCTGGAGCTGTGCTAGAGCTTGGGCTCTCTTGTCCCTAATTAATCAATGTCTGGCCGTTACTGTCTGCCGACCTTCTGCTAGGGTAGAGGACAGGTCAAAAGCCTGACGGTGGCCCTCGCCTAGAGCAATGGAAGCCACAAGAGGCTAATTGAGGTTGGGGCTTAGGGCAAGTTTGCTCATAAAATGAACTCTTGCCATTACTGAGGGGAAAGGTAGCTCAAGTACCCCACCCCCCCCCCCCCAGACCTGAACTTGGCCTGTTTCTTAACTCTTCCGTCAGCGAGGGAACAGGGCTTATTGTCTGCCCCCGGCATAGGGAACTGGTTTTGTATGTGTGTGATGTGGAAAGGTCCCAGACGCTGAGGAATCAAAGGACTCCTTTCATTTGACAGTCCTCAAATGCCAAAATAGTGGAGTATCTGGGCCGTGGTGGGCCTTGACCACTCCGACCCAGTGGGAAATCTTCATGCAGCCAGTGGGGGCTCACGGATCCTGCAGGAACATTCTGAGTGTGACTGTTGAAATGTGTGTGTGTCTGGTGTGTGTATGTGAGCTGTGTTTGTATGTGGCGAGTGTTACGTGTGTGTGGCGTGTGTGTTTATGTAGTGTGTGTAAGGTGAGGTGTGGTGAATGTTGTGTGTGTGTTTCTATGTAGTTGAGTGTTATGTGTGTGTGATGAGTGTTGTGTGTGTATATGTGGTGAGTGTTGTGTGTGTTTGTATGTAGTGAGTGTTGTGTGTGTATGTGGTAAGTGGGGGGTGTGTGGTGTGGTAGGCCTTGCTACTCCCCCTTACCCATGACCAAGAATAACCCCAGAGGGCATCAAGGTGATATTGGCAGCTGCCGGTGAGCACACTCTGCCTTCTGGTTTCCCTGGCTTTTCTTTGGAGTCCCGGCCAAATCGCCCCCTTCTACGGAAAGCCTTTTCTGTCCCCCCCCACCCCATGCTGGCGCCCGCCCCCAGACTCCCCAGTTTATCTTGACTATAACTAGTCCGGACATACCTGTACATTAGTCTGGGAGCTTCTTGAGAGAGAGCTGCTTCTCGCCTTTCTCTGTATATTGTTTGTACATACAGTAGTTATTTGCATATTGGCTCCTCCATTAAAGTATAAACTCCTTGAAGAAGGTGAAGGAAAGGGACAAGTGTGTGTGTGTGTGTCTGTGTGTGAGAGGAGACAGAGAGAGAGTTTTGAGTCCCACTGAGACCTGTTGATGACCTTAACTTAAAAAGGTCAAATTCTCCTATTGTCCAGTTGCCCTGATCTCTCTCTGGCCACTGGACCCAGTTGGCTCTGGAGGGGAAAGTGAGGCAGGCGACCCCGTACAACCCTGCCTCCCTGAAATCAATTCACTTGCATGTCATGGCGGCACCTCCCCGATGTCACGGTCTCGATAAACAACAACATGTGTATGTATGAATATGTCGGATTGTGTGCCAGGCACCGAACTAAGCACTTTATAAACACGATTTCTTTGGATCCTGCCAACGATTCTCGTTTTCCAGTTGCTTCCTTCTCTTGTATTCATTCCTTTCTTCTCACCCCACCCCCAGATTACTAAACAATCTTCTCCCACCAGCCCAGAGGAACCTTTTCTCTCTGCATGTTAGTTGTTGCATTGGGTTCGCCTCTCACTTATGTTCATCTCCAATTTGTCAGTGCCTTTCGAACCTAGATTCCAGTGTTTGTCCCATCTTCTGCCATCATCCTCAGCAACTTCAACCGGACTACATAATTTGTCGCTTTAATAACAATGGCTCACATTGAGTCAAAAAACAACTGCTTCATTAAAGAGAATGCAAATGAGGGGCAGCTAGGTGGTGCAGTGGATAGAGCACCAGCCCTGGAGTCAGGAAGACCCGAGTTCAATTCCGGTCTCAGACATTTAACCCTTCCTACCTGTGTGACCCTGGGCAAGTCATTTAACCCCATTGCCTCAGCAAAAAAAAAAAAAAAAGAGAGAGAGAGAGAGAAAGAATGAAAATGATGAGATGAAATAAATACCAAAATGTTAAGATACAGCCAAAGAAATACTTAGAGGGGAATTTGTGGCTCTAAGAACTTTCATCAGCAAAAGAGAACAAATGAATGAATTAGGTCTGCAGCTAAAAAAAAAAAAAAAAAAAAACACTTAGAAAACCAAGAGAAATTTTAAAAACCCACCGATACAGAAATCCTGAAAATCAAAGCATAATATTAACAAAATTCAAAACATTGAATAAATAAAACTCTGATCTGTTGTGGTTTTTTTTTTTTTTTTTTGGAAAAACAAAACACATAAACTATCATCAAACCCAATTTGATTTTTCAAAAAGAAAGAGAACGAAACATCCTCGTGGGCAGGAGTCACATCCTTTGATTGGCCCTGTAGCCAGACCAGGCTACATCTTTACACCTTGACACAGTGGCTCTCTTTTCTGATGTGCCTAGGAGGTGGTGATCACCAACACTTTGCACCAGGCCACCTGTTTGCTTCGATTCTGTGTCCTCAGTTGCAAGCAGGGATGGTGGTTCCACCAGCCCAGTAATAGCCAGGAGACCTTACAACCAGAATTCTAGACAGGACTTGGCATCGAGCCAGCCGGAGAAGGAAGCCCACGGAAACCAGACACAAAGCAGGTTTGGGCCTTGGAACTTAGGGTTGTGCTCCAGAGGAACCCAGCTAACCCTAAACCTAATTCTTGTCTCCTGTGGGACAAAGCAAGGTGGAACAAGATGAAACCCCAAATATTGGGAGAGGAAATTTCCTTGTTTGTGATTATACCTTTGAAGTAAATATTTCTTTGTAAAAGCTCATCCTAACATCAGTGGGATTGAGCTGGAGACATTTGCAAAGAGTCCAGACACCCCCAAACCTCTTCAAAAGAAATGTGGAGGATGACTGAATGGGGATGAGTCCTCAGGCAGTTAGCCTAAGTAAGAGAGAGAGAGAGAGGACCTGAAAATAAATTGAAACTTTCCCAAATAGTGGCATTCGTGTAAAGCTATTTTCAGCTTCGTTTTACACAGAAAGAAACCGAGACTAAACAACTGCCCAGAATCACACAGCTACCGTAGCCCTGCTGAGGGAGGCCTGGAACCCAGGTCTTTGGGACTCTTTCTATTGGCAAATGGCCCTTCTGTCCAGGCTCAACCCCTCGGTTTACCACGTTCCTGTCTCATCAGTAACCCACTCAACTCTTCCCAATCTCTAATTCCTCATATTTTGGAAGCCCTAAGCACACAATTTCTCTGCTGCTGTCAATGGAGAAGTGAACCAAAGCATGTTGCTTTCACCCCCTGAGACTCCTGGCACACAGCCTCAGCTGGGCTCCTTAGCCGCAGTCCTGTTCCCCCCAGCTCCTCCTCTTCCCAACTAACTAAAACAGACCTTGTTTCTTCTCCTGCATTTTTAGTCTTTCCTTGCCAATGAGTCCTCCATCTTTGCTTACAAACACGCTCAGGTCTTCTGATCCTCTAAACACCTTCTCTTGACCTTGCTAAGGTCATCCCAATCCTCACTGAACAATCTTCCTTTCAGAGACCTCACGATTCGGACCCCTAAAGGGGGGTTCCTGGACAATCTGCTTCGGACTCTTTTTCTTCACATCCCTCCCTTAACATTCCCTTTCGTTCCCTTTGTCTCAACAACCAGCTCTAGGACTGGGACAGGTCGATCTCACCTCTGCCACACCCCTAGAATTCTCTCCCTTCTCTCCCCTGACCTGCCCCTCGCCAGGCCCTCATCTCCTCACACCTGGACTATGGCAATGGTCTGGGTTGGTCAACTGGCCACAAATCTCTCCCCACTCCAATCTGTCCTCCGTTGAAAACCCAAAGTGATTTTCTTCCAGCTCCAGTTCGACCATGTCACACATAAACACGCCCTCCCCTTGCCAGCAAACTCCAGAGACTTCCTGTCATCTCCAGGATCAAACACAAAATACTGTGTCCTTCAAAGTCCTTCCTAATCCGGCACCACCCACCCCAGCCCAGCCTTTGTAGTCCTCTTACCCTTAAACTCGTGTACTCTTCGATCCAGTGACCTTTTGGTTGTTGTTCCAACAAAACATTCCATCTCTTGATTCCAAGCATTTTCCCTGGCTGTACTCTCCCCCCCACACTCCCCCCATGCCTGGAATTCTTTCCTACCTCATCTCAACCTCCTGCTTCCCTGATTTCCATTAAGTTCCAACTAAAATCTTCTATAGCAGAGCTTCTTAAACTTTTTCTACTTGTGCCTCCTTTTCACCCGAGAAAGTTTTACGTGACCCTAGGTATACGGGGATATAAAATAGGTATACAAATCAAACATTTATTGAGAATAAATCATAATTTTGAAACCCTCACATTTGTTTATGACACCCCATATGGATTCACAAGCCACAGTTTAAGAAGTCTTGTTCTACAGGAAGCCTTTCCCGGTACCTCTCAATTCTAAGATCTTTCTTCTGTTGATTATGTCCTACTTATCTTGTACAGCAATTGTCTCCCCCATTAGACTGTAAGCTCCTTGGGGATAGGTAGTACCCTTTTTTTTTTTTTGCCTTTTATTGACCATCACACGTCATACAGCTCTTTCCAGTTGCTCAAATAAACTCACCTCACCTTTGTAGATTTCTCTAGACTCGTGTGGTTCATTCATCAAAGTCTCTACTCGTCTCTGCTCTTTTCATCAGAGATGTTGGAGGGTGTGGGATTCAACTCTTTTCTCTTTTTCCTTGCTACCATTTCACTTGGTGACCTCATCAGTTTCTATGTTCATCCCTATGTACTAATCTCTCTATTCTACTGACTTCCAACTGCCGATCGGACGTCTCAACCTGGATGCCCCGTAGATATTTTCAATTCTCCATGTCTGAAACTGAACTCATCCTTCTGCTCTCAAACTCTCCCTCTTCCCGACTTCTCTATTACTGTAATGGACCTCATCACCCTCCCAGTCCCTCAGGTCATTCATCCTGGACCCCTTACTCTCCCTCACCCCCCATATCCAAGACAGTGCCAAGATCTGGTGATCTCACCCTTGCAGCATCTCTTCTCTGACATGGTCCCCACCTGGTGAAGACCCTCATTATCTCAGACCTGGATTATTGCAATAGCTTTGGAGGATTGGGGGGGGGGGTAGGTCTGCCTACCCCAAGTCCCCTTTTCCCCCCAGTTCCAGCCCATCCTTCAGTGAGACACCAAAGTGATTTTCCTAAAACAGATCTAATCACGTCACCCCACTCAATAAAATCATGGATCCCTATACTCCAGGAGCAAACATAAAATCCCTATGGCTGGTTTTGTAAATGCTTCATAAACCAGTAGTGTCACACGGGACACTCCACCTCCCAACTCTTTGCCTTTCTCCTAGCTGTCTCCCATGCCTGAAATGCTCTCCCTCCTCATCTCCCCCTCCTAGCTTCCTTCAAGCCTTCCCTAAGATCCCACCTGCAAGGAACCTTCTGTGGCCCCCCCTTAATCCCTCCGAGATTACCTCCCACTTACCATACATAGATTTCATTAGTACCCAGCTTGTTTGCATATCGCCTATCCAATCATAATGTGAGCTCCACGATTCTAAGACATGGACGTACCGTTCTAGGACGGCCAGGCATGACCTGCCTCCTTCAAAGAAGGCATTTGTACTTTATGAGCAAAGCAGAATTGCAGTAGCTCAAAAGAAATGAGACGTGTAAATGTGGAGCCATCTCCACTCCTACTGTTGATGTGGACTATCTGTGCCCGACTTGTGGCAAGGCCTTTGGAGCGCTCGTCGATCTGATCGGCCACAGTTGAACATGCTGTATAGTGATCCCAACGTAGCACGGCATTTCGGTTCCCTTTGAAAAGTGAGGACCACCACACTTGCACAAATCGTTTGTGATCGTGACTGTGGTTCCTTGGCACTTAGATGCTTATGGCATTTTTTTTTCTTTGACATGAGAAATCTGGGTTTTAGCCATGGTACTCCTAGGGCCTTTTCCTTTTAGAGGCTTCTTTCAGGGAATGATCAGTGTATTTTTCCTATCTTCTCTAACATCATAGTCTTGATCTATGACTCGAAGAGAGCTGGGCGGTTCTAGTTTATGATTTCTTGAAATACAGTGGCTGGTTTTTTATTTTTTTAATCACAGTTTTAAAGATTCTTAAGTTCTCTCTTTTTACCTTGTTTTCCAGGTTCCTTGTTTTTGACATCAGCTTTCTCACAGTTTGCATTTCTTGTTATGTCATGGAGTCACTGATTTCTGTTTGTTCAGGCCTTATTTTCAGAAAATTCTGTTGTTTGGATGAGCTTGGCCCCTTTCTCTTCTAAGCTCCCTATTCTAATTCCAATTCTTTCGTTCAGAACTTTCATTTCTTTTTTTAGGTCTTGCTTTCTTTCTCCTAGGTGTTGAGTAGTCCCTCTGGAAAATCTATTGTTTCCCCTTTGAGCATCTGCTTGTAATTATTACGGAGTTACTCTTACCTTCATTTTTATATCTACGGTAATGTTTCATGCTGGTCAGTCTTCTTTGTTTATTATCTCGGAGCTTTGGACCAGGGCCCCCTACTACCTCTTATTCTACTTTTTGATGGGATATTTAGCCTTGTTTTAGTCTCACCTTGGATCTTAGCTTCCCTTTGCTTCCCACTCCATCCCGGATCGGGGCTATCTCAAGTGTGCTAGAGTCCCAGAAGCCTCTGGGCTGTCTCCATCTGAACAATGCTGTACTGCATTGATTGCCGCCACTTCTGGTGACTTCCAAAGTCTCCACGGTGGATTTCCAAACACTCTGATTTTTTCTGACCACACTGGTGCTTTCTAAGCATATCCTTTCTCTCTAGATGCCTCCTGACCCTGAACCCAGAAGGCTACATGGCTCTGAAGTCTCTGATCCTTAAAGGAGGCTGCCATTTCCTGAGCTGATACTAGCTTTGAGGATGGACCCTTGCCCTTCTGTTCTCCTCCCTGAAAGCTTCTGTGGGACTCTTTGAAGGCCTGGGGGTGAAAGAAGGCCCACTGTGATTTTGAATTCCTTTATCATTATGCTGCTCTCCTTTTGCTGGGGTAAAAGCAGAAAAGTGAGCCAGAGTCGGGAGGCATTTAGGGTTAGAGTCTTCCAAAGCCAGCTGGGCACTAGCTATTATAGATGCTCCTGCCAGAGAAGTATAGCTAGAACCACAGCTGGCCTGATTGCAGCTAGTATGCCATGACTAAGGCAGTTGACTTGCTTCATCTTCCTGTGACTTGAATCTCTCTCTCTCTCTCTCTCTCTCTCTCTCTCTCTCTCTCTCTCTCTCTCTCTCTCTGTGTGTGTGTGTGTGTGTGTGTGTGTGTGTGTGTGTGTGTGTCTCTGTCTCTATCTTTGTCTCTCAACAATTGGGGTTAAGTGACTTGCCCAGGGTCAAATAGCTAATAAGTGTTAACTGTCTGAGTCCGCATTTGAACTGAGCTTCTTCTGTCTTCAGGACCAGTGCTTTATCCACTGTATCATCTAGTTGTCCCGATACTTACTTCTTTTCCCAGCATTCCCCTGAGAAAAATAAATGGTTGATTGTGATGACCGCATATTTTAAAATCAGCCGGAGTCAGGAATTCAGGTTAAGGGAAAGTCCTCGATCTTTATTCTTTGCAGAGGTGAAGGGGGATAGCGATAGGAAGTGAGAGCAGCTGCCACACGAACCTACCAGCAGTCTCTCTGCCTCTCTCTCCACCCACCACAATGGTCTCTATGTCATTTCCTATACAACACATCAGGACTTGCCCAGAGAGTGGGCGGGGCCATTCTTTCTCCAAGCATGTATTACATGCTTGATGGTAATAGAGTATGGTCCAATTGCTATTTAGCCTCACGGGCTTGGGACCTCAGTGCGTCAACTCGAGCTTCAGCCCATTACAGTTGATGCTTTGCTGCTGACCTGAATTACCTCACGTGCTGTCCATGGTTTCTCCGGTTATGATCTTTGGAGTTCTGGCAGTGTACCCAATGGATACCAGGAGCATGTTTACCTCCTGGGCTGAACTGGAATGGAGATAGGGAGCTTATCATGAGAGATGAGTTCCAGTTGGAAATTTCATTGAGAGAACCAAATATGAACTGAATATGGGGTGAATTTATGACATCAATGGTCCATTCACTCGGGCAAATTCTAGTCAGAGCCTAGAGGAGCCTGGACCCAGAGCAGAATGGCAGGAACTTGCCACCTTCCTATTTCACTTCCTTCTTGAGCACTGGTGTTATGGGGGCCATCCCTGAGCTCCCTTCAAGGCTCTGTTCCCAGGAAACTTACCCTTCACGGGTTGTCCCTTTACACCAGGGTCCCCCAGAACTCTGGTCCCTCCAGGGTCTCCTTCAGATCTTCCTTTTCCCTCGGGCCATATTTGTTCCCTTTGACCATTAGAGCTTTACCTCGAGAGCACCCCACGCATTAGGCACACTGAAATCCAGACTTAACAAACCACCCAAAGCTGGGAAGGGCATGTTCCAACTTTATGGCAGGATCCGATTCACTGACTTCACTCCCTAATTCTTCCTCCTTCTTGGTCCCCTCAACCAGTGACGATGCTGGTTGTCCAGTGCAGATAGATCTGGAAGCAAAGGGGAAAGGAGAGAAAACCTCCCTTCATCCTCAGTCACCACCACGGTGACCCTGAAGATATCAACCAGGCCTCGTCCTATACGAAAGGGGAAATCTGGGCCACCAACTTTGTGGCTGCCACCTGAGGCAAACTGGAAGACTTCCCAGTTGCTGAACCCTTTTCCACTCTTCTGGACATCCAGTAGGCTGCTCCCACCCAGCCATTCTTTCCCAGAAACCCACAACACATGAACCATCTGCCATTGAGCTTGCGGTTTAATAGCCACCCCCACCTGCCCAAGATCTTTGTCAGTCAGACAAATTGCTGTCCAGCTACACCTTTTCCATCTTGGATGAGTGGGCAAAGTCCATTTTTTTCTTAATCCAAATCTAAAATTTTACTCTAATTTCCTCTCTGGGGCAGATAAATGGCATAACAGTACACAGAGGGCCGAGTCCCAAGTCAGGAAGATCCGAGTTCAAATGTGCCCTCAACCTGGGCAAGTCTTGTAACCTCAGTCTGCCTATTTCCTTGATGGTAAAATGGGAATGATAACATCATCAGCTGGCTCCTGTGGTGGTTATGAGGATCAAATGAGATCCTATTTGTAAAAATGCTTAGCACAGTCCCTGGCACACAGTAGGGCCTCTAAAAAGGCTTTCTCCTTTTCCTTCTCAATTTCATATTAGATTCAGCTCATTGCCAAAATCTTTGGGGATCCTGACTTTGTCACCCAATCTGCATGCTTTCCTCAAAGCCAGTTTTGCATGTGGCAAATTTAACAAACTTGCTTATATATAATCTGCTGTTAGCAACGATCAAGTTGATGATCCAGAGCCAAGGGGATTTCCACTCGGATCACCCCATTTTGGTCTAAAGCTGGTGGCACTTCGAATTCTGTTCCAAAGCCATCAAGTTGCCCAGATCTCATTCGCAAGGAAAGCACAAAAGTCTGGCCGAGGCTCTTCAGAAATCTAGGAAGATCCTGTTGACACCTTCTCCGAGCTCTACCGGGTCAGTTGCTTTGAGAAGGAAGATAACAGCAGCAACATTGACGACCGCTGGAACTGCTAGAGCTTTACTTAAGTTAACTCAGTCACGTTTTCACATGTTACGGGCTTTACGTACTTGAGTTAAGCGTGTACTCCATTGTATCCGTCCACATGTCCTGCAGTCATCATTGTAGTCCATCCAAAGCTCAGATGGAAAATGAACTTCTTTAATTGGGCAACTCTAAGATACCAGAAGAGAAAAAAGCAAAATATGAAGCCTTCAAAAAGGCTGCAGTGGAGGTGGAAGGAGAGCGGCAAGGGCCCGGAGAGGGGGAGCCGCACCTCGTTCCTCCTGGGGACATTTAGGGCAGAGAGAGACAGTAAGAAGCCAGCAGGATCACGGCACAAGAGGGAACAACCTGAGTCTCCAGCCTCTCTCAAGATACAACAAAGTAAACCTGTGAGAGGTCAGGTTTGCTGAGGGACAGAAAAGCGTCACTCCAATCAGGAGGCGGAGAGAGACTGAGGGGTTAAAGAGCAAGTAGAACAGACAGGCAGCTGAGGAGGAATGCCCTCAAGTGCTTGGGGCAAAAAGGCCAAGACAAAAATGGACAAGAGCAAGACCTGAAGGGCCCGGGCCAAGGAGGCAGGGGTTTGGGGAGAATGCAGGGCCTTGTGACCCTTGAGTAGGTGTAAAACCAACCAGGGTCACCCACCAGGGAAGACCAGAATGTACAGAGCTGTATCTTCCATGTTCATGTCCACGTCCATGTCCGTGTCCATGCATACACTGGCTTGCCAACCACCAGCGTGTGGAAGATCTAGTACAAATGAACTGGGGGTGAAGGAGGAGAGAATCAGGCTCCCCAGCCCTCTCTCACCCCCCAAGACCCCAGGTCATGGAGAAGAGAACTGACTCTTGTACACCTGCCCCAGCTCTAACCACAGGCCTTCCTGTCTCCTTCTTTCTCTCCTGCCCAGTGCCTCCTTTTCCCTAGGGCTTGGCTAGCTCCAACCTTTCCTTTTCTGTCACTTCTGTCTACCCCCTTACCCCCCAGCCTCCTGCACCCTTATCCTTTCTCTTCATCCTCCTCCAACCTTCCTGGCTCCTTCTCCTCCCTTGTAGATAGCAAACTCTCAGAGAAGAATCTCTTGGGGATGCTGGCGATATAAACGGCAACACCAGAGATGTAGAGGGAGGCCACGGGAAAGCCGATCTAGCCAACAGCTACAGCCTGGCCTGAACATGAGGCCACTCGGACCCAGGCCCAGACCCAGGCCCAGAGCTGCAAGGGAAGAAGGGGCATGGAGCCTCCCCTCTCTGGCTTTCAGAACCAACACTCTTAAAGGTCCCTTCCGACTTTGACAGTCAGGGAAGAGATCTGTGAACACAGGGCTCTCAGGATCCAAGAACACGTCTGGGAGAGGAGGAAGCAAAGCGAAATGGAGTATAGGGAAGACAAGGGGGGGGGGGCGCTCCTCACCAGCCAGATCCTTCTGGTACAAAAGTATGAAAAGATAGCCCCCCGCCTTGAGCCCAGGATGTGTTCAATCTCAGGGTAGAAAGCCTGGAGCCGGGTAGAAGGATTAATAAAGCCAGGGCACAAAACTCCCATCAAGCAGAGAAGTCTAGTCTGGAGGGAGTGAATTGCCCCCTGATCGTTTTCTTTTTGATTCGATTTACAGTTCATTTCTTCCATCTCAGAACCGCTTAAGCCATGCTTTTCTGCCTCAGAATTTGGTTCAGAATTCAATAGGTATGTAAGGGGTTAAAATCCAGCTCTCCTGAACCATCTGCACCCAGAAAGCTGACTATGGGGACTGAATGTGGATCACAACAGAGGATTTTCACCTTTTGTGTTATTGTCTCCTTGCTTTTTGTTTTGTTTTGTTTCTTTCTCTTTTTTTTCCCTTTTTGACATGATTCTTCTTGTGCAGCGTGATAAATGTGGAAATCTGCATAGAAAAACTGCACATGGGGAACCTATACTGGATTACTTGCTGTCTAGGGAAGGGGGAAAGTGGAAAGAGAGGGAGAAAAACTTGGAACACAGGGTTTTGCCAGGGTGAATGTTGACAACTATCTCTGCACGTATTTTGAAAATAAAAAGCTATTGTTAAAGAAAAAAACAGTCCAGTTCTCCTGCTAATCATTGAGTTATTCTTGCCTCAAGGAAGTGAATTGAGCTTGGGGGAGACCTGTGAACATAAGGGAGGCTGGCCTAGTATCTTAACACTACCGAACTATCCTTCAAGGCCATCTGATTTGCTGTCCGGAAAGGTCCGCTCCATTGTCTCTAAATTTGGAAGCTGTACTTGAATAATGAGCCATCCGTAGTCTTCTGGGAAAAGAGAGGGGGTTGTCGCTGGCCCATTTTACGAACTTCTAACCAATCTCGTGCTCTGTAACCAGTTGCCCTCAATCCCATGCCGTCATCTCCCCGGTTTTGTTCTTTGTTCTGAACCTATATATATAAGGGGAACTGTCCTTTTGCTTGGGTTCTTTGACAGAAATGGAAGTAAAGTTCCACTTGTTCAGTGATGGAGAGAGCCATCTACACCCAGAGAGAGGATTGTGGGAACTGAGTGGGGAACACAACACAGCATTCGCACTCTCTCCGTTCTTGTTTGCTTGCATTTTCGTTTCTTTCTCAGGTTTTTTTTCCTTCTTTCTTGATCTGATTTTTCTTGTGCAGCAAGAGAACTGTATAAATATGTATACATATATTGGATCTAACATGTATTTCAACATCTTTAACATGTATGGGACTACCTGCTATCTAGGGGAGGGGGTGGGGGGAAGGAGGGGAAAATTTGGAACAAAAGGTTTTGCAAGGATCAATGTTGGAAAAATTACCCACGCATATGTTTTGTCAATAAAACAAATGTTTTTTAAGTGGAGGTAAACCGTTGACCCTTTACTGACAGGCAGCATGGACCTGTTAATGGTATCTTGCTTGGATAATCGCCTCAATTTATCCTTTTGGAAAATTTCCGTTGTCACAGAAGGAAGACTGAGGAAGGTGGGGGATTGAGAGCCTGCCCTTTCCTTAGTTCATGAACACAAACACTGTCCCTTCACTGGTGTTCAAAGACTCCTTCAGGGCCCTCTTCTCTAAGAGTTAAAAGGGTATAAAGGGCAGGCTCCATCCTCAAAGAGCTTACGGTCTACTGAGTGGATACAGAACAGCAAACAAACCGAATACAGGGGTCGCATGGGAAAAGTGGAGGCCGGGGGGCTCATTCTCTTCTCAGAGACGTGAGCTAGACAGGAAGCTCTCTCTAGGCACATGGGGAGGACGTTTGAGAAGGCAGAGGGCGTGCTGAGGTCAGGCTCCTATGTGGCAGGCTAGCTTTCCGAGCCAAGCCAGCGGTCCGGGGGGATTCCGGTTCTGAGGGATCTTGATGACTACAGAGATCAGAACCCGACTGCCGGGGTGACCTGGGCCCCACTGAGTTCATCAAAGGCTCTCAGGGAAGCTCACCAGGTAGTAAAAGGCAGAGTGGGATCCTAGCTCCTCTGATTCCAGAATGTGTCCAGCAGGCAGGTAGAACGGGGCCAGGGAGTGGGGAGCTTGCCTTGGAGAAAAAGACAAAAGCCTAGAGTGCAAACTGAGGGGTGGCGAGTACCGGGACAACAGAGAGAAGTTGGAGAAAGATGGAGGGACAATTCTGAGCGACTGAGAAAGACATGATGCTCTAGTCCAGGGCTTTCCTCAGCCATCAGCTGAATTTTTGTAGAGACTTGAGGTCCAAAGCAAAATCAAAGGAGAGTGAGGCAGGAGGATCGAGGACAGTCTTTTCTGCTAGTTTGGCCATGAAGAGGTCCAAAAGGGGCTCAAAGTCAAAGGGTTAGGGTTTTCCGACTCTGGGCCACCTGGCCAGGTTTGTTGGCAGCTGCCAAATGGGGCAGAGGTGGGATGAGGGAAACATCAGATCGGAGAGCCACTTTATCCTCTGAAGCTGATGGGAATGAGAAGTCTGATGGAGATGGAGAGACTTGGAAGTGGAAAGGAGCTCACGATGCTCTCAATGGGCTCTCCAATGCAAGATCAGGTGGTAAAGGGAAGGTAAAAGGCTTAGGGAGAACGCTGTGGGGGAAGTGGGAAACTCAGTCCAAGACGATAAGCCCAATGACTTGCCTACCATGCGGGTAGCCATTCTGGAGAGCCATTTGGAACTAGGCTCAAAAAGTTATCAAACTGTGCATCGCCTTTGATCCAGCAGTGTTTTTAATGGGCTTATACCCCAAAGAGATCATAAAGAAGGGAAAGGGCCCTGTATGTGCCAAAATGTTTGTGGCAGCCCTCTTTGTAGTGGCCAGAAACTGGAAACTGTGTGGATGCCCATCAGTGGGAGAATGGCTGGATAGATTGTGGTATATGAATATTATGGAATATTACTTTTCTGTAAGAAATGACCAACAGGAGGATTTCAGAGAGGCCTGGAGAGACTCACACGAACTGATGCTGAGGGAAGTGAGCAGGACCAGGAGATCATTTTATACTTCAACAACAATACTAGATGACGACCAGTTCTGATGGAGCTGGCCCATCCTCAGCAAGGAGATCAACCAAATCAGTTCCAATGGAGCAGGAATGAACTGAACCAGCTACACCCAGTGAAAGAACTCTGGGAGATGACTGTGAACCATTATATAGAATTCCCAATCCCTCCATTTTTGCCCACCTGCATTTTGGATTTCCTTCACAGGCTAATTGTTCACTATTTCAGAGTCTGAGCCTTTTTGTACAGCAAAATAACAGGACATGTGTGCTTATATTGTGTTTAATTTATACTTTAACATTTAACATGTAATATATTTAACATATTTAACATGGTCATCCTGCCATCTGGGGGAGGGGATGGGGGAAGGAGGGGAAAAATTGGAAAAAAGGTTTGGCAATTGTCAATGCTGTAAAATTATCCATGCATAGAACTTGTAAATAAAAAGGTATGAAAGAAAGAAAGAAAGAAAGAAAGAAAGAAAGAAAGAAAGAAAGAAAGAAAGAAAGAAAGAAAGAGAAAGAAAGAAAGAAAGAAAGAAAGAAAGAAAGAAAGAAAGAAAGAAAGAGAAAGAAAGAAAGAAAGAAAGAAAGAAAGAAAGAAAGAAAGAAAGAAAGAAAGAAAGAAAGAAAGAAAGAAAGAAAGAAAGAAAGAAAGAAAGAAAGAAAAAAAGAAAGAAAGAAAGAAAGAAAGAAAGAAAGAAGAGCCATCCTTCAACTGAGAAATGGTCAAAAGTAATTCAAAGTTATCTATAGTCCCACACAAAAATGTTCTAAATCACCCCTGGTGACAAATGCAGTTTAAGCTGAGCTGCTATCTTACCCCTGTCAAAGTAGCTAATGGGACAGAAAAGGAAAATGACAAATGTCGAAGAGGATGTGGGAAAATTAAAATACTGATACTCTGTTGGTGGAGTTGTATACTGATCCAACCATTCTGGGGAGCAATTTGAAACTCCGGCCAAAGGGACAGCCCGTTTTGTGATGATCTGCTCTGAATACCTTAGCTATTCTCAGCAGTGCAATTTTCTAGGACTTCTGATGAGAAACGGCCATCTCCAGAGCAAGAACTGATAGAGCCTGAATACAGATGAGAGATGGGTTGTTGGGGGTTTTTGTTTTGTTTTGTTACTTTCTAGGGGTTTTTTGGTCTGTTTTCTTTTAGAGTGATTTACATGAGCACACATGTATAACCTATGTCAAACTGCTTGTGTGCTCAATGGAGTAGAGAGAAGATGGAAGGAGAGAGTTTTGAACTCAAAATTTGAAAAAAAAAAAAGGTAAAATTGTTTTTGTACATAATGAGGAAAAAATAAAATATTGGATCGGCACATTGCTGAGAAGAGCCAGCACAGCCGATCAGCCCAGAATCTTGCTGTCGTTGTGGACAACGTTCTTCTGGTCCTGCTCGCTTCCCTCAGCATCAGTTCATGGCCTCTGGGTGTTTCCAAAATCCTCCTGCTGATCGTTTCTTACGGAACAATGATATTCCATCACATTCATATACCCTAATTTATTCATTCTCCAACTGTTGGGCGAGCCCTTAGTTTCCAGGTCCTGGCCACTACACAGAGGGCTGCCCCAAACATTTCAGCACGCGTGGGTCTCTTTCCCTCCTTTATGATCTCTTGGGGATACAGACCCAATAGTGAGACTGCTGGATGAAAGGATATGCACCGTTACCCTTTGATCCAGCCGTGTTACTACTGATGTTAAAGAAGGGAAAGGGACCTGTGTGTGCACGAATGTTTGGGGCAGCCCTGTTTGTAGTGGCCAGAAACTGGAAACCACCTTTACCAATAGTGTATCAGTGTTGTAATTTTCCCACATCCCCTCCAATGTTTGTATGATGATATGACCTCAGATCTTAACTCTAGGCCAAGGGCTGTGTGCACTGGGGTGCTCCCTAGCTGCCTCGGGGATTATCTGGGATTACTGAGAACTCTTTGGGTACCAAATGTCAGCGTTCTAAAGTAGAGGCATGGAAGGCTGGACGGCAAGTTCGTACGAAGACGTTCTTTCGGTGGGCTCCAAGCTCAAGACGCTTCCGAGGTGTGACTGGTGGCCAAAGTCATTTGATTCGGGGCTGCACTAAGTGAGGCTTCGGACAGGCTGAGGCCGGTAAATACCCACCCTCTGCTTTCATCCCTCATTCCCCATCTGGGCAGATGTTGTGTTCTGGGTCTCAGAGTTTCAGAAAGAAACTGAGAAACTGTGAAGCTCTAAAGAAGAACAGGCATGACAGTAAAGGGAGGGCCACAGGAGACTCTGGTAGGGGAAGTGACCCCCGCTAGTCCGGAAAAGAAAAACTGAGAGAACGCCTTCACGTGTTTGAAGGTCTGTCACATGGAACAGGGATGACGTTACTCTGCTTGGATTCAGAGAGAGGAAAGCTACCTAACAAGTCAAGCTTGTCTTGGAGAACGTGCACCCCCATGGCCCAGGAGCTCTCGTAGACAGTGTTTCCGTCTAGGCCAGAGTCGGGCCCAGAGCCTCCCAGATGACGATAATTTATCTTGTGTCCTTTCGAAGATTGGGGATCGCTTGATACAAGATTTGAATTTCATTATTCCCAAGGTCCAGGCCCAAGGCTCATACAATAGTAGCTCTTTAGAGAATAAAAGAGAAAAAGAAGCTGGGGGGAGGGGGGGGGAGACTGTCATACAGTGGATCCTGTGGCCTCGCATGCTTCCCATCTTGTTCGGGGGGAACTGCCCAAGGAGCTGGATGTTGCCGGGTGGCAGGAATCTGCTTCTGAAAGCAGGCCCAGAATGGGGCCTGGGCAGCTCATGCCCCCAATCAAGAAATCACAGCTCTTTAGCTGGTGTGGAAGGACATTGTGGACCATTCTCCACCCTGGAGGCTCAGAGAGAAGGAGGCTCAGAGAGAAGGAGGCTTCGAGGACTCATCCTAAACCTGAGGGTGGAAGCCCAAGCCTTCAACATGCTCTTCTCCCCAGCTGCTCAAAAGATTCCAGGCTTGAGGCCTCCTGGGTCCTTTCAATCACAGGATCAGAAAAGGTCCCAGCCCCAAGGACATGGAGAGACAAGCTTGTCCCGTCTGTGAGTCCCGGACTTGGGATGTAAAAGTCTGGCATGTGATGGGGCCTTGGCCGGGAAGCAAATGGGGCCTTGGCCGGGAAGCAAATGGAGTCTCGGAGGGGAAGCCTAGAACCCTCTGGGGCTGGAGATGTCCTCAGGGAACCTGGGAGCCAGGCCCAGTTGGATCCCTGGCTCACTGGCTGCAGGGAAGCCTTTGCTCCTGGATCCACCTTCTGGAGAGGGTTGGACTAAACTCCGAAGCTCCCTTGGAGTTCCAAAAGAATCCCCAGAGGGGCCTGAGCACCTGCTTTCCACTCTAAGGACCATGGAGGCTGTTCTTCCAAGGGACTTGAGGCTCACCTCGGCCTGGGCCCTTCCAACGGGAGCTCCCGGAGGCAGGGACCGTCTGACTCTTGTTGGCTCCCCCCCCCCCCCCCCAGGCTTAGCACAGTGCTTGGCACACTGGTGGTGCTTAATAAATGCTTCATTGATTCAAAATGGTATAGTCGGCTACCAGCTGGGGTGAGCTGTTCCTCCCCTCCCCCTCCCCCCACACTCCCGGTCCCCCAGCAGGGCAGAGAAGATGGAGCTCAGCCCAGACTGTGGGGGAGCGCGAAGGGGGGGACCGGCTCCCGGATGCCGGGCCCGCTGCCTAGGCAACAGGCCCGTCCCCTGGAGCCTCCCCCCTCCCCCCCCCTCGCCTTTCCTGCGACGGCCAGCATTGGCAGGAGGGTGTGGCCCTCTACAAATGTTCCCTGGCTCCCTAAGGCCTCCGGGCGAGACCTCCCGCGGTGTTTGATTCCCCCCCCCTCTCTCTCTCTTCCCCCCCACCCCCAGCCGACTCCCCAGAGCTATCGCCAGGAAGAGGGGGAGGGGAGCCCCATTGTCTTTTGAAGGGCCCGAGCCGAGCCAGCTCGGGGATGTGGAGGAAGAGGGAAGGGGGAGGAGGCGCTCTGCGGAAGTGGCCGAATCGCCGGCCCCCAGTCCCGCGGCCCCCTCCCCCCCCTCCCGGCCTCTCTCCCTCCGGGGCAGGTCGGATTTCTCGTTTCTGGGGCCGGGAAGAAAGCGATGGCGGCGCCCGGACAGACGCTGAACAGAGCCGGAGCCCCTTCCTCTGGGGGGGGGGGGGGCGGGGGGGGGAGCAGAGCTGGGGAAAGGAGGCGGGGGCGGAGCGAGGCTCTCCTCTCCATCTTGTTTGAGGCAGGCAGCAAACGCTGTGCAAATGAGCAAAAGCTCGCGTGGCGCCCTCCCCCCCCCCCCCCCGTGTGGTGGGGAGGCTCGGCGGGGGGGGGGGGGGGCTTAGAAGCGGCCACCCCGGGAAACCGGCCCAGGCCGCGCGGCTGAAGCCCTGGGGAAACGCGGCTGGGAAACGATCTCGGGAGACCATAGTGGCCGCCCGGGAACCTCGAGGCGGAACCTCGGGCCAGGGCAAGTTCCGCAGTTGATCGCAATTGTGTCACGGACCTTGGTTTGTTTTTAAGCTTTTTGTTCACAAAACATGTAGGGCTGACTTTTCGCCACTACCCCCGCGTTCCACCCCCCCCCCCCCTTCCCCTCGCCCCCTCCCCCAGCCGGCAGCGATCCCATGCATGTTATTAAAATACATGTTAAACCCAATATGTGTAAACATATCGATACACGGGAGAAATCGGATCAAAAAAAGAAAGAAAATGAGCAAAACAAAACCCAGGCTTCCGGAAGAGCGCGAACGCCGGCTCGTGGCGTCTGGGAAATCTCTCCCAGGAGGAAAGGGGAAATGGCGGAGGACAAAGGTTCCGCGTCCCAAGCGCCGGTTTCTCAAACGAGGCCCAACCAGGCAGGAGCAGGGGCCCCCAAGCGGGGCGGGAGGCGGCCTTTGACGCATTAAAGGTGGTTGTAGAGCCCCATAGCGCGCGGGGAGCCGAGTCTGAATTCAAATCCAGCCTCAGACGTGGCAGGGAGGGAGGACTCTGAGCAAGTCCCATAAGCTCCGTTAACCTCAGTCCACGGAAAGGGAAACAGCCAACGCCCCCCGACGTGGCCTAAGAAAACCCGAGCGGGGAAACAAAGAACCCAAGATGTCCCACGCAGGGAAGAGCAGAGGCTTGGGGATGGGGGGGGGGGGGGCAGCTAGCCCGCCAGACGCCCAGAAGTCACAAAGGAGCCCGTAGCCCAGCAAAGGGACAAAGAGACGGTTAAGTGGCCACTTTGCAGCCGAGACCCAGGGCTCGTTCCAGATGACAACTGTGAGGAAACTCCTTGCGTCCATCATTGGGTCCCACCGGGTTTCTGGGCAGCACCAGGGGCTCCTCGGTTAAGGAGCAGCCCGGGGGGGGGGGGGGGGGGGGGAGGGGAGAGGGGAAGGGTGCAGGTTTAAACCGTGCAATAAGGTTGTCTCCCAATCCCCGCAACTGAATACACTTCTCTCTCAGGACTGTGGAACTAGCCCCATAATGAACACAAAGGGAACTCGGCAGGATCTGGAATTCAATCATAAGATGGAGTCCGCGTGGTCCACTCACTTCCCACAATCCTCTCACTAGTAAAGAACAGCAAAAAATCAACAAACAAACAAACAAAAAAGAATAGCAAAAAAAATAAGCAAAAAAGAACAGCAAAAAAATATACAAACAGACAAAAAAGAACAGCAAAAAAAATATACAAACAGACAAAAAAGAACAGCAAAAAAACAAACAAAAAAGGACAGCACAATGGAAAGCTGGATGAAATCATTTTCTATGTGAGATTATTTTCAAATGCATTCAGCCGAATTGAGATGATTTGACTGGCATTTTTCCCCCCTGTTTTAAGTCTGCAATATTGTATTTATGCTCATGCTCTTTTGGCAGGATGCTTTTGGGAAACTAGCATATAAGAACTGCTGTCCATTTGGAAACTGATCACTAGCGTGTCCTGCTTTTTTATTCTCGGGAAACCACCTCTTTTGTTGTGAATATTGTGAAATGATGAATCTGACCTAATTAGACACCTTTGTTATTATAGGGGAGAAATGGTCTTAAGTATTTCATTCGTATATTTTTCTTTATAATGAATAATGACACTAAATGCTTGATGTTTGGGGAAAGTGCCCCCGAAAAGCCTTGTGGATTCTCATCATCTGTGCAGTTTTTTGAAGGCTTTGCCAGGTTCTCTGCCTTAGCATTCTCACCAGCTTCTTCAGTCTTACCTGCGATCGCTGAAACCCTGTGTAAGGCCTGCTTCGTACATCAGCATGTGTTTAAATAGGAAAATCGAATGAATATCGTTGGAAAGAACTCGTATTTATCCCAAGGCTGAATGTTTCTATTGCCAACCGTTGGTGCAACTGGAAGAAATAGGAACCATTCCTTGCCCTAAACTGGGATTCCTGGAAAGTTGCTGGCTGAGATAGAATCTCTTGGGATTTGCGCTGAGTTTTAAATTCAAATACAGTTGTTTAGAATCCACTATTTAAGGGAAATGGCCCGAGCTAAGTTCAATCGGGAGATGTTTCAGGTAGAAAGATGTAGGTGCCCCAGAAGGAGGAGATGATCTATCTTAGTGCTGAAGATGGGGCAGGATCTTCTGGACGTGATTTTCTTTTCCAGCAGGAATGTTGCCCACCTGGTCAATATGACTCTATGAATCATGTTTGGCTGTTCTGAAAGGTTTTTATGACTTCTAGCTAAAGTCAAACCAAAGCAAGGGAACTTTGTGGACTTGGCCTATCTATGAAAGGTCAGTCTGTGACCACACTTAAGCTTGAGGGAGCCGGGCCTGATCATTGTTTCAATTTTGTGTCCTTCCTTTTTCCTTGGCAGATTTCTCTGACCGTGGCAGGGCAACTGGAAATGTTTTATCGGGGATCTTATTGCTGCGATCGAGGATTTCTGGACTGTTTTCATGGCTGGCAAATAAAAAGGAAACTAGCATTTGACAGTTATGAGTTTGTGACCTTTCTTTATTTCCAACTTCCTGGCCCAGACAACTAAAACAATCGTAGGCTTGCCATCTGCTTGCTCGTCGCTTTGAAAGTTATATATTCATGTAGAAGATTGCTCCCATAGAGTATTTCTTTTTTTTTTTTTTGGGGGGGGGGTCAGGCAATCAGAGTCAAGTGTCACACGCTAGTGTCAAGTGTCTGAGACCACATTGGAACTCAAATCCTCCTGACTCCAGGGCCCGTGCGCTATGCACTGGGCCACGTAGCTGGCCCCGTGGCATCACATCTTAACCGAATGATAAGAAGATAGATTCACACCTTGATGAGTAACACATTTAAAAAAAATTTTTTTATTATCGCTTTTTATTTACAAGTTCTATGCAGGGGCAATTTTTGAGCATGGACAGTTGCCACAGCTTTTGTTCCCACTTTTCCCCTCCTTCCCCCACCCCCTCCCCCAGGTGGCAGATTGACCCATACATCTTAAATATGTTAAAGTATAAGTTTAACACAATATAAGTAGACATGTCCATATGGTTATTTTGCTGTACAGAAAGAATCGGACTCTGAAATGTTGGACAATCAGCCTGTGGAGGAAAGCAAAAATAGAGGAGGACAAAAAGAGGGATTGGGAATTCTATGTGGTGCTTCTTAGTCCCCTCCCAGAGTCCTTTCCCTGGGCGTAGCTGGTTCAGTTCATTCCTGCTCTATTGGAACTGATTTGGTTCCTCTCATTGTTGAACAGCCCCATCCATCAGAATTGATCATTATACAGTATTGTTGTTGAAGTATCTATTGATCTCCTGGTCCTGCCCATTTCCCTCAGCATCAGTTCGTGTGAGTCTCTCCAGGCCTCTCTGAGATCCTCCTGCTGGTCATTTCTTACCGAACAAGAATATTCCCTAACACTCATATCCCACCATTTACTCAGCCAGTCTCCCACTCATGGGCGCCCACTCACGTGCCAGTTTCTGGCCACTACAAAGAGGGCTGGATGGGGAAAACACTAAGGCTTAATGTCTGACGGATTAGGAAACTTCACTTTGGGAAATGTGACCAGATTAGATCTGGGAACAAACATATGTATGATTGGCTTTCAAGGAGTTCCCATTGGAGAAAAGAATCTACTTAAAAAGTATTTGTGAGGCTTGTAATTCTATCAGCAGCTTTAGAACTTCAGTTGTTTTGCAATTGAAAAAAAAAAAAAAGGCCTGGAAAAGAGCCAGTAAAAATAAAGGCCCTAAATGAGATCTTTCCCATTGTTTGGGGGCTGAATGCCTCTCAGGTGCATTTGAATGTCCAGGGATGTCTATTCATAGGAACGCCCCAATACACGGCCCTCGGATGGCTTTTAGGGCCTAGTTTTTAGTGACTGACTTTAGGGTCTCAAGTTGGATCGAGGCTTTCATATACAGAATTGTTTTCATTGTCGAGAACTTTTTAGAGCTTGATTTTTTAATTCCTTGTTTATTTATATTTTATTAAAGTTGTTTATTTTCAAAACATGGGCATGATTTTTGTTTTTTCTTCTCTGGTTCTTTTTGACCTTCTTTCTAAATCCGATCTTTCTTGTGCAGCGAGACAACTGTATAAATATGGCCACACATACTGTGTCTAACATATACATATATGTGGGGGAGGGGGTGGGGGGAAGGAGGGGAAAGTGGGGACAGAAGGCTTTGCGAGGGTCGGTGCTGAGCAAGGCCCCATGCGTGTGGCTTGTCAATAAAAAGCTCTAATAAAAAATGTAAAAAAAAATTTAAAATAAAAACAAACGCAGGGAGAATTTCTCACCATTGATCCTTGCCTTGTGTTCCAAATTCCCCCCCCCCCCCCATGGTGAATCATCCAATACATGTTAAACCTGGTAAAATACAGAGGATGCTTTTTTTGAATGAAAAGATAAAGAGGAAACGACCCACGTCCTGGTCTGTGCCCGGAGGCCCATGCTCGGAACTAGGCTGGGGTCCTCAGGCTGATCAGAGCGAGAGCCCCTGCGCAAGCACAGACTATGGACCGAAGGTCTCCCTGAAAGCCAGAAAGCGCCCCCCCCCCCCCCCCCCCCCCCCCCCCCCCGCTGCTCCCAGAAACAAAGGCCGGCTCCGTGCGGCTCCTGGCCCCGAGCGCTCTATTCTGATGGTTCTGCTCATGAAACCCTCAAAGTCCGCTTACTGACCTGGAGACATCGTCCCTGACGCCAGAAGCCTGGGTCCGCTGCCTCCCAAAGGGCCAGAGATCAAGTCCCGTCCTTCCCTCCGCACTAAATGGTTGGGAAGTGGGTGAAGTTGGGAAAGAACTAAGTGGGGGCCGGAAGGGAAGCTCGTGAGGGCCGAGCTGGGCCAGGGCCCGGGCTCGGGAGGAACGGACGGAGAAGCCCTGGGCTCCTGGCGGCGGCTCCTGCCCCCGGGAAGCCCACGTTGGTGCTTCTGCGCAAGTTGCCCGCAAGTGGACCAGGCTCACGGTGAAGGGAAGTGCTGGGGGGGCGGGGGGGACCTGAAACGCCTGCTGAGAAACAGCTGCATTTTGCGGGACTTGCTTTTAGATGATAATGTACAAGTCTTGCTGCTTGCTTTCCGTGGGCTCCCGGGTAAGCTGCAGCTGTGCCTGGAGAGGCTCCCCCTCTCCCCTTTTCAAGGCTCATTTCGACTCCACAGTTTTCTTAGGGACCGTCTGGCCCTTAGAGTTCGGGGCCTCGAGGGCACGGGCCGAGCTTTGCCTCTTTTGTTTCCCGGGTACTTGACACCCTCGGTGCTTACTAAGTGTGGATTGAGCCTCGGGAGCAGGAGGAGATTCCCGGCCCGCACAAGGACCGCGAGGCGGTGGGCGGCCGCTCGGAGGGGTCACGTAGACGTGCGGCGGGGCCGGAGAGGGAGAGGCCGGTGTGGGAGGCTAGGAGAGCGCCCCGGATCCAGCGGTTAAGGCCAGAGGGCGGCCTACGCAGGCCCCGGGCTCGGTGAGCTGGCCAAGGACTTTAGCAGCAAAAGGAGGGAGAGGGCGGGAGTTACACTCCCGGGGAAAGCAGGCCCAAGCGAGGGCTACTTTTCGGGCTGGGAAGGAGCCAGTTCGGGCCTCCCCTCCCGCCCAGGGCAGGGACTGCCTTCCACCTCTCTGCACCCCCCGGCGCTTGGCAGGCGGCCTGGCACTCGGGAGCATCATCAGACAGGATTGATTGATTGATTGATTGGTTTTCCTCAGGGCACAGAGCTCGCGGGGGTCAAAGGTCATTGGGGTTGGGGATTTCCCGAGGCCAGGCCCTGCAACTACGCAGCCGCCGGGGATTTGGGGTGGGAGCTCTTCAGGTAAAGGGGGGCTGGGGCCCCTGGCGGCTCACGCGCAGTCCCGGCCGAGGCCGGGCCTATCGCTCGAGCGGGCCCCACAGCCAGGACGACTGTCACGGCGGAGTGATCCCAGCGGGGGGGAGGGGGGGGAGGGGTGTTGGCGGAAGAGCGTTGTGAAACCAGCGCCTACACACTCTAGGAAGACAGAGGCCGGGTTCAGGCAGGCCTCCCATATGGTCTAGCGGTTAGGATTCCTGGTTTTCACCCAGGCGGCCCGGGTTCGACTCCCGGTATGGGAAGGAGGCTCTTTTTGGTTGCTGGGTGCAGGGAAGAGCCCGAGACGGGGGACTTTGGGCGGCGCGGGAGCACTAGGCTGGGCTGGCCTCTCCTCCCTTCCCCCAACGCCTCTGAGCCGAGGCCCCGGCCAAGCTTTTTCACTACAGCCGTGGGTGTCCTCTGCTTCCTATGATGGCCCACTTCGCACATGAGGAAACTGGCCCGGACTGGCAAAAGAAGGCTTGAGCCGAGGACTTCTCGAGTCCAGCGTGGCGTGGCCTTCGTCGCCTCTTAGGCGTCCCGGGCCCCCCTCCCAACCCGAGCCCCACATTCGGGCTCCCCGGGGCCGCGCGCTCTGCCTCAAGTCATCCTGCTCCACGAGCCGCAGCCTTACTCCGCACTCCTTTTTACCTAGACACAAACGGCTCTACCCTCTCCCGAACCTCCCGCAATAATCTGGCGCTCCCAGAATCCCACAGGAAGAACTTTGACGAGGCGAGAACTAAAAATTTTTATTAAAAAATTGTTTCCCATACCGGGAGTCGAACCCGGGCCGCCTGGGTGAAAACCAGGAATCCTAACCGCTAGACCATATGGGAATGCGGACGTATGCGCCTTAAGTCATCTACATCATAGTTACAAGTCGCTGGCCTAGCTCGCCCCCTAAAGGACTCTGGCTATTACTGCGCCTGCGCCTACTTCGTCCATTGTTTCCCCCCCCAACCTTCCTTAAGGGGGCCTCCGACCGAACCTCGCGGGCATTTTGGGAGCACCAGCAGATACGTCGAGTCTCTTGGCCCTAAACCTTTTCTGTGCTCTGCCGAGCTGGGAAAGAAAGGGGAGGGGAACGAGACCCAAACTGGAAAGAGAACAAGCCGGGGCTCCTAAGCACCTGGAAAAGCGTTTCACTGATCTGGCGTCATTAGAGCCTCACAACGCCCCCAAGCGGGGAGAGGAATGTGCTGCTATCCCCATTTTACAGCTTCATACCGGGGGTGCATCACGTGGTACATGAGTTCCCCGGTCTGCTTTAGCCCACGACCTCCCCCTCCGCCCCACCTCGACTACGAATAGTTTGCTATCACCTACCTGCCTGTTCTTCGCCTCCCAAAGTCTGTCTGATTGTACTTTCATTTTTCTACCCTTTCTAGTCATCTCGGTACCCTCGGACCCAAGCTTAGTGAACTCATCGATGTCCTCTGGAGAAATGCTTCAAGTCCCAGTTCCTGCCCCTGCCCCACATTTATTCATTCAGACAGTAAATAGTATCATTTCCATGTCACCCTCGAACCCCAGCCCAAGATCACCATAGTGTGGAACCAAAAAGGACCCCGAGTTTCTCTTGAGAACCTGAACTTAGCCTCCTGCCCTAGATCAAAGTGACAAGCATGACCATAGAGGGACCTTGCCTATTTTTGTTCTTCTGCTTACCTGGCCATCACATCACTGAGGCGTTTCTAGAGATCAGTTATCGTTCCCCCCAAAATACTGAACTTGGAAGGTCCCCTTGAGCCCCTTCCCATCATGGTGTGCGTGCAATTTACAATAATTATATTTTATTTTTCTGCAATTATTTTATTATTGCTTTAGGCTGTGAGAAATGTAATTTTTGGTATAATGGGTGCCCAAAGACCCAATTGCATTCTTCTTGCTTCTGGATCATCTGCTTGCTGTGCTAGTTACAATCCCATATAAACACCGGGCCTCAGTCACTCTAGACGGAATGATTTGGACGCCAGTCCCACCGGTCAGCTAGCTTATTAGACTCTCCACATTAAAAGATTAAAACCCAACCTCTGTCTCGCTTCAGTTTCTTAGGGCATTACACTGAGACGGGGAAGGCCGACATTTGGTGAAATGCTAGAGGATCTCAGCCGGAGGAGGCAGAAAATGCTTTGTCTGGGCCAGAAGCCGGGAGAATCAAACCCAGAGGGGGAGGGAGGCGCATATGGGTGCAGGGGGGCCCTGAAGCTACAGGGGTCTAGAAAGGACTTGGAAGGCAAAAGGCGAGAAACACAACCGGGAGGCCATGAAACTTGAGACTGATCATTTATTTGCACTCCAGATTTTGTTATCTTCAAACCATCTTCAGCTGATGGAGGAGTTTCTGCTTCTCCTGTCGTAGGGTTGCGATCCGGCCTCTTCTTCACTTTATTTGGCTCTGAAGCTCAGCAGTCTCCGCTACCATCAGCAGAGCTGGACGGTACAGAACAGGAGGGTGGGGAGAATGGGGAGGAAGAAAGAAAGACGGTTACAGGCAAGCAGCATTTCCTGGCCCCAACACATCCCCCCTGGAAATACAGAACAACCGAGCAAAGAAATCTTTGGGGAGCAAATGGGGAATTCCGGGACTTGCTCTCACCCCACCTTGGAGGGAGGGAAGTGGCCGGGCAAAGGCCCGTTGGGTCTCTAACAAACGGGCGATCCCTTAAGTCTGGGGGCACCCTAAGGGTGGCTCACCTTTCTGGAAGGTTCCCCGGGCCTGCCGCAGACTGCGGGGCACCGAGAGAGCAAACCAGTTCAGGGGATCCTGCTGAGGAGTTGGCTTGGGGTGAGGCGGTGGGCTGCTGGGGCAGCCCAGGAGAGTCCTCCTGCTGCGGCTGCTCGGGAGGCACTGGGGGAAGCAAGGCCTCCTCACGGTCGATCACGCCATGGGCCTCCTGGGGTGTCGAGTCCTTCGGGGCCTCGGGTGTAGTGGGAGTCACCTGGGGCTGACCGGATTCGGGCTCACTGAGGAAGGGAAGGTCAGAATGGGATCAGGAGCCACACTGGGGGCTCCTGCGCCCTTTCCCTCCGAGGGCGGCCCGACTTTCTCGCTTACCTAGTGCAGACACGGGAGAGGGGCGTCACAGAGGAGCCACATTGAAGGGGGCTGACAGCATTGGTCCCCAAGTTGTAGCGAGACTTAGAAAGGGAGAACCAGCACTTCAGAGGGCCGGGAGCAGGGTTAGGGGCAAGGCCCGGGGACGGAATTAAGGTCAAGGGGCAGGGGAGGGAGAGGACCCGGAGTGCCCCTTCCCTTCCCCCTTCCTCCCCACCCCCCACCCCCGCTTCGGGTTACACTTCGAGGCCGACCCCACACCTCCTCCACTAGGGCGTTCAGGGTCGCCCTTTTTTCTTCCAGCTGCTCGAGTTCCTGGAGTATCTGCACGATGTACAAATCGAGCTCGGTCCTCAGCGCTCGCAAGAATTCGGCCCCGGCGGCGGCCGAACTCGAACTACCCGCGGCCGTCGCCATTACCGCGAGACGCCAACAAGAGTTCTTCTGCCTGCCCCACCCCTTCCCGGAAACCAGCCACTCGACGTCCTCAGCGTGCTCCCGTCAGCCACCTCGCGACGACCTAAATAGAGCGCCATGATGAACGAGGGCAGGCGAAGCGAGCCGGAAGCCCGGGCAGTTCAGAGCGGAAGCTGGCGCTGGAGGCGGGCCGCGGCCAGACGAAAGGGGCCGGAACTTCCTCGTTCTCCGCTCTTTCGAGCCCGCCTCCTGCCGTCCAACTGGCGGCCAAGAGAAGATCGATTGGCCCGCGGGCCAATCAGCTCGTGAGCGTGGGGCGAAGCCGACTTCCCGCGCCTAAGGCCACGCTTCCTACCTCGAGAGAAGGGCGGGGTCGCGCACGCGCACTGCTTCTCCGTCGCCCCACGAGGAACGCTGCTCTGCTGGAAGTGGCGGCTGGCTCCCCGCAGCCATGGTCAGAACTGGGGTTTTGTGGGCCGGATGGGACCCCCTGGGCCCGAGGGCCCCTGGCGGGGAGGTGGGGTGGGGACGGGAAGGAGGGGCAGAGGGCAGCGGGGGGGGGGGACGGAGAGAGGGGGCCCGGGAATCGCCCGGCCGGAGCTCGGCGGGACACTGAGGCCGCGATCCCCTCTGCCCCTCCCCCGTCCCTCCGCAGCTTCGCCGCGAGGCCCGCCTGCGCCGGGAGTATCTGTACCGCAAGGCCCAGGAGCAGAAGCAGCATCTTCTGGAGGAGAAGAAGCTGAAGCTCAAGCAAGCCCTCGATGGTAGGGACGGCCCCGGGAGCCCTCCTGGCCTCTCCCGCCCCCTCCCCTTTCTTCTCACCGGCCCTTTGCTCTTGCAGAAAATCAGCCGCTTCCCACCGAGCTCCGAAGAGAAGCCCTGACTCTCCAGAAGGCCTTGGAGTTCGATGACGACGGGAGTGAAGGTAAGAGGAGGTCCCCGGCGCCCTGGCCCCCTCCCCCTCCGAGAAGCCCTCCTTGATCGCGGCTGTTTCCTTCTTCCCCCCAAAGGTGTCTTGAACCACCAAGATGACGAGTACCGCTGGGCGGGCGTGGAAGACCCGAGGATCATGATCACCACTTCTCGGGACCCCAGCTCTCGGCTCAAGATGTTTGCCAAGGTGGGTGAGTCGGGGCTGGCACCGGGGAAATGGGATTCTGGGGAACCCGAGTCCTTAGCTCTGGGCCTCTCACGCAGGAACTGAAGCTGATATTTCCTGGGGCTCAGAAGATGAACCGGGGGCGCCATGAAATGGGGGCCCTGGTCCGGGCTTGTAAGGCCAACGGAGTGACCGATCTGCTGCTGGTGCACGAGCATCGGGGGACCCCAGGCAAGCACAAGGGGTGGGACCGGGGGAGGGCGGCCCTGAGGCCTTTTTGTCGATGTCGTTCTTTGATTCTCCCCCCCTTTCCCAACAGTTGGCCTCATCGTAAGCCACCTGCCCTTTGGGCCCACTGCCTATTTCACACTGTGTAATGTGGTGATGCGACACGATATCCCTGACCTTGGCACTGCCCCACAGGCCTTTCCCCACCTTATCTTTCACGGATTCTCCTCCCGCCTCGGACAGCGAGTAAGTCCTGGGGCTGGAGGACCGTTACCTAGAGGGATATTTGCTATTCAAGGGGATGATCTCTAGGTCACCTCTCTGGCAACCTCAAAGGGAAAATATATTTATGTACGTGTGTGTTTGTATATACACATACGTATGTATGTACATATATGTGCACACGTATACATGTGCGAACACACACACACACACACACACACACACACAATGTTCTCCAGCCCAGGACTCTTGCTCTAGCCTGTTGTCCTTTCCCAGGTCTCAGACATTCTCCGATACCTCTTCCCGGTACCCAAGGATGAGAGCCGCCGGGTCATTACTTTTGCCAACCAGGACGACTTCATTTCTTTCCGGTAAATCCAGGCCCGTCCCCAGAGGGCAGAAGGTAGGTGGGTCCCTACGGGCCAGAGTTAGCAACATCCCTTGTGTCCTCCTAGGCATCATGTGTACCGGAAGCCAGATCATCACACGGTGGAGCTGACAGAGGTGGGGCCGAGATTTGAGATGAAATGTGAGTACGGAGACTTGGGGGAAGCAGGCCATGGAACCGAGCCCGTGGTTCCAAATTTGAAACCACCGAAGTTAGGAAAGATTAATCGGCCCCTGAGGTCTGACACGTGCATCTCTGGTTTTGCAGTGTACATGATCCGCCTGGGCACACTAGAACAAGAAGCCACCGCAGATGTGGAGTGGCGCTGGCACCCGTATACCCACACGGCCCGCAAGAGGACCTTCCTCAGCATCTAGCGGGTCCCGAGCAAGCATCTGCAGAGCTGGCATCAGATTGTGCACTCGGGAAAACAATTATGATTTTCATAATTGTCAACGTGATGGTCTAGTTTTTTTTTTATTTAAGCGTTACCATTTTCCCAGCAGAGTCTGACTCGGGAACGGGACTCTTACAACACAACTTGAAATAGCCAATTCTTGACCACGACTTCTTGCGTACGTGTGTGAATCAAAGTGACGTGAACCAAAGATTGACAAACTCTTGTTCCCGTCACTGAACTGGGATCTCAATAACAACCCCCTGGGATTCAGGACTGTTCCCACAGGACTGGAAACACCCCGTTATTGTGCCTCTTCGGCCTTGTCACGGGCAACCACTCACACCCTGTATTATAATGTTATCGATTGTATTGTAATCTACTTTGCGATTTATGCTTTGTACCTTTTGCTACAGCAGGGGGAGGTCCCCTGCCCAGGAGAGCTTCCAGATTAGACTCTTCCTCACTCTGAAAGTGATGGATTAAACCATGACTTGAGCTCTAAAATGTGGGTCTAGGCTGCCTAATGTGGCTCTAGCTATTAGAGACCAAGACATTAAAATTCTGTTTACAAGCCGGACCCCAGACCAAGGCAAAAGGTGAGGAAACCAGCCTTTGCCTGCCAGGGGACCGTTCTATTGTTGCCTCATCTGCGCTTTTGTGTTTTGGGGACCTTGTGCTCAAGGCACTGGGAGGGTGAGCGTTACATCCGGCCAGTGCTAAAGGTTTCTTTGTTTCCTGTGGTGGACACGCTGAAAACCGTTCTCTGGCATGTGCTGGTGTGGGTACAGGCAACGGAAGCCAGGGAAAATTGGCCCTTTGAGGCCCGGAGCCTCAAGTGGTTACACCACAGTCGATCACAAAGTCAGGGTGGAAGGTGGAAATCGGGGAGCTGGGCCAGGTACCTGAACCCAGGCTCTGGAGCCTTCCTCTGCTGAGGACACAAACCAAGAGTAACTGCTGGGTCTAAGCTTTGTCACGTTTCCTGGGGCAGCAATGAATTAGGTCTCGGACAATCTTGGGGACTGGATCCTGAGGTATTATCTAGCTAGCCATTTAGTACCATCCATCTCCATCAGAGAATCATTCCCCTCTTCTCCCCCCCCCCCCCCCCGCAGGAATGAGCGCCCTTGTTCTTCCTTCCCAGCAGGGCCTGCTTCCCTCTCATTAAGGCCAATTTCCTCTCTTCAGTGCTGCCGACTGGGGCCTTAGAAGGCCAGAACAAATTTAACCCTTCTGTGCTTCCCCCTCTGGAGCCAATTCGGCACCCTGACGCCCTGGGGGAGGCCGAGGCCGAGGCCGAGGCACAAGGACACCTCATCCAGGATGGGGAAAATTTTTATTGCGAAAAGTGAGCTCTAATTTGGTGGCCCACCTCCCGAACGGTTGCCTAAGGAACCGGAGCCAAAGCTGCCTTGGGCCCGGGCTCCAGGGAAGGAAGCGCCACGGGTTTCCTACACTCGACTCCACTCGGCCGGAGGATCCCGGGGACCTTTTGGTTTCCCGATTCGAATGTTGAAGCCTGAGGGAAGAGGGAAGGGTTGAGACCCGAGGAAGATTTGGGAGGATAGGAAAGGGGACGGAGGAAAAGCCGGGTGCTCTCTGCTGCCACTCACCAAGGCCGCCGCTGGGCTGGAGGCCACCGGGGCCCAGGCCTGGAACCGCAATGTCTGTCACATCTTCGTAGGCCTCGGGCCCGGGGCAGTTCCTGGAAGGGGTGCTGGCTGTGGGCAAGATCCCGCGAAAGCCCGGTTCAAAACCCTGAGGCTCCTGAGGAGATGCCCACTCCCCAGCCCCTGCCTCGGGCCTCCACCGGTCTCTACCTCCAGCTACCTCCCTACTTACCTTTCCTTGTGGTGCTGGGGGCAACGACCTAGAGAGAAAAAGGCAGTGACTGGAAGGAGGCCCGGGAAACTGGCCTCCCCGGCATGTTCCGGCCTCCCAGCTTTGCCACTTACTGAGGACAGCAAGGGCCTCCCAGAACCCGGGGAGGAGCACGCTGGGCTTTCTAGGGCTGCTGAGCCGGCATGGGCCACCGCAGTGTATTCTATGGGAGTCGCAGGTCCCCCACGCAGGGCCCTGGGCTTCACGGTGCTGTACACGGCCCCCTCGGGCTCTTCCTCGGCAGGGTGGCAGGCCGGGGCCGGAGGGTGGCCCCGCTTCTGCACTGAGGCGTATGTCGCAGCCATGACTGGTTGAGCCGGGTGCCGAGGCCCTGGAAAAAAACTGACAGCGGGGAGCTGAAAGCAGCCACTTGGGCACAGAGGCAGGAAATGGACCCCGGCCCCTAGGAGAGGCTGGCCGGCACTTGGAGCTTCCCAAGCCACACATTTGGAGCTCCAAGTTCGGCTGAGCCCTCCTTCGAGAGAGGGAGAGGCCGCCAGGCACATGCCCTCGGGTCCAGATGCCTCCCTAGCCAAAGCCACGCTTGAATGAAGGCTTTTCTAGCTGACTCACCCTTGCCCCGCTGTCTCGGGCATCAGGCAGGGGGCAGTCAGAGAAACGGCATCGCCTTGCCTCAAATCAAGGGTAAAGGAAAGGGTCCGGGCAGCTGGCAAGTCGTGCCCCATGCTGCTCGGAGACCCCAGGGTCGAAGAGGCATCCTCCCCCTCTAGGGACCCTAGAAATGGGGCAAGGGGCAGGCTTTCACTAAGGCTTGTTTCTGCAGAGCCAGGCCAAGAGGGCTAAACCCTGAAGGAAAGGGGGCCTCCCTCAGATCTAGCTTAGCCTTCAGGAGGTAAAAGTGCCCGGTGGCACCTCGGGGTAGGGAGGGCAGGGATGGGGGCTGGCAAGAGCTGCTAACTTCCCCCCAAACCTGCCGAGAAGCTGTTGCTGCCCCACCCCTCAGAGGCTGAAACGGGCCCAAAGGGAGAGCCTGCAAGAGAAGCTGTACCTGCCAACAGAAGCTTCAAGGGGAGGACTCCTCAGCTTTGGGGGAAGAGAAGACTGGGAGGGAGAATGAGGCTTCAGGGCCCCTGAGCTTCCTCTCAGGAAGTGTGGCCTAGCCAAGCCCAGCCCAGGCGATGACGTGAAGCTGGCCTGCTGTGAGGAGGCCCTGGGCCCGACATGGGAGCCTTCCTGGCTGCTGGGGCGCCAGATGGCAGGGGTGCTGAAAGTGGGAGGAGGCAAGTTCGAGGCAGGCACAGGCCCAGAAAGCTGAGTCTCCCATCTCCGAGCACATTCCCCCATGGGCTTTCAGCACAGGACTCTGCTGATGTAGTTCAGGGAGCAGTGCTCCATTTGGGGCCTCTACGGCAGCAGGGACGGGGGGGGGCCCCCCCCCCCCAGGGGAGGTGGGGGGAGGAAACCAGGAGCTGACAAAAGCAGCCTTCAGGGAGGAGAAAAGTCTCTGCTCACTTGGGTCCTGGCTGAGGAGGGTTACACCCGTGTGTTCCAGAGGAGGCCGTGGGGAGGCCCGAGAACCACAGTGACTGTGAGGGAAGGGGGGGGGGAAACCTTTATTCTGGGCTAGTCCCTATGCTCCATACTCTACAAATGCCTTCCCAACCTCCGCCATGGCCAGACCCAGGACACGAGTCTGATCCAATCGGAGCCTCCCAATACCGCCCATGGCCCCAGGCATGGGTTTGGGAGTCTAGGTTAGGTTTCCATTTATGGGACTCCCCCCTGGCCTAAAGCCTGACTACTAATGAACTCGGCCTGCCAGGCTTGGGGACCCCGAGTCGCCTGCGCCACAAATATTCACGTGGCTCCCGGTCACTTCCTTGGGCCAGGTTTTTGTGGAGTCATGATGAGGCACAGCAGGTGGTGGGTACAGTTCTGCCCTCAGTGGCGGGAAGCTCGCACGGTTACCAGGCAAACATGAGGTAATTTGATGTCCACAGCCTTTCCTGGGGTGCCGGCACATGAGCTCCGCCTTAAAGGTTCTCGAGCTAGGCCCGCAAAGCGGCTTTTCAGAGAAGGGCTGCACAACTGTTTCAATAAAATTGGTTTCGTGTGCCCTGCTGTATATTTTCTTTGGTGTGTCTAAAAACGTGATTCCAAAACACATAGGAGTTACCAGCCTGCCTACCAGAGGGATTTATGGCGGGGCTTGGGGCGACTAGGTGGCACAGTGGGTAGAGCAGCAGCCCCCAAGTCAGGAGGACCCGAGTTCTAATGTGATCTCAGACGTGCCCCCCAACTAGCTTCAAATCTGCAACCATGCTCTTTGCCGTTCTGAGAAAAGGGCTCTCATCTTTGGGAGCTGCTTCGGGCCTATAAGGGGTGTAGAGCTACCCCTGCCTAGTGGGGCTCAGACTGAGGAGGGGAGGCACGGGCCCTGAAGATGGCAGCAGGGCACCCGGGGGGGGGGGGGGGGGCTGCGTGTCAGAAGCAGTTAGGCCACAGCATTCAGGGTGAGTAAATAGTTGGAAGTTCATGGCTTGGAGTCTGAAGGAGGTTAAAAATACAGGGGCCAAATATCAGCAAAAAAGAATAATTAAAAGTGGAGTTAGTATTGCAATTACAAACCCCACCCAGAGGAAAACTTGGCCGGGGGGGAGGGGGGGGGGGGGAAGAGGAGGAGGCAGACGAGACTATCATGAATGTCTCTCATCCAGACAGCTTTTCCTAGGGTAAATATCAAAGACATTTCCCCCAAATCCCTGCTTGTGTCTCTTCAAAGGAGTTGGGGCAATGGGCAGAATAGTGGTAATACACACAGGGAAAGGAGCGCTCGGGTGGTCGAGGGTGCAAGCACCGTGATGCTTAAAAGGCATTAAGCAGTGGGTACAGAAGATGACATGCAGAGTGGAGCTCGTAATTCTTTTAAATGGGTTTGATCTCCTTTAGCAAAAACCTCTGAGCCTTTCCAGTCTCACAAGGGAAGGCTTTTACCCAATTAGTAAAGGTGACAGGAAAAACCAAAAGCAGTTTGAAGCCCTGGGGTCTGCCAGTCCTCCCTGGGTTTGTACCCCTCCTTAGGATGGGCTTGGGGGCCATACAGATTTACTTGGGCACAAACTGGGCAGGCCCGGCTGATCCGGGTAATTGTTTCTCCCAGATTGTGACCAATGAAAACAGGTTTCACAAGGGATGGGAGAGCCTTGTCTCCCAAGTGAGTGGCTTCCACCGGCTGGCCTCTGGGATTGGAAGTGGCTCTGAGGCGTGACTCTCTTCAGCAATGAGATGATTCAGGCCAGTTCCAATGGTTCAGTGATGGAGAGAGACCTGTGGGAACCGAGTGGGAACCGCAACCCGGCATTCTCACTCTTTCTGTTGTTTGCTTGCATTTTGTTTTCTTTTATCAGTTTTTTTTTTCCTTCATGATCCGATTTTTCTTGTGCAGCAAGAGAATTGTATAAATATGTAGACATACATCAGGTTTAACATATATCTTAACATGTATGGGACTACCTGCCATCTGGGGAAGGGGGTGAGGGGAAGGAGGAGAAAAGTTGGAACAGAAGGTTTTGCAAGGGTCAGTGTTGAAAAATTACTCAATTAAAAATTACTAATTAAAAAAAGAAGTTGAAACCACCCAGAAGGAGAAAGTGTGTACCCCCTTTCTTTAGCAAGGGCTCGTTCCTGGGAGCTACATGAGGGAGTGGAAGAGTGGGGCATTTGGGGAATTAAAAGTGCCACAGTCAGGGGCAGATAGCAGCTGTGGCCCCTGAATCTGCAAGGTTGTTCCCCTTGGCCTGAAGTGAATCCCCCTTCTGGGGTCCTTTACAAAACACAACAGGAACCTCTCTAAGTTGATGGCCAGCTTGCAAGAACTGTAGAATTTCCCCTGCATAATTAATGGGGGATTTATTTATTTGTTGGTGTTTGCTGCCAAGAGGCCCCTTTCTTTCCCTATAGCCCAATGAGCCAACAACACACAAAAAGCATATTTGGAGTCGGTGTAGATGTCCACTCTCGTTCCTTTCCCCAATTCTCAGACTCGGTGAGGACAAAGATGCTCTGAACCCGGTGCAGGGTCAGAACCTCCAATGGTTGGCCCAGGGGAGCTTGGAGGCTTCCTCGATGAGAAGGGCCATGGCAGCCACTGCTCCAAGGCAGGAGGGTCCCCCCAGAGATGCCTGCTCTTTGAGAAGCTTACAAAATCCCGCCAGGCCCAGGAAAGCACACAGCTGTTTCCTAGAGACAGGCTCAGAGAGTGACAAGACTGTCCGCTTCCTCTCCCATGTGAGCTAACAGGAGGTGGGAATTCATTCATGGCCCAAACACTTAAGAACTGATGGGCAACCTGGGCCTTTAGATGAAACTATAGCCCCAGGAGGCCAGAAAGTTAAGGGTTTTTATGGAAGTAGTCAGAGAAGCCTCTTGGGGGGCTGCAAATCAAGATACTCCTACTGGGCTTCTCTGACCATCGGCTCTGATTAGGGACATTTACTGTGAGAGGAAAAAGCAGAGACGTGATTATAATAGCACCAGAAGAGGACCTTCAGGCCTCAGCCTGAGAGCACAGACACAACAGGAGAAAGCACCCTCGGCTCTGACCGACAGCCGATCATGCGCTAACAATTCCACCTCATAGCCAGACTCGGGAATATTCAGGTGGGAAACAAAGAAACAGAACTGGGAAACTGAGTCAGAAGAATCCCACCTTGAGCAAAGGTTGTCTTGCCCTTGCCCAGACAGAACACGCACCCGTGACAGTTCAGGAAGGCAGCCCTCTGAGTACCTCCCAGCATTTCTCTAGAAGGGTGGGCTACTGGCAGTGATCTGATCGGGCAACTGAATTTGAAACTCAAGAGAGGATCACTTACAACCCCAAGAGATTTTATCTCTAATAGAAAATCCTACTAATCACAGCTTGGGGCTACATATGTTATTTTAAACGTTTACCAGGACTTACACAGAGAGTTTATTGAACATGTTTTATATGTTTAAACTTAAACTAAACTTAAAAAATCCTGTACAAAGGATGAGTCATTAACCAAGCTTATCGATTTTTAGTAACCACAGTCCTTGTTTAGGAAGTACACATCCTGAACAGGCTCAGGTCTCAGGGCTGATGACCTGGCTTATCCTGATGGGTTCAAGAAAACTGGCAAGCTCACAGATGAAGGGGACTTGACAGAGAGCCCAGGGAAGGGGCTGAGCTTGCTGCTGCCCACCCCAACTGTTCTCAGTGCTGTCTGATACCTCCCCCCACTCTGTGAAAGGGGGAAAAGGTACCTCATGCTTGGAGGTGAACCGAGAAGGCTTTCACCCCCTCCCTCTTGTTCCACTCCCAGTAATTACCAAGTTTCTGATGAACGTGATGGCAGCAACTTCAATAAATTCACAGTTTTAGAATTTTCCTAAGTAACAGCCAAATCATTTTAGCTGTAATTTCATCTTAGTTTTCTAGTAAAGGCGAAAATACCTAATTCCCTAAATCCCATTCACAAAGTGTTATAAAGCGGGATTGGCAAGGCTGAATAAACTTTCCACCTTCTTTTAGCTGCTCAGTTTATTCTGTTCCTAAACTGTTGCAGGTTTGGAAGTTCTCAGGGAGGATTCCTATTCCCTTACGTTTCCCTTTTTGTTTTAGGGGAAAAACAAGACAATTCTGAAAACTGAGATGGAACAGATTTTAAACATTTGCCCATCAATGTTGAAAAATTCGCCATGCATATGTTTTATCAATAAAAAGCTGTAATTTTTATCACTCTTTGCCGACGATATGATGGCATACTTAGAGAACCCCAGAGATTCTACTAAAAAGTTATTAGAAATAATCCACAACTTTAGCAAAGTTGCAGGATACAAAATAAAACCACATAAATCCTCAGCATTCTTATATATCATTAACAAAATCCAACAGTCAGAGTTACAAAGAGAAATTCCATTTAAAGTAACTACTGATAATATACAATATTTCGGAATCTATCTGCCAAGGGAAAATCAGAAACTTGATGAGCAAAATTACAGACCACTTTTCACACAAATTAAGTCTGATCTAACCAACTGGAAAAATAGTAAATGCTCTTGGACAGGGCCAGCAAATATAATAAAGATGATAATATTACCTAAACTAATCTATTTATTTAGCGCTCTACCAATCAGACTCCCAAAAAACTATTTGAATGACCTAGAAAAAAGAACAAAATTCATATGGAAAAACAAAAGGTCAAGAATTTCAAGGGAATTAATGAAAAAAAAAAAAAATCAAATGAAGGTGGCTTAGCTGTACCAGATCTAAAATTATATTATAGAGCAGCAGTTACTAAGACCATTTGGTATTGGCTAAGGAATAGATTAGTTGATCAGTGGGAATAGGTTAGAGGGACAAAACAGTCAACAACTATAGCAACCTAGTCTTTGACAAACCCAAAGACCCCAGTTTTTGGGATAAGAACTTACTGTTTGATAAAAATTGCTGGGAAAATTGGAAACTAATATGACAGAAACTAGGCATTGATCCACACTTAACACCGTACACCAAGATAAGGGCAAAATGGGTTCATGACCTAGGCATAAAGAATGAAATTATTACTAAATTAGAGGAACACAGGATAGTTTACCTCTCAGACCTGTGGAAGGGGAAGGACTTTATGACCCAAGCAGAACTAGAGATCATTACTGATCACAAAATAGAAAATTTCGATTATACCAAACTGAAAAGTTTTTGTACAAACAAAACTAATGCAGACAAGATTAGAAGGGAAGCAACAAACTGGGAAAATATTTTTACAGTCAAAGGTTCTGATAAAGGCCTCATTTCCAAAATATATAGAGTATTAACTCTAATTTATAAAAAAACCAAGCCATTCTCCAATTGAAAAATGGTCAAAGGATATGAACAGACAATTCTCAGATGAAGAAATTAAAACTATTTCTAGTCATATGAAAAGATGCTCCAAGTCATTATTAATCAGAGAAATGCAAATTAAGACAACTCTAAGATACCACTACACACCTGTCAGATTGGCTAAGATGACAGGAAAAAATAATGATGAATGTTGCAGGGGATGTGGGAAAACTGGAACATTGATGCATTGTTGGTGGAGTTGTGAACGAATCCAATCATTCTGGAGAGCAGTTTGGAATTATGCTCAAAAAGTTATCAAACTATCCATACCCTTTGATCCAGCAGTGTTTCTACTGGGTTTATATCCCAAAGAGATTATAAAGAAGGGAAAGGGACCCATATGTGCAAGAATGTTTGGGGCAGACCTGTTTGTAGTGGCCAGAAACTGGAAACTGAGTGGCTGCCCATCACTTGGAGAATGGCTGAATAAATGGTGGTCTATGAATATTATAGAATATTATTGTTCTGTAAGAAATGACCAACAGGATGATTTCAGAAAGGCCTGGAGAGATTTACACGAACTGATGCTGAGGGAAATGAGCAGGACCAGGAGATCATTCTATACTTCAACAACAATACTGTATGATGACCAGTTCTGCTGGACCAGGCCATCCTCAGCAACGAGATCAACCAAATCATTTCCAATGGAGCAGGAATGAACTGAACCAGCTACACCCAGAGAAAGAACTCTGGGTGATGACTAAAAACCATTACATTGAATTCCCAATCCCTCTATTTATGCCCACCTGCATTTTTGATTTCCTTCACAAGCTCATTGTACAATATTTCAGAGTCTGATTCTTTTTGTAAAGCAAAATAACAGTTTGGTCATGTAGACTTATTGTGTATCTAATTTATATTTTAATATATTTAACATCTACTGATCATCCTGTCATCTGGGGGAGAGGGTGGGGGGTAAGAGGTGAAAAATTGGAACAAGAGGTTGGCAATTGTCAATGCTGTAAAGTTACCCATGCATATCACCTGTAAATAAAAGGCTATTAAATTTAATTTTTTTAAATACTTGTATTTTTTATTTTAGAGAATGTCACAGAATGTTTTCATTGTATCTTTTTTTTAGCATCCTTGACTTCCTTTATTATTATTTTTTTAATAACTTTTTATTGACAGAACCTATGCCAGGGTAATTTTATTAAATTTAAAAAAAAAGCTATAATTTTTAAAAATTGACCCGGCCATAGTTAATGAGATTGCCTAGTTTCTGCTTAAATGTTCTAGACCCACTGAATTGCCATTGGGTTATTTGTCCAATTCACACAAACCAATCTCTTTTGTGAGCCTGGAAAGGGTTAAGGTGCCAGTCTTTCCTGCCGGGCCCTCGAAAGTCTGACTCTCAATAGCTCGGAAGCAGGCTGGTTGTAGTGGCGTTTTTAGCGTAGCAGCGAACTGCTTTTCAGTTTTCCTAAAGTTCCCAAACTCTTCTGGTAACAGTCAGTGCAAAGAGATGCCAATTTCCATAGCCCTGGAGTGGGCTTTGCTTAGGGTGCCCCCAAACTGCTTGTACTTTCCCAAAGGAGCAGAAGAGGACTCCAGACAAGATGGGAGTCAAGGAAGGCTTAGCAAAAAGTTTGGGTTTTTTCCTTTTTTCTTTCTTTCAGAAGGATTGATAAATCCCTGGAATCACCCCTATGTTTCAGGATTTTTTCTTACCATCTTAAAATGACAAATTGCCCAACTTCTTAATCATTGCTCTCAAAACTCTGAGAATCTGCTAAGATGTTCTTCTAATTTTAATTAGTCATTTAATTAGCTATTTCTGTAGCCCCCAGATTGTCCAAAGCTGGGGTCTATGGGAAAAAGTTAGGTTGCCTTCCCTGTTTAAGGTAGGAGCCAACGATGTTAAGAAGAAATCTTCCCAGCATTCTAACTACAGCATGGAAGGGTTTTTCTCACTGGTTACATTTTAAATCTTTCCAGGTAACAGCCCAACATGCCAGAGATCGGCTGCACAGAGATACAGACAGGCACAAAATGACCCAAAAGAGGACTGTTCCAGCTTTGCCCAAAGCCATGAGCTTTCTTTGTCAGAAGCCATCCTGCGGCACTTCGCCTCCTCGGGCGGCCCAGAGAAGGTGGAAAGGTGGCAAAGGTTCCCTAGGAACTTTGCTGAAAATTGCAAGAATTTCCCAGTCTGAGCGTCCCCAGTCAAGGAAAACTTGGAAATAAAGGATTAAAGGAAGAGTCCTACCGAATTCCCTTTATAACACCAACGTTTTTTCTACTTAAGAAGGGAGATTAAAAACAGAGAAAAAAAAAACAATAGCTCAATTTCATTTATGAATGTCAATGCAAACATTTTAAATAAAATACTAGCAAGGAGATTGCAGCAACATATCACAAAGATCATACCTTGTGACCAAGTGGGATTATGCCGAGGATTCAGGTCTGGTTCAATACTATGAAAATTATAAGCATCATTGACTACATCAATAACGAAACCAAGAGAAATTATATAATTATCTCCCTAGAGATAGAAAAAGCAGTTGACAAAATACGATACCCATTCCTAAAAAAACACTAGAAAAAAAAAAAAAGCAAAACAAAAAAGGCAAATGAGATCCCAAACGGTGTCTTGACTTGCAGGTGAATGAGACTAGTCCTCCTGAACACCCTATTGGATTTCAAGCCCCAGAAAATGGGATTCTGAACCAGGGTTGCAGATATCTCAAAAGAATATGAAAGCTGAGACCAGGGGTCCTCAAACTTTTTCAGTAGGGGCCAGTTCACTGTCCCTCAGACTGTCGGAGGGCCGGACTATAGTAAAAATAAAAACTTTGTTTTGTGGGCCTTTAAATAAAGAAACGTCATAGCCCTGGGTGAGGGGGATAAACATCCTCAGCTGCTGCCTCTGGCCCTCGGGCCGGAGTTTGAGGACCTCTGGCTTAGACCATCTCCAAGAGCAAAGTTTTATTATTTTATTATTTATTATTATTAATGTAAAAAACAACAACAACAATGAGCTCAATTAAAGCAGGCTAAATTCCAAGAGAGGAAGATAAACAACAAAGAGCAAGGAGCAAACAGGTAAATTTCCAGGGAAAACAATTAGAGGTGGAATTGGGGAGTACAGAACAAAGAACAGAGCAGGGTGACTGACGACATGGGATTGGGGCTCTCACGATCAGTGGGAAGTTTGGTAATAGGGGCTAACAACAACCCCCTTTCTTTTCTCATCAAACTAAAAAGTGCTCATTGTTAGAGGCCAGCTTGGAGATAGCAGCCCATATCTTTGGCAATGAAAGGATCCAAATCAGTTCTAATTGATCAGTGATGAACAGAAGCAGCTACACCCAGTTTAAGAACCCTGGGAAATGAGTGTGGAGGACAACATAGCATTTCCACTCTTTCTGTTGTTGTTTGTTTGCATTTTGGTTTTTCTTCCCAGGTTATTTTTACCTTCTTTCTAAATCCGATTTTTCTTGTGCAACAAGATAATTGTACAGATCTGCACACATATATTGTATTTAATATAGACTTTAACATGTTTAACATATATGGGACTGCCTGCCATCTAGGGGAGGGGGTGGGGGAAGGCGGGGAAAAGTGGGAACAGAAGTGTTTGCAAGGGTCAGTGTTCTCCTGGTTCCGCTCACTTCATTCAGCATCAGCTCCTGTAAGTCTCTTCAGCCTCTCTGAAATCATCTAATCTTTTCTTATAGAACAATACTATTCCATTCATACACATTCATATACCGGCACTAATTCAGCCATTCCCCAAGTTACAGTTCCTGGCCACCACAAAAAGAGATGCCACAAACATATTTGCACAGATGGGTCCTTTTCCCTTTTTTATGATCTCTTTGGGATACAAGATCCAGTAGAGACACTGCTGATCAAAGGGTGTGAACAGTTTGACGGCTACCTTGTGACTCTTAAACGAGATATTCTCAAATAGTATTTTGTTTGATATTATTCGACTTGTAATTATGTTGTCATCTGCGGAACTGTGAGATAAACATGTCCCTCACCTGCTGATCAGGTGTGTCACCCTCAGTGAATTTCCTTGGCCGTCTGGATGTTGTGCTGGCTTATTTTGGCAGTAGCTAGTAAGGACCCTGAACATTTTGCCACCCCCCAAGTAGAATGGAAACTCTTGGAGTAGGAATCGCTTCCGTTTTGGCTTCAAGAATGGTAGCAGCCAGCAATGTGCCTCTCGGCCGCCTCCCCACCCCATCCCCCATTCCCAGGTGTGTCTGGGAAACTCCCTGGGGTCTGGAGCTCCCCACTTCTGTCTCTCGCATTCAGGCAACCTGGATTTTGCCTTTTCTAGGATCGCGGAAGAGAGTCCGGGTGTCCGAAAACGGCCTAGAGGTCTGGGGACGTTCAGGAGAAACGAGGTGGAGCGAGGGGAAAGAGCCAAAGGCGAGGGGGAGGGCGCGGGGAGACCAAAGGACTGTGGGAGGCGTTCAGCCAGCCAACAGACACCCATCAGGTGTCAAGTATGGAGTTACAAAGGAAGGTAAAAGGTTCGGGGAGCTTGAGCGGGTACAGCGGCCGTCTGCGACCGGGAATCGGAGAGACGAGACATTCCCAGGAAGCTCGCGTGGTGCTGACTCCCAGGGACGCGCGGGCCCCCGCCGGCCTCACCTGGCCGTGGCCAAGCTCTCTCCCCGTCCCTAGCCCGTGGGGGGGGGGGGGGGGGGAAAGGCTCTACCTAGCCAAGCCATGCGCACGGACAGCGCAGCACCTCCCGGACCCGACAGCCCGGGGACCGTCCCCGGGTCTGTGGCCAACTAGGGTCTACAGCTCCAGGAGAAAAGGGAGCGGACCCGCCCTCCGCATCCTCTGTTCCTAGGAGCAGGAGAGGGAGGGGCTAACGGATGCTTTCCTGGCACTCGGAGCTCTCTCATTGGCCGGCGAGGTTTCTGGAAGGAAGACCCGAGGGTGGGCCAGAAGACGGAACGGGTGGTTCCCGGCCTGCCCATTGGCCCACGATAGCACTCTCCGTGCAGAGTGCCGGGCGGGCGAAATAGGTCCAGGCAGCCCTGAGGAGAGGGAAGGCGGCGGGCTGAGGAGCCCAGGCCAGTCTTTTCCGTTCCCAGCAGATTCTTTGGTCCACAGCAGGCGTCTGTCAGGTCCCGGGGCGGGACAGACGGCGGCCTAGGCACCGTATTGGCCGAGAGGACGTTTAATTCGCGTAGCCACGCCCCCGGAGCTCGAGGATAGGCGGCCTTGGAGTTTCTCCCCGGGGCTGGAGAAGGGAGAGGCAGGGGGCCGGAGGGCGGGGCTCGGAGCCTACGAACTCAGGCACCGGCCCCGCCCTCAGCCTCGGCCCCGCCCTCGACCCCCGGCCCGGCCCCGGCCCCGGCCCGGCGGCGCCTCTTCTGCCTTCTCCCCACCCCGGGCAGCGGCCTTGACGCCCCAGGGTGAGTCCTGGACCCCGAGGCCCGGGCGAGGGGGGAGCGGTGATGACGGCGGTCGGACCGGGGCCGGGCTGGGAGTGGCCTTTCTTGGCCCCATTACCTCCGGCGGATCCGGGGGGTCAGTGGAAGGCAGGCAGACAGGCAGGCCGGAGGAACGTCCAAGCGCTCACCGGACTGTTCTGCCCAAACCCAGGGCTGCGGAGATGGAGGCCCGAGGAGGTGTTGGCGCCGGCTCCGCTCCAGCCCCGGAAGCCTCCGGAGACCCAGAGAGGCCCTTCAGGGTTGCCAGTGCTCAGGAGCCCGCGGGAGCCCCCGGCAGCCCAGAGGCTTGTGGGCCCCCCCGGGCTGATGAGGAGCTTCCGGGGGCCCTGGCAGAGCCCGAGAAAGAGGCCCCCACTCACCTAGGTGAGCTCAGCCGAGACCCCACCGAGGGGACACGTGGGGCTTCGGTGCCACCCCCAAAGTGGCTTAGGCCAGGCCCGTGGTTCATGCCAGTCTGGGATTAGAGCAGACCCAGAAAGGCTGGGGGTGGGGGCAGTGGGGGAAGCGATTAACTGGTGGCCTTGCATAATAGCCGGGCCAGTCCTTAGGAAACTTACAGGAGGCCTTCTGTTCCAGGTGTGCATGAGCTTTCAGGCCAGACCTCCTTGGAGAGAAAGGATAATAAAGGAAGCAAGGACGCAGGAAGGGCAGGTAAAATGCCTGGCACTGGGGACGGCAGCCAAAGAGGGGAACTGGCGGCTCCTGGACCTCGAGATGAGGAGGATGTGACGGCTGAGGGTTGGAGAAGCAGGCGAAAGCATGTGTTCGTGCTGAGTGAGGCTGGGAAGCCCATCTATTCCCGCTATGGCAATGAGGAGGCCCTGTCTGCCACCATGGGTGTGATGATGGCCCTAGTCTCATTCATCCAAAGTGGGGACAATGCCATCCGTTCTATCTACTCAGGTACCACCTTATCCTGTTTCCCCAAACACAGTTTTTCACGCACACACACACAAACACACACACACACTCTCACCCATATCCACCCACACCCATACACCCCCCCATACACATACCCCATACATCCCCATATACATATACCCCTATACACACACCCCATATGCATATGCCCCCATACACTCCCACACACACACCTCTATACACACACACACCCATACACCCTCACATACACACACCCTGTACATCCCTATATACATATACCCCTATACACACACCCCTATATATATATATATATATATATATATATACTTCCACACACTCCCACATACACACACCCGTATACACACACACACATCTCCATACACTTTCACATACACATACTCCCATATACACAAAAACATACCCATACACCCCCCCCCATACATATACACGCATAACCCCCAATATATACCTACACACACATCCATATACCCCATAAACATCCCCATCCCCATAAACAATCCCACACCTATACACCCCCAATACACACACACACACATACCTGTTGCCCTCCCCTTTCTTCCTAGCAAATCGGGGAGAGGCTCAAAGTAGTTCCATCCAGGGTCATGAAGTCATGGCTCGCGCCCTTTACTTCTGAAGCTGGAAAGACATCCGAGACCATTTAGGCCAAACCCTGCATTTGACAGCTGAAAAAGGCCCCAAGTGTCACACAAGTAGTCAGCATCTGAACTGGGGATCAGTTTGAAGTCAAATACACCAACCCCCAATCCAGGGCATTTTGGGTTTTTTAATCAAACCAGGCTGTCTCCTAAAGCCACTCTGAATTCCATTTCCATAAGAAACTCAGCTTAGGGCAGAATCTAAACTCCCAAGTACAGTGGGACCTTCCAACTCAGAAAACCACATATCAGACCCGGAAGGAGACTTAAAGATCCCCTCCATTTTCCCAAGGAGGCGGCAGGCCCAGTGAGAAGAATGAACTTGCCCGAGCTCATGCAGTGAGTCACTGACAGAGTCAGTACAGGCTAAACTTGCTTGGGGAGAGAATGGAGGGACTTGCGTATTTGCCCTGGCGGGGGCCCCGATCTCCTCAGTCTTTTCATTTCTTTTCCTTCCTCCATGACAGATGATCGAACATTGGTCTTCTTGCAGCAAGGTCCGCTGGTGCTGGTCGCGGTGTCCAGGACCCCCCAGTCGGCAGCACAGCTCCGTTGTGAACTCCTAGGAGTGCACGCCCAGATTGTGAGCGTGCTCACTCGGGCTGGCGTGGCTCGAGTGTTTGAGCGCCAGAGGAGCTATGACTTGCGCAGGCTCCTGGCTGGCTCTGAACGGATCCTCGACAGCCTGCTAGATGGGGCCGAACGGGAGCCGGGCTTCCTGCTGGGCGCCGTGCGTTGCCTGCCCCTGCCGGCGCCATTCCGGGACAGCCTGGGTGCCCTCCTGCAGCGGGCCACGGCACCCAGCCTAGCCTTCTCCATCTTGGCTGCTGGCCGCCACCTGGTCACAGCGGCCCAAGAGAGGGCTGTCCTGGAAGACTGCCGCCTTGACCCGGCGGATCTGCACCTGCTCCTGAACTTGGTGGGAGCATCTTCGGCCTTCCGGGCCGGGGAGGTCTGGGCTCCCGTCTGCCTGCCTCGCTTCAACCCCGATGGCTTTTTTTACGCTTATGTCAGTTACCTAGGTGACAACACTGACTACGCTATCTGCCTTGTGCTCCTCTCAACTGACCGGGAGGCCTTCCATGCCCTGGCGGGCTGCAAGCGGATAGTTGAAGAGGGTCTGCAGGCCCTGGGTGCCTCCCGGGTTCTTGCCGGTGGGGGGGTGGGGCTGCCCTCCTATGGGGTCAGTGCAGTCGGCACCCCTGACTTACGGCACTTCCTCTACAAGCCTTTTGACGTCCCTGACAACTATCGACAGCTGCCGCAGTTCACCAGGTGACTGTGGGTCATCGCTTCTGGGAGGGTTTTGGAGGGAGGGAAGGAGGGGAGTGTGGAGGGGGGTAGAGAAGGGAAGGGGAGTTGGAGAAAAGGGAAGAAGGAGCCCTTTTGACAGATCCTTCTGACCCCCGTCCCCTACCAGCCCAGAGATGGAGGGCCCGTACGCCAGCGAGTGTGAACGACAGAGGCTCTTCGACCTCTACTATCACCTGCACGGGCGTCTGCATTCCCCGTCCAGGCCCCTTCGGCTCATCTATCACGTGGCTGAGAAGGAGACCCTGCTTGCTTGGGTGAGCTGGGTTCCTGCTGTGGTTCAGAATAAGTGTGAGACAGAGACCCCTAAGAACTCTGGGATTTTCTGGGGTTCACAGCATTCAAGTTAAACAGACACCAGACTCCGATGATATGTATTTGAAGCTCTTTGCACAGATTTGAGGCCCACTCCAGAGGAAGTGACAGGGGAGAGAGGGTCGAGAGCCTGCCCTTCGAGGAAAGCCACCGCACCGTTACGGGCCTAAGCTGCTCAGGGCACTGGGGAGGGTTAGCCAGTGCTCTAGAAGCAGGGGACTCAGAACTGGAAGAGTATTTAGTAATAAAAATGCCTTCACCTCTGAGTCATGTTTTAAAGTAAAATTGAGAGTCCCCAAACTTTCTGTTCACCAGAGTGCTCTACTCCCGGCCCAGGGAAAGCTCAGACATCCAGAATAGCTGCTGTATAGAGGGGCAGGGCCTTAGTCAAGGCTCACTAGCTAGCGAGAGAGGGAGGAGCCCATGCCACTCTGTGATCTGAGCTGGAGGTTCATCCAAGGGAAGGGCAGCTCTCTGTGGAGTCAGGTGAACCTCCGTAGAGAGACAAGAGTCCCGCTTCTTGGCAGTGACCTGGAGCTGGAAGAGACCCGAGAGGTCACTGAATCCAATCTTATTTCATGGAGGAGGAAGGTGGGCGCCCCGGGGCAAGGGCCGACACAGCTCCAAAGGGGTCTGTAGCTGGGATAGGAACTCAGGGCAGCTTTTAACTGTGGCTCTCGGTTGTGGGAGGCCAGGCAGGGCAGCCAGGCCCCCTGGAGTTGGAGAGTACCCTTCTGAGTTCTCATTTCTCCTCCCAGGTGACACCAAAATTTGAACTTTATGCCTGCTTTAACCCACTGGTGACAAAATCAGGTGCCATCCATGCTGTTACCAAGCTTCTGCGTTGGGTGAAGAGGGAGGAGGACCGACTCTTCATCCGATACCCTCCAAAGTACTCAACTGCCCCTGGCCCAGCCCGCCATGGGCCCAACAGGACTGATTCTGCCCTGGAGAATGGCCTTTGAGATTCTGCTAAAGTCCATGCCCCTCTTTGCACCTTAGTCTGCTAGCCTGGGGAATGAGAAAGCCGTGGCTCTATTGATCCCTTCTCTGGCTTATCTTGGTCAGGATGGGGACAGGGATGGGGGTGGGGCAGCTACCACGTCCCTGAGAAGGGCCCTATTTCCTGAGCTGGGTTTAGGAGAGGGAGGCTTTTACCTTACTGTTCCTCCCTAAAGGCCAAGCAGGAAGCTGTGAGGGCCTGTCTCTATGTCCACAAGAGTCAGTGGGGGTGTGTTTTTTTCCATGTGTCGGTGACTTTAAGTGTATGTTGGGGAGGTGGGGAGGCAGATCTGTGTGGAAGGATCAAGCCTTTGTGGGTTGCTCTGAGGTTGCGGCTCTAGGAGTAGCTAGGAGAGTCTGGCTATGCTGGGCTTTCCTGGGGAAGGGGGGGGGCCCTCATCCATTGGCGCCTCTTCCTTTTGACCGTCCCAAGCTGCAGTTTGTGTGTGAGTCACTGAGAGGCGTCATCTGTCCCTCTCTCCTTGGGCTCAGCCAGAAATAGCTTCCGAGTTCTGAACAGTTCCTCCTGGCCCCTCACTGGGCCCTGCCCAACCTGTCGTCCCCCTTTTTTTACCCCCCCTCCACCTGCCTGGCCTTTGACAGGGGGCACTCTTTTGCTACCTTAAGGCTCTGACTTAAATGAGAGCAGAAATAAAAGATTTAAAAAAAAAGATCCCCTTTCCTTGGCTCTGTCTCAGCTTCTTTCCTGATCCCTACACTGGACCAAGGAGTGAGAGATACTACATGAACTTTCACCTGCTGAGAAGGTTCAGGGCAGCCCTAGCCTGCAGCTAGCTCTGGGCCTCCTCCTTTCTCGTCCCCCATTTTAGTGGGGAAGGATTGACAGTAGCTGCGGTACTTCAACGGACCTGGGGGATGCCAGACGTAGGACATGCAACCTGATAAAGGAAAGGAAATACAAAGCAGCTGGACTGGGGGCTAAACTCACAGTTGCCATGGACCCGAGTGACCTGCAGAGGTTTGGGGCCAAGGCCCTCTCCCAGCTTCTTTCCTCTTGGTCATACTCTTCAATCCCTGTCCCACCCCCAGATGCAGGCACAGTTCCCTCGGGTCTCTTAATGACCTTGACAAACCTTGGGTTGGAGGGGAGGTGGTTAGGGCCCAGGAAGTTTGGGATTTGCAGTCAGAACATGTGGCTGTGAACCCCGGCCTTCTTATTCAAGCCCCATGGAGATACTCTGGGGTTTGGGCTGAGCCCATAAAAGATACCGATGTAGCTCACTGAGCAGTTCATCAAAGGGAGCCCTATTTCAGGAAGCTGGTGGGTTATTCAACCACCACCTCCACCGGGGGCGAGGTGGATTTTTTCTGCCAAGAGCCTTTGGGATATTTATAACAGTGCTTGGGAGCCACACAAAGCAATTGACAGAACGAGTTCAAGCAGCTGGAGGTGGCTGCCACCCACCGTTGCCTTTGCAGGGCCAGACTCAATGATTTTAGGGGCCCTACTGGGCTGGATGTTCCTCAGCCCTGATGTATATTAATATTCTGAGTTCATTCACCCCTTACCCCCCCTGCCCTGCTGGGATTTCTCAGGGAGTCCTGCCTTCAGACTCTTCTCCGCTGCCTCCCAATGAGTCACCTTTGCACCCAGAGCTTCCTCTTTGCTCTAGGAGCCATTTCTGGCCCAGGCGCATTTCACACTGCCACCCAGGCCATACCTGTGACTGCTCCCGCCTCTTGGAAGGTGGGAGGGCAGACTCTGAACATGAATCCTGACTATGTCTCCATTCACAGAAAACTGGAACTCATTTCTCAGGGGTTGGCTTCTCCCCCACCTCATACTCTCTCCATCCCAATGATTTGGAGCCCCCAGCCACAAACTCCCATTCTCCCTCCCCAACCGTCTTTACTCACCTTCACTTCTGAAGCCAGAATATCCATTGCTGCTTCTGGGCTTGAGCTCTCTAGCACCTTCCTTCACGATCAGTTTAAATTTAAATGTAAATTAAATTTAATCCCGACCTTCTGGGCCATTATCTAGAACTGTTCCCTGCTTCCGCAAACTTATTCTTCATCCACAAGGTCAGGCCCAGATTCATACCCTCCTTTCTCAACTCCCGCCCTTGTCCTTGTTTGTCCGAGTCTTCATGACCCCATTTTGGGCCTTTCTTGGCAAAGATCCTCTAGTAGTCGGTCATTTCCTTGTCCAGCTCATTTGACAGATGAGGAAAATGAGGCAAGGAGAGCTAAGGGACTTGCCCAGAGTCAGGAAATTTCTGAGGGCAGGGTATGGGACTCAGGTCTTCCTGACCAGGAGTGGCGCTGTCTCCATTTTGCCACCCGGCTACCGTACCCTCATACTAGAGAAAGTCTATTCTAGCCCGTCAAACGCGAACATCTATATAAATGCCCGTTAAAAACATCATCTCATTAGATCCCCACCACAATCCCAGGAGCCAGATCCTTTTACAGTTGAGGAAACTGAGGTAGAAATTAAGGCCGAGCCCAAGCTGAGAAGTATCTGAGACGGGATGTGAATCTGGAACGTGGCTCCGGGCCCCGTGTTGTACCCTGCGCTGCCTGACCGCCCGCGGCTTCCACGCCCCCGGGCCACAATTCTCCACTCACCTGCGGTCTTCGGTGCCCCATGTTCGGAAGGGCCGGGCTCTCCTCTAGGCCTTCTGCGGCGGCGCCGCCACCTACTCGAGGGCGGGGAGGAGGGGCGCAGCTTGAGCCCTTCCCTAAGCACAAAAGTTTAAATGCTTGGAGATTTGGGGGGCAGACAGGGCTGAGGAGGGGAGGGGTGGCGGGAAAAGTTAGGAGAAAGGGGTGCGACGGCATGGCGAGGTGGGACGGGGTGCGCATGCGCATCCCTGGCTGGGCGCTTAGAACTTTTTTTCCTGGGCGGAAGGCGCAGCATCTCCCGGGGTGCAGCACTGTCCAGGGCGCAGGAAAAAGAGCGGGAAAGGGGGCTGCTCACCACACTCGTGACCGGGAGCGGCAGGCTGAAGGGTGAGTGAGGGAGCAGAGCCGGGCTTCCAGTAAGGCGGGAACGGGGTTTGCGGAACCCCCAAATGCTTCCCTCTCCAGGAGCTTTACAGCTTCAGCGCCACCCACCCGGCCCATCCACACCCCAAAGGGCTCAGGAGCCTGGGATGAGGAGCTGTCGGGAGCAGGGGCGGTGGCCGCATGGCCGGGAGCAGGGCGGGCTGTAGCCCAGAGCAGGCCCCGAGGGGGGAGGCAGCCTGGCCTGGAGCAGGGGCGGTTTCAATGGCCAAAACGGGGTTGGGACAAGGGACAGCTCAGAGCGAGGCTAAGAGAGGGCGGTGGCGTTTGCCCGGGAGCGGTGGCCACATGGCCCGGAGCAGGCCCCGAGGGGGGAGGCAGCCTGGCTGGTGGCAGGAGCGGCTACATGGCCAGGTGCAGGGTTGGGACAAGAGATGATAGCGGAGCCTAGAGCGGGGCCACATGGCCGAGAGAGAGCGGTGGTATGTGCCCGAGGCGCGGTGCCCACATGTCCCACAGTGGAGGGGGGGAGGGGGCGGTAGCCCAGAGAAAGCCCCGAGGGGGAAGGCGGCCTGGCTGGGAGCAGGTTTGGGAGGAGGGATGATAGCGGAGCCCAGAGCTGGGCGGCCACATGGCCTGGAGCCATGGTGGCTCCAGGTGGGGGTGGGGTGGGGGGGACGGTAGCCCGGAGCAGGCCCCGAGGGAGTAGGTGGCCTGGCTGGGAGCAGGGTGGTAGCGGAGCCCAGAGTGGGGCCGCATGGCCGACAGAGGGTGGTGGCGTGTGCCCAAGAACATGGCGGTGGCCACATGGCCCGGAGAAGGGGCGGCCCCCAAGGGGTGGTGGCTGGGAGCAGGCCCCAAGGGGCCAAGGCCTGACCTGGAGCAAGGACACCGGCAAACAGGCCCCCAGATCAGGCCCAATCTCTATAATGTTTTTTAAATGCTGCTCAGGGGTCCCCGAAATGCGTCCTCTCCTTTGTTGCTTCTTGGTTTAATCATGGATCACCAGGAGTCTCCATTACATTTCTTGTGGTCTTCCCAGAAGCATCCATGGACTTGAATAACTGCCTAGCCTCAATCCCTTCTCTGGTCCTGGCTATGTAACTCCTTCCATCACAATTTCTCTTGCTCCCTGTTTCATTTCTCTGAAAGAAGTGATGAAGATCAGGAAAATATGTGACCAGGTTCAGAACCACTCTGGAAAAAGACCACTTTCTCCAGGTCTCTGGACCCCCAGAAAGGGATGAGGTGGTTAAGAAACCCCTTTACAAAAGAAATAAACAAATCTATGCCCCCAATTTAAATTCTGCAATTTACTGGCAGGGCTTTTTCTAAGTATAAAGTGAGATTTGATCCTTGCTTTTCCGTAACTATATTTTGTTTATTCCTTAGGAAATTCACATATTTGGTGATAGCCGAAGACCTGCTCTGGCCAGTCAACAGGATGGAAGAAGGTAGTTGTTCCCCTCATTTTATAGCTTTGTCACAGGGTTGACCGTGAGTGACCCCTCTCTAGACCTCCTTGACTAGATCATTGGCAAGCACTCTTCCTTTGAGCAATTCAGATCTTTCTAAAGGGGGAAAAATCAGTAACAACCCTTGAATGACAAAGGGTTAAGAGTTCATCTCAAATGGAATTCCAAGTCAAAAGGAACCACAGATTTGAAGGGTGTTAAAGAGGAAGCATGGCAAAAAACATTGCCAAAGAACAGTGGAAGTGGAGGACCTCAGCCAAGCTGGAAGTGAGGCTGACTGACTCCCTTTCCATAGCAGAGGCAGTATAATGGAAATAGAGAGATTTCTGGGCTTGGGGAAATAAGTGACTGAGTTCTAATCTTTCCTCAGACACTAGGGAAGCTTCATTTTAACTCCTCTCAAGTCTTAGTTTTCTTGCTTATAAAAAGAGAATAATCATAACACCCACTTCATGGGGTTATGAGCATAAAGTGAAATAATATATGTAAAATTCTTTCTAGACCTTATGGCACTATCAAAATGTGAGCTATTATTGAAGGGGCAATGAAACTGTATTCCCTTTAAAATTATCACTCTGAAATTGTGTCCCCTTTTGATCTGAGAGATCAGGATCTCCCAGACTCCAAAGAGTCTAGAGAGGGGGCTCATCCTCCCAGGATGAGAGAAGCAACACTATTCAAGGGCAAATCAACTCCCATTGATCTTTTGGAAAAGTCACATCCTTATTTAGGAAATTCTAAATGCTCATTCAGTTGAGAAATTCTGATCTGATCAGCTCAGGCTGCCCCAGCACTGCACCGACCCCCCCCCCAAAGAACTACTCCTATAACAAGTTTCCTTTTACTCATTTCTTTGCAGAATGTCCAAAGCAGCTTGCTCCACCTCTTTGGTAAAGCTGCTAGGACCCTGCCCGCTGAGAAGGCATTCTCTTCTCAGTGCCAGCCTCTATTTCCCTAATAGTACTTTGCCACTAAAGAAGTCAGTCTCTCAGCAAAACTGGCTTCCTATCCAATAATAACCTTCCATTTTTGCCAAATAATATTTCAGGTTCGTGAATTCTTTCACAAAGAACCTGCGCGGGCCAAAAGGGGATTTTAACAACTCTCTGACAGCCACTAACCTTATCATTATTAGATAATTAAGGTACAGTTTCTTAGGATTCCAGAATTGGAAGGTTGTTTGTTGCTGTTGTTCAGTTGTTTATAACTTTTAGCGATCTTATGGCCTTTTTATCCTGCACTATCTCCCAAAGTCTGGCCAGGCTCATGTTAGTTGCACTCTGTCCATCTCTGCCACATCCTTCTCTGTTTTTTTTTTCCTGAAGCAATTGAGGTTAAGTGACTTGCCCAGGGTTACACAGCTAGGAAGTGTTAAGTGTCTGAGGCCACATTTGAAGTCAGCTCCTCCTGACTACAGGGCTGCTACTCTATCTGCATCTTTCCCATTAAGTCCCATCTTTTCACTTTATGGCCAAAAAATACTTAAGTTCCAGTTTCCAGTGAAGAGTCTGAATTCATTTCTCTAAGTACTGATTGATTTGATCTCCTTGTTGTCCACGGAATTCTCAAAAGTCTTCTCCAGTATCACAATTCAGAAGCATCAATTCTAGGGCGTTCAGCTTTCCTTATAGTTCAACTCTCACAGACATACATCACTACTGAAAAAAACCAGTTTTGACTTGTCCAGCCTTTGCTGGCAAGGTGATCTCTCTGCTTTTATTCCACACACATTTGCCAGAGCTTTTCTTCCAACAGCCATCTTTTAATCTCATTGCTGCACTTGCCGTCCACAGTGATCATTGAGTCCAAGAATATAAGATGGACACTGCTTCTGCTTCTACTTCTTCTCCCTCTTTTTGTTAGGAAATGATGACACTAGGTGCTCCACTCTTAGTGTTTACTACTTTTTATAATAAGTTTCAAGCCAATTTTTACGCTCTCCTTTTTCACCATCAACAAGAGACTTCCTCATTCTTTTTCACTTTTTGTCATCAGCTGCATAACTGAGATGGTTGATATTTCTCCCGGCAACTTTAATTCTGGCTCTGGATTCATCCAGCCTGGCATTTCTTATGATGTAATTTGCATATGAGTTAAATTAATAAAGTGACAATATACAGTCTTGTCACACTCCTTTTCCAATCAGTTTAGGGTTAGAGTCCATGTTCGGTTCCAGCAGTTGCTTCTTGACCAACATACAGATTCCTCAGGAGACAAGTAGGATGTTAGATCATTACAGCCAACTTTCTCCTTTTATAGGTAGGAAAATAGGCCTAGTGTATACTTAGCAGAAGAAAATCTTCCTCTAAGATCAACCCAAGCCTCTAAGGAATTAGTGCTGGCTTGTGAGTGACCTTAAAGCACTAAGGAGATCTTCCTGGAATGGAGACAAGGGTCTGATAATGGTCTTCATTTTGGATATATTTATTTTACAGGAAAGGAAACAAATAGATCTATAGTGATTTGTGGATGGTTACAGGGAATGGGCTGCTAGATGGGATACTGGATAGATAGAGCACCTAGAGCCAAGAAGAGCAGGGTTCCACTTCACCCTCAGATACTTCCTAGCTCTGTGACCCTGGGCAAGTCACTTCAGTTCATTTGCCTCAGTTTGCTAACCCATAAAATAACCTAAGAAGGAAATGGCTAACCCTTCTATCATCCCTGCCAAGAAAACCCCAATGGGGTCACAAACAGTAGGACATAATTGAAAAAAAAAACAATTGAACAAGGAATCAGAGTCTTGTAGCCCTGGGGTCCATGGATCTTTGCCTTTTTGTGTGTCACAGACCCCTTTGGCAGTCTGGCAAAAATACATAAAATCAAATATATAGAATGAAGAAGAGAACTAATTAGACTGAAATACAGTTACCAAAACCCTGAAAAGGCAGCAAGTTCACAGAGCCCATGTTCAGAACTTCTTTGCTTGTGTACTAGCTGCCCATGGACCACCCTGAACATTTCTCTATTGCAGAGTAAAGTGTATGGAATCAGTAAAAGCCTCTTACTGAAACAGAAAGAGAAAATGGGGCAAGTGGGGGAGACCTTCCCATAAACTATATCTCTTCCCTCTCCTTTGGGGACAACTCTTCTGACTCCAAATCTTGTGCACAACACTGATGAGCTTGGGATTTGTTTGATTTTTTTTTATGGTATTGTGGGGAAAATTCATCTTCCCAAGTTCACATTCAGCCTTAGACACTTACTCCCCCCCTTAACCTTTGCCAAGTCACCTTCTGTAAAATGGGGCTTATAATAATAGCATCTATCTCCTAGGGTTGTTGTGAAGATCCATTGGGTTAGCATGTACAGTGCTTTGCAGGCCCTATGTAAATGTTTGTTCTTATTAACTCAAAGATCTAACTTTTCTCTTCTCCCACAACAGGGGATTATAGTTTCAAAATGGAAGAAATGATCAGCATAATTAGCCAGCTGCAACAAGGTGAGCTGAGGAGTGAGGAAGGCCCAAATTTAAGCCTTTGGGGAGCTCAGGATGCCAGGTAGAACTGTAACTCTTTCTAGAAGTGTGGCCCTCTACCCTAATATTCTTTCCATTCTCCTTCCTTTCTCTTCCATCAGAGGAGGAGGAAATCTGGTTGTGTAGGACATCTGAGGAAAATGCCCTCCCCTGGGAGGTGACCCTGGAGCTGAACTTTAAAAGATGGACAAAGAGGCCAGAAGAGAAGGCATTAGATCCTCATTCAGGAAAACATTTCTTAAACTTAGCTCCTGTAATACTCATTTATTGGGGGATCTTAAGAAAGTCCCCGCCCCTTATTGAATCTGGATCATCTCCTCTGTAAAATTAGTGGTCTTAGCATTCCCCCAACCATTTGAGGGCAGTCTAGGCTAAGAGCTCCACTCACAAATCTCTTCCTTGCTCTCTGTTTTTTCTAGCTCAAAGATGTACCAATGAGGAGCTTCAGAGACACCAACTTGAAATGGAAACATTGAAGGAAGAATTAGACAAATGTAAGTCATCCTAATGCAGCTAACTGATCACTTCTTCAGTCCCAGGATTGTCCTGGCGGCGGCTGCATTGCTCTCCACGCGTGCCTGCCTCCCTTTTTGTTTGCAGGAGCCAGTGAGACACTGAGAATTACATACTGCAAGGAACTGAGCTCAGCAAATAGCAGTTTTATAGCTTCTCTGTACAAGATTTAGTCACCCAGCCATTGGCTAAGTGCCCAAAACCGTTTCCCCACATTGGGCAGTAGAGAAGGATGATGGAGGACAGAGAAACTAAAGAAAGCTGGGGTTCTTTCCATATTGTTAGGACATCTCCTCCATGCTGGCTTGGTCACTTACTCATCAGGCAGTAAAAGGTGGAAGTCCTTTAGTTAGCTTCCTGTATAACCTTGCCTTAATCCCGAAATATGAAATCTGTAAAATGTGTACTAGTATTAACTGACTAAATGTCTGGAAATAGACAAATATGACAGAAATAATCACTGCTTACAGAAGCCCACTAAACTGAAGAATATTGATTGGAATAAAATAGGGATTAAATGAATCATTTGACACAGTAGTGAGGAGAGGTAGAACACAAATCATAATAGCATCAGACTAGTGAAGCTGGAAAGGTAATTGAAACTATTGAGTCCACCCCTGTGGCTGATAAAGCACCCTCTAAATATAAGGTTTAGCTTGGAAAGAGAACTGAAGAAATAACCCCTCCCCCTCAAGTGTAATCTCTATTCATTGCCCTTTTTTGGTTCATAGACTCAGAACATCAGAGCTAAAAGAGCCTTTGGAGATCATCTCATCTACCCTTTTATTATTATTTTTTTAATGAGTGGGAAACTGGAATCCAGGAAAGGTTTGGGACCTACTTAAGATAACATGGCAAAAATCTGCTAGAGTTGTAAAGTAGAACTCCTCTTTACACAACACAGTGCTCGGCACATAGTCCATGCTTAGTAGAAGTCTTATTGACTACCTCAGGCAACTACTCCCTTTTCCCTTTCTGGCTGTCAGTTTCCCAATCTATAAACTGAAGGGGTCACTGTCCCCTCATTGACCACAAAATGGAGGTGAGAAAGATTACTCAGTCAAATTTCTACCTCCTTGCAGTGAACCTGGAAACGATTCAGTTGGAGGAAACCTTGAACATGAAGCAGGGTAAGTGTCTCTTGCTGGAGAACTTTTTCCCCTGTAGGGGAGCTGGTCTCTTTGTGTGGAAACTCTGTTGTGGGTGAGCTGTCTCAGGCAGGTACCTTTTTGAATGTGGCTTTAGCCTCCCATTAATCTCTTTCTCACCATAGGAACTTTGCTGCTCCTTCAAGAGCGCCGCAGAGAGGAGGAAAAGAAAGCCCTAAGGTAGGCTATTTAGATCTTTGCAGAAGGAATCCAGAAACAAGGATTAGATCTGCCTTCTGGTAAGGTGATGATAAGTCATGGGGTCTCCCAATTCCTCCACTGGATCTGAAATGTTCTTCATTAACCATTTCTGGAAGTTAAATTGTAGAACAGGGCTTTTGAATTTTTTAACTAAATTTTTTTTTTAATCAGTTGATAAAAATCTACCATTTGCAATTGTCACCTCCCCTGTTGATAAAGAAAGAAATCCCCCCCCCCAATTACAAATATGTAGTCAAGGAAAACAAATTTCCCCGGTTGGCCATATTAAAAAACATGTCTCAATCTGAAATTGAGCCTAGCACCTTTCTGTCAGGAGATGGGAAACAGACTTCATTGTCACATTTCTGGAACCGTGGTCGGTCATTATATTGATCAGAATTCTTAAATCATTCATAGTAGTTGACCTTTACCATGTAGTTATTATCTACATTGTTTTGGCTCTCACTTCATATGTGTCTTCCCAGAATTCTCTGAAACCATTCCCATCATCATTTCCTACAGTACAGTATTTCTTCACTTTCCTATACCATAACTTGGCCAGCCATTTCCCAGTTGCCACGCATTCCCTCAGTTTTCAATTCTTTGCCTCCACAAATAGAACTATGAGAAATATTTTTGTACATAGATGTCTTTTTCCTTTTATCTTTGATCTCATTGGTGTATAACCCTAGTAGGAGAACTGCTGGGTTACGGGATGCAGAGTTTAATAGCTTTTTGCCCTACTTCCAAATTGCGTTCCAGAATGGCCGGACTAGAGAATAGGTGCCCTTAATCTGGGATCCATGGCTAGATTCCAGGGGCCTGTAAATGGGAATGGAGAAAAAATGATATCTTCATTTCACTAACTTCTAACTGAAATATAGCATTATAATTTAATTATTTTAAACCATTCTGAAAAGGAGCCCATGGGTTTCTTCTGCCAGCTCAGGGGGTACATGACCAAAAACAATGAAGAATTCTAGGATCTCCTTAAAATCCTGTCCGTGTCCCTTGATGAGCTTGGCTTCTAGACTTGGAGTCACGGTACTTTGAAGGTGTTAGCTTCAGTCCCTGACTTGGAGAATGAATTCTCCTCTCATAGATGATGTAATTTGGAATGGGACTCAAGAAGCCATAAACTCTTATATAGAAATGTTCCCTTCTGCTTCTACTTATTGACCTATAGCAGCTCACAGACAGTAAGCATTTATTAAGCACCTAATTTCCAGTCACTGTGGCTAAGCCTTGGAGATACAAAAAGAGGCAAAAACAGTCCCTGCCCTCAAGAAGTTTACAGTCTCATGAGGGAGACAACATGTAAACATGTGTGCACAAATTAAGTTGTGTTCAGGATGAACAGAATAGAGAGGTGACACTAGAATTCAAGAGGAATCGGGAAAGGATTCCTTAATTTTTTATATTGTTAATGGCATTTTATTTTCCAAATATCTGCAAACGTGTTTCACATATATTGGATTGCTTGATATCTAGGGGAGGAGGTGGGAGGAAGGAAGGGAGAAAAAAATTTAGAACACCAGGTTTTGCAAGAGTGAATTTTGAAAACTATATGTTTTGAAAATAAAAGGCTTTTTAAAAAATAAACCAAAAATAGACAGCAAATAATCCAATATAGGTTAAACATGTACAATTCTTCTAGATGTGTTTCCACATTTATCAACATACATTTTTGTAGAACTTTGTGTTTCAAATTTTTCTCCTTCCCTTCCCTCCCCTGTGCCCAATCTAATATATGTTAAATATGTGTAGTCCTTTTAAACATAGTTCCATATTTGTCATGTTATGCAAGAAAAATCAGACCAAATGGGAAAAGGGGGGTGAAAATACTACGCTTCAATCCATAATCAATCACCATAGTTCTCTCTCTGGAGGTGATTGACATTTTCCCTCCCTCCCAAGTCTATTGGAATTACCTTGAATCACTACATTGTTAAAAAGAGCCAAGTCTATCACAGTTGATCATCACATCCTCTTGTTTGTTTGTTTTTTAATAGCTTTTTATTGACAAAACATATGCATGGGTGATTTTTCAGCATTGACCCTTGCAAAACCTTCTGGTCCAACTTTTCCCCTCCTTCCCCCCACTGCCTCCCCCAGATGGCAGGTTGTCCAATACATGTTAAATAAGTTAAAGTATAACATCATCCTCTGGTTAATGTGAAAAGTGTTCTGGCTCTGCTCACTTCACTCAATGCTAGTTCATGGAGATCTTTCCAGTAATTTTTGAAATCAGAGGCTTCTGCTGTGTGACTCTGGGGAAGTCACTTAACCCCCTATTGCCTCAGGGGGAAAAAAATCAAAGGCTTCCTTTAGAAAGGCAGGATTTCTACCAGGTCTGAGGTTTAGGGCACTTTGAATCCAGTCATCTGCCCAATAACAAAGGAAATCTCTAATCTGAGGAACAATTCAAAGCCTGTTTGAAAGGGACACAAATTCCTGTTAAAACAATACCTCTAGTTTAGGGACTCTTAGAAGATCAAAGCTAGAAAGGGTAGGATGGAGATGTATGTGTGTACACACCCACACGCCCACGTTTTTGTGGCCATATGTAACTCAAACTAAACCCAGGAGGGTAAGTTTGGATTGAATTGACTTCCTTCCCCCATCCTTTTCCCCTTTAAGACAACAGACTATGTCAATGGAGTGCCTTGAGAATATAGCAACTCTAAATGCTAAGATTCAGGAAGAGAAACTTCGAAGAAAGAAGCTGAGGTAAAAGAATTACTGATTTTCTGCTGGCATTCAATAGCCTCTGAATTCCGTTGCAGATTGCGTTTAAAACGAAAGCATCTCAGCTGAGAAGGTGTCCATGACATCAAAGGGGCATCGAGTCCAGGCCCCCTAACCAGTCAGGAAGCCCTGCATGGATGAGACAAAATAGAAATAGATCTACCCTTTCCTTCCGAAGATAGCCAACTAGAAGGGATAACCCTAACCCTTGTTTTCTATTTAAAGAAACAACTACTGGGCTGGGCTGGGCAAGAGAGGGAGGGAGGGGTTCACATAAGCTACCCATGGACCCTAGGGCTCTCCATTATACTAGGTGGCTTCTCATCTTCAAGAGTGCAGACGGAGCCTCAGGATAATAAATAGACAGCTCAGAGAGCCCTAGAGGCAAGAGACCTGAGGTCTTGTCCTAGTCCTGCCACTGACTCCCCATGGAACCTTAAGAGAAAGCCTTCACTTTGCTTCCCTTGACCTCCATTTCCCCAGCTGTCAAACAAGAGGGTTGAACATTGCTGGTTAGCCCCTTTCAGTCCTGAAACGTAGTGACATTAAATGATCAGTTGTGAAGTTCCACGTGTGGAAGGAGCCAAGAAGAGCCAGAGCAGAAGTAGGCCTGGGAGGTTTGCAATGACTGGGATTGCTATGGGGGAGACTAGGTTTGGAGGGCGGCCCAGGGAAATTCTTTGTTTCTCTTTTCGCAGAAAGGAATTTGAACAGCAGCTCGAGGAACTGATGCAAAAGCACAAGGAGCTAATGGAATTTCACGTGAGGGAGATCCTAGGGTTGAAATGGGGTGGAAAGCCTTCCAGGTCATGGGGGGGGGTGGTATAAGAACATGAGGGCAAAGATCCAAACCAACGTGACCGGGGAAAGGTGGGGGTGGCGAAGATCTGGTCCGGCTAGAGCAGAAGATGAATTGGAGCAATAGGGATCCTATGGGGTCACTAAGTGAATGGGCTAGCCGGTCCAAAGAAACCTTGGATTCATTGCTTTCTCTTACCGGATGTTATCAGGCGGAGACTGGTTTTGAGGCATCGATAGAATAAGATGGCCTCTGAGGTCCCTTCCAACTCTTGAGATTCTGTAATTGGAGTTGGGGGGGATTTCAGAGGAAGGAGGAAGCTTTAGATCCAGCTGTCCTTCCTTCCATTAGACACCCCAGAGGCTGCTTAAAGAAATCAACAATTTGATGCTTACCAAGGAACAGCTTCTGGAGGAAGGTAAGGGTCCTTAGGCAAGAGGACGGAGGGAGTGAGCAAGAGGGGACAGATGAATGGGGTGCCCTTGTGAATCAGTGAGCTCCTCATCTCTGGGGACATGCAAGACTGAGGCTGGGTGGCCACCTATTCCGGGAGACCAGAGAGAAGGAGCTGACCCTTAGCTGAAGATCAAATGGGGAGAGGAAGAGGTGTGAAATCTAAGAGGAGATGTCTGAAATCCATGTCCTGGTAAACAGAAGAGGTCGTTCAGGAGAAACTGGATGCTCTGGGGAAGCAAATTGCTAATCTGCCTGCCTTCATGACCAAGGAAAAGATGATGGATGAGGGTACCCAGAGTGCCTTCCTCCACAGCAAGGAAGCTGCTGCTACTATGTGAGTGAGGTGGGGGAAAGATGGTCAGGGGTAAAAAAAAAAAATACCAGGAAAAGAACCCTGAACCGGCTGTTCAGGGAAGGTACTGGCTGGTGTGACATGCGGGCCATCTTTCCCAGGAACCTTTTTGAAGAGGAAAACAAGAAAGCCATGGAATTCCTGGAGGCAGCCTCTCAAAACTACGAGATGGTGAAGCAGAAATCCCTCAGGTGAGCCGGGAAAAGGCCTGAAAGAACAGGGAGGACCTGTTTTTGCCTTCTTTCTCTCTATCCCTCTTCCTCTATTGCTGGCTGATTTTTTGTGTTGTTTGGGTTTCAGCTTCTGGTTTTTTTGGTCATTTTCTTTGTTTCTCTCTCTGTTCCTCTTTCCATATTTGTCTCCCTCCCTCCCCCTCTCCCTCATTCTTCCTCTCTCCCTTGATTTCTGTGACTCTCCATCTGCCAGTTTGTGTGTGGGCTGTCTGTACCCCTCTGAGTCCCTGTTCGTGTGTGTGTGTCACAGGGCACAGTATGTACAAAGGGTAAAAATGTTTCATCTTTAGTTTCGCAGAACAACAGGTTTCAATTTTTGAAAATGAAATTGAAATATTGAAATTCAATATTTCAGTAAAATAACAGCTCTTACAGACGATTGTCTTAATTCGTTTTCCATTATTTTAGAAACCTAAAAGGACTTGACTTCACATAAACATCTATATGTATCTATAGCAAGTAGATGACTAGGCCAAATCCCCATTCAACAAATTATTTAGGATATAATGACTACATATTTCCAGTTTGAAAATGAGATATCACATAATTGCATTTGTGTTGAACATTTGCATTTATTATAGACATTTGTTAGAGGAGGAAAATGCCAGGGTATGATAATACCATCGGAATTGGTTCTTCAGGCCTCAGCCTGGGAGCATACCCGTGACAAACTAAAACTTCCTTACTTTAGTTTGATATCCAATTATAAATCGTTCCACTTTATCAGAATAAAGGAATGATCTTTATCAGGAATGATCAGGTGAGAAACGAAGAAGCAGAACTGGGAAACTGAGTTGGAAGGATCTTACTTTGAGCAGAAGCTCCCAACTCTTGTCCAGATACAGACCTCTAATTTCTTCAGGGTCACATTTCTCTGAGTAGCTTATACTAATTCTCTCAAGTGATAGGTTACTGACTTAATGATCAAAAGAATATCAGTAACAGTCCCGAGAAGTTTTTCTTTCTCATAGGAAATGTTACTAATCGCAGCTTAGGGTTGATAAATTATTTTTTAAAAGTTTACCGAAACTTAGACACACGGGAGATTGTTTAACTTGTTAAAACTCATCCTGGTGCAAAGATATTAATCATTAAACAAGCTTATAGATTTTTAGTAAATACTTTCCTCATTTTTTATATATATATATATATATATATAATATCTCCTAAACAGGCTCATTTCTTAGTGCTGATAACCTTACTTAAGATAAGCTTCAGGATGAAGGTTAAGAAAACTGGCAAGCTTACAAATTAAGGCCAGTTGACAGAGGCCTTAGGAACAGGCTGAGTTTGTGGCAACAGCCCTCCCAACCAACCATTCTTAGTGTTTTTATGGGTTGTACTGTTTGATATCTCCATATTTGAAGGTAAAATGATATGGCTTTCACCTCCTGCCCATCTTGTTCCATATACAGTATTATCAGATTTAAGTTTAACCTGATGACAGTAGCTCCAAATAACTTAGTTAACACTTTTAGGTTTTTTCCAAGTAATAGCCAAATAGTTCTCAGGGAGGATTTCCATTCCCTTAAATAATTTCCCTTTTTGTTTTAGGGAGCAAATAAGACAAATTTTTTTTATCGAAATGGAACCGATTTTAAAATTTATTTAACATTAGATTTCATTTAAATGTTCCAGACAAACTGAATTGCCATTTGAATAGTTTCCAATTTGCACAAATCATTTCTCTTTTGTGAGCCAGGAAAGAGTTAAGATGGCATTTTTGTGTGACTGAGCCCTGAGAAGCCTGACATTTTTTTTTAAATGTAAAAGCTTTTTAATTTTTAAAATATATGCATGGATAATATTTAACATAAAACCTTGAGTTCCAATTTTTCCCTTTCTTCCCCCCACCCTCTCCCCTAGATAGCAAGTAATCCAATGTGTTAAACATGGTAAAAATGTTAAATCCAACGTGTAGCATTTTTTCTTAATAGAAATTGAAAGCTTTGGTTATAGAGTAGGGATTTCTTAACCTTTTTATGGATCCCTTCCCAGAAGAGTGTTTTTAATTGCATAAATTGAGGATTACAAAGGAAAACAATCACTTTGAAATTAACACTTTCCCCCAATCCAAATTCAGAGAGCTCCTGAAATCTGTCTACAAACTCCACAAAATGAGATTCTTAAATTAAGAATACCTGATATAAAGAGCATTCAATTGAGATAAATTTCAATATTGTAGTGGATTAAAATTTTCAAAGACACTCCTTTTATTTTCTACTGATTCCCTTACTTTAGATTTTAAATTCCTGGAGACTAGGAATTACCCAAAGTCTTTTTTTTTTTAAATAACTTTTTATTGACAGAACCCATGCCAGGGTAATTTTTTACAACATTATCCCTTGCCCTCATTTCTGTTCTGATTTTTCCCCTCCCTCCCTCCACCCTCTCCCCAAAGATGGCAAGCAGGCCTATACATGTTAAATAGATTACAGTAGATCTTGGATACAACATAGAAGCCTGACTTTTGATAACTCAAAAGCAGACTGGGTTTTTTTTTGGCAGTTTTTAAGTAGCCGTGGACCACTCTGGGGGTGCTGTCCCTCCTAGGGCTTCTACAGGGGGCAACTTGTTATCGATCGTTCCTTGTAATGGTGTGGAAGGTGGGACTTCTTCATACACCGCACAGCCTGCAATGCAAAACACACATCCCTTGCTGGAGAAAGCCCACGACCCTGAACTTAAGAGCCTTGGGAATAGCAGTGCTGAGCACTGAGGATGCAAAGCAAGCCAAAAGCCAGTCCCCCCCCCAAGTTGAATGGGGGAGACATCCAAATAAAGGTCTAGAGAGTGTAAATGGCCTCTTGTTAAGAAAGTGGAGTGATGATGAGGGATGGGGGCCCACTCTCGTTACTGGATTGCAGACTGCATAGGGAGCAGTCTGATTTAAGAATAAGGGAATGGCTAGAAAGGGCCAAGTAAGGAAGGGAGAGCCAAGTAGGGAGTTTATTCAATAGAGGGTGATGTAGTCCTGGCAGCACTTGGGAAGATGACCTGGAGCCTGGAGAGCCTGAGCGGCCCCCTAGCAGCTACTGCCGTGGTCCAGGTGTGAGTGATGAGGGCCTGCACCAGGTTGGGGCAGTGTCAGAAGAGAGCAGGGAGCCATATCCAATTGCGGTCAACAAAACCACAAACAGTGGGATTTGGTGACTGATTGCATCTGGGAGGTGAGAGAATGAGTGAAAGGTGACATCTAGTTGCAGAGCCAAGATTGCCGGTGGCTCGGGAAGTAGTAGGGAAGGACGAAAGGGGAGAATTGGGAGAAAAGATGTTTGGCGAGGGATGGTGAGATCCGGGATATGCCCGTCTATGGGTAGCAGTGCTGGGGCCGAGGGCCGGGAAATCTGAGTAAACTGAGAAATTAGGGGGCAGGATGTTGAAGGGGACTACCTCTATATTGGAGGCTGCTGGATTGGGGAAGAGAGACCGCAAACCATTCATTGAGGAAAGAAGGGGAATGTGCTGGATGTTGATAAGTAAGAGCTATGGGGGGGGTGCATTTATACTTCTGTGTATGTAGCCAGGTGATTTTGATTAGGGCTGGGAGGGATTTATTTGTATCTGTGTGGATGTGGGTGTCCCTGGATAGTTCCATGTGTGTTCATATGTTGCTGGACATGTGCAGGTGTGTATGTGATTGGATATCCTGGGGGGGGAGGGTATGCCTTTGGATACCGCTGTATACAGATGGATGTTTCCTCTCTCTCTCTCCCTGTGTCAGTGTGCATATACTCATCAGTAAGTCAACTGACAAACATTCATTAAGGGCTTACTATGTGCCAGGAGGTGGGCTATAAGCGCTCCATGGGCCCTGCCCAAAACAGACCACCATCTAGAGAGGAAACAGTACGTACAAACACGTATTCCCATATGAACAAGAATATGGGAGACAATCTCAGAGGGAAAATACTTGCAGTGCAGGAGACCAGAAAAAGCCTTTTGCCAAAGGGAGAATTTGAGCTGAGTCATGAAGGACCAGAGGGAAGCCAAGAAATGGAGGGGAGTGGAAGAAGGTGGAGAACAGTATTTCAGGCATGGAGCTCATGAAAAGGCACAGGGTAAAGAAATAGATTAATAGATTATCCTATATGAGGAACAGCAAGAAGGCGCTCTCTCTTTTCCTCTCTCCATCCTCCTCTTTCTCTCTTGTCTTTTTTCCCTCTCTCTTTCCCTCTCCCCCACCATGTTTGTGTGTCCCTGACTACAAGCAACCTTCTTTTTAATTTTTGAAGAAAGTTTATTGATTTTGAATTTAAATACATGAAGACAAAAAAGAACATTTCCACGTACCCCGCATACCATAAAAGAGCATTCAATATAAAACCTTGAGTTTCCACTTCACAGTTTACTTTTTCTGAAAAACTTGGTAATAAGTACATTTTCAAAGCTACCCTGCTTCTTTGTGCTTCCTTTTGTTCTCTGCTGTGTGCTTTTTATTTTCTCCCTCTCACTTCATCCTGTCCTACCATTAGACACACACACACACTGTTCTCTAGCTCTTGTTTGTTCATAAATTGTTCTCCTATCCCTAAGCCTGCTGGGTAATAATGTCCCATGTTTTCGTTTTCCTGTTATATCTCCCTTTATATGTAGGTCATGTGCTCATTTTGACTTTAATTTGATAAATGTTGTAAGATATGGGTCTATGTCCAATTTCTGCCCGATTGCATTCCAGCTTTCCCTACAATTTTTTAATCAAATAATGAATTCTTATCCCCAAAGCTTAAATCTTTATATTTGGCAAATATAAGATTACGCTGATATTTGCTATTGTGTATTGTATGTCTACTCTGTTCCACTGATCCGTCTTAATAATTCTCAGCCAATACCAGATAGTTTTGATAGTTAATGCTTTAGAACCTAGTTCTTCAGATCCCATATTACTAAACCCTCCTTCCTTTCTAGTTTTTCATCAGGTCCTTTGATATTCTGTTATGTTTGTGACCCTCTCCCCCTCCCTGCCTCTGTGTTTCTCTTTACATTGATGCATCTCTCTCTCTGGGGGTCCGTGTATCTCTCCATTTTTATATGTGCTTTTCCTCCACACATCTTTGTCCCTCTTATTTCTCAGTCGATCTCCGTTTTCCTGTCTTTCTCTGGGTCAGCCTCTGTGCCTGTGTATGTCTCTCTACGTGTGTGTGTGAGTGTGGGTCCCTCTCTGGCTCAGCCTCCTAATCTAGACCTTCCTAACATCTCTCCTGCCAGAAAAAAGATGGAGATGGAAACTTTTGACCAACAGAAAACCATGGGAGCTGATGAGGATGTCGTAGAGGCAGCTGCTGAAGGAGCCTGTGCTATGTTTGATGAGGGGCCCATGGAACAGGTAAAGATCCCAGGTTGGGGAGCTTTTCTTTTCAGACTATTCAGGAAATCTCTGAGGATGAGAGAATAGAAAGGAAGGGAATGAGATGGGCAGGGATGTTACTGGAAGTTTGTTCCAAGGGGGGGGGTCTTCTTTTGTTTTTGGATCTTTAGTGTATTATGAAGTCCTCAGTGGAGAACGAGCAGAATATTGACTTCAGCTCAGGAAAACATCCTGATGAGCAAGCCTAAGTCTTGTCCTAGAACCTCACAGGAAGCTCACTCAGTTGCTGAAGGAAGGAGCTTCAGTCTGTTCTGAACCAAACCAAGAGAGACAGTGATGATGGGTCCTTTAGCCCTATCTCAACCACAGGGGACCCTATGTTATGATCTTCTGAATAAAAAAAGTTTGTTATCTTCTCTTGCTCTGGCTAGGTTTCTTTTTTTATTAAAACTATTTATTTTCAAAACATATGCACAGAAAATTTTCAACATTCACCCTTGTGTTAAACATTATTCTGCATGTATTTACATATTTATCCTGCTGCACAAAAAAAATCAGATCAAAAAGGGAAAAAATGAGAAAACAAAAAGCTAGCAGACAACAAAAAAGGTGGAAATACCATATGATCCCCATTCAGTCCCCACAGTTATCTCTCTGGGTGCAGATGGCTCTCTCCATCTCATTTCTATTGGAATTGCCCTGAATCTGCTCATTGTTGAGAAGAACCAGTTCCATTAGAATTGATCATCGGACAACCTAGCTGTTGCCATGTACAATGATCTCCTGGTCCTGCTCATTTCACTCACCATCAGTTTGTGTCAGTCTCTCCAGACCTCTCTGAAATCCTCCCGCTGGTCATTTCTTACAGAACAATAATATTCCATTATATTCATAGCATGACTTATTCAGCCATTCCCCGACTCATTTTTCAGTTCCTTACCACTACACAAAGGGCTGCCACAAACATTTTTGCACACATGGTTCCTTTTCCTTTTTTAATGATCTCTTTGGGATACAGGCCCAGGAGACATCCTGCTGGGTCGAAGGGGATGAACAGTTTGATAGCCTTTTGGACATGGTTCCAAATTGCTCTCCAGGATGACTGGAGCAATAGTGATTTAGAGTATTTTTTGTGACTAGAAATGATTTTAATTCATCTCAAAATTGTTCAGATCCTTTGACCATTTTTCAATTGGAGAATGACTTGTGTTCTTAAAAATTTGAGTCAATTCTTTACGTATTTGAGAAATAAGGCCTTTGGCTGCAAATTGTTTACTTGCAAATCCTCTGTGCACACTCTCAGTGCCAACAGATTACCTCTTTGTGCCTACAAGCTTAAGTTTTCATTTTTTCCTTCTACATCCATATCCCTCTAGTGGGCTTGGATGAAAGCATCTTTCCAAGTGCATGTCTATTTTCTTTCATATTCTGATCCAACTCATCTTATTTTCTTCTACTTGCTTACTACTTAATTCTACTGGTAAAAAAAAAAAACCACCACCAGTCACATCTCAAATAATCTTCACCTTATTGAATATTTTTCTTTCTCTCCTACCTCTCTGACACTGCTGCAGTCAGCAGGGGTGGGGGGGGAAGAGAGATACATGGAAAAAGATACAGTGACAGTCACAGAAACAGGGGAGACTATCTCTGTTACCCCTTTGTCCATAACGTCCTTTGACTCTTCTCCTGTCTCACTATGGGCTCTCCCAGCTTTCATTCCACTCCTAGCTTTTTTACAGTGAGTTTGCTCCCTCCCAGACAAGCAAAGCAACAGGCCTGGATGTCTAACTTCTCACTTCATTGGAGTTTCTTTCCAACTGTCTCCTCTTCCTCTCTGTCCATAAGGAGGCTTCAGCAGGCCTACACACAGACCAAAGATGGACGCCAGCTCACAGGGCCAGAGTCCTTCCTACCTTTCCTGACAAAACTAGGCACTCTCAATTCTTTCCTCAAGGGGCACGAGTCAATTAGTGTTTGGCTCGGCGCCTCCAAACTCCGCCAGTAGCACCCGGGATGACTTCTGACGGATGATGTACCTCTTCACACACGGGTGACCCATTAGGAGATATCCACCTCCGCCCCCACCCAACGAGGAAGCCTGTTTCTTTTCCTTTTTTTTTTAATTTTAATTTTTTTATTTTCAAAACATGCAAGGATAATTTTTCCCCATTGACCCTCACAAAACCTTGTGTTCCAAAATTTCCCCTCCTCCCCACTCCTTTCCCTAAATGGCGAGTAATCCAATATGTGTTAAACATGTTAAAATACATGTGAAATCCAATGTCTACATATTTATACAATTCTCTTGCTGCACAAGAAAAATCAGATGAAAAAGGCAAACAAAATGAGAAAGAAAACAAAATGCAAGCGAACAACAACCAAAAGAGGGAAAATGCTGTATTGTGATCCACACTGGGTTCCCAGGGTCCTCTCTGGGTGCAATGGCTTCTCTTCATCACAAGATCATTGGAACTGGCCTGAATTGTCTCATTGTAGGAAAAAGCCACATCCATCAGAATTGATTGTCCTATATCTTGCTGTTGTCGTGTACAATGTTCTCTTGGTTCTATTCCCTTCACTCAGCATCAGTTCCTGTAAGTCTCTCCAGGCCTCTCTGAAATCATCCTGCTGATAGTTTTTTTTTTTTAATAACTTTTTATTGACAGAGCCCATGCCAGGGTAATTTTTTACAACATTATCCCTTGCACTCACTTCTGTTCCAACTTTTCCCCTCCCTCCCTCCACCCCCTCCCCCAGATGGCAGGCAGTCCTATACATATTAAATATGTCATGGTATATCCTAGATACAACCTATGTGTGCAGGACCGAACAGTTCTCTTGTTGTACAGGGAGAATTGGATTCAGAAGGTAAAAATAACCCGGGAAGAAAAACAAAAATGCCAACAGTTTACATTCATTTCCCAGTGTTCTTTCTTTGGGTGTAGCTGCTTCTGTCCATCCTTGATCAATTGAAACTGAATTAGGTCTCTTTGTCAAAGAAATCCACTTCCATCAGAATACAGCCTCATACAGTATCGTTGTTGACGTATATAATGATCTCCTGGTTCTGCTCGTTTCACTCAGCATCAGTTCATGTAAGTCTCTCCAAGCCTCTCTGTATTCATCCTGCTGGTCGTTTCTTACAGAACAATAATATTCCATAATATTCATATACCACAATTTATTCAGCCGTTCTCCCACTGATGGGCATCCACTCATTTTCCAGTTTCTAGCCACTACAAATAGGGCTGCCACAAACATTTTCTGCTGATGGTTTCTTATAGAACAATAATATTCCATAACATCCATAGACCATACTTTATTCAGCCATTTTCTAACTCAGTTTCCAGTTCCTTACCACTATGAAACACACTTGCACATGTGAGTCCCTTTCACAGAAGCCTGTTTTGCAAGCCCTGGGCAGGTAGGTAGCGAGCAGGCTGCCCCCCCTCTAGGGATGTGGGTGACAGGCCCCAGTCTGTTTCCCCAAGCCTATTTACTCTTTACCTGTTCATGATGCCCATTGCAAATGTGTGGTACCTAAGCCACCCAATAAATCTCAGAGATCTCTCAGGGTGTAAAGAAAAAAGTTTTATTCGTTTTTCATGAGAAGCAGGCGTCACTCTCATCATACAAGAGGTCAAAGTGAGGCCCTGAGCGGAAGCGTCATAAGCAGTGTGTATGATCCCTGACACAATATTAGCGCCACCCCCCTACCCCCCCGCAGCTGCTGGTTCATCCCCGTTGGCTGAGAATGTGGCCTTACATTCTAAGCGTGAAAGCTATTTTTTAAAAACAATATTAGAAAACATCAAGAATCAATCAATCAATCTGACGCTGGCTGGGAAAGCAGGTGCTAGATCAGTGCAAAAGGGGAAACGAATTTAAATACATTCGAATTTAAAGAAAGACAGGTCTTTTGCTGACCCTGAGATACCTGTTCTCAACATATGAGATGGCTAAATATGGACGAGGTCAGTTTGTTCTATGCATTTCCAGAATTATTCTGTCCACCCATATCCTGGGAATTGTTGGTCAGGGAGGAAAGGCAGGGGAAATGGGAACCCGATCCTATGGCTTGGTTAATAGATAATTTCCTTTTGAAGAAATATCAAACTTTTCCCATTCACAAGGATACAAGATCTGTCTGGAGCAGACGATCCTGCCAGCTACTCCAATTGTCAGGTCAATTGTAAGGTGCTAGGACATCCCGGGGTCGGGTGCTTTTGCTGTTCACACTAGATATTCCAGGATCTCTGGGAGACTTGAGGCCCTTTCTGACCTCCCGCTGTACATTCACTCCTTTGGGTTGTTTTGGGTGCTTTTCTGGAGATGATTGCAACACAAATGACGCACACACGTGCCCTCTGTTTACGGTGTTGTTTAATGGTGTTTGAATCTCTGTGCTTCTGTGGACCATACTATCTATGGGGTTTTCCTGGCAAAGATACTGGAATGGGTTACCATTTTCTTCTCCAGTGGCTTAAGGCAAACAGAGATTAAATGACTTGCTCGAGATCACAGAACTAAAAAGTATCAGAGGCTGGATTTGAACTCAGGTTTTCCAGAGTCCAGCACTACCTGAGTCACCAAGCTGCCTGTCTCTCACTGCTCTAAAATCATGAAGAAGATCTTAGAAATTGCTTCTCATCTTGAAGGAGTATAGCTTCTAGGGGAGAGGGCACTAGGGAGGACCCTCAACCTTGGAATACTATTGTTCTAGCAATCTGTCTGTTAATGATAACACGTCCTCTAGCCTATTTGTATACTATATATATATTTCTTCCCTTAGATTTTAGGGAAGATGTATTAGGAATCCTGAGGCCCTCTGACCTTAGGGTGCTTTTGTTCTGACAATCTTGTCTGTCAATGATTTTTTTTTTTAAGTTGCAATTGTTCCATAGATGTTTTCTTTTTCTTTTTCTTTTCTTTTTTTTTATTTAATAGCCTTTTATTTACAGGATATATGCATGGGTAACTTTACAGCCTTAACAATTGCCAAACCTCTTGTTCCCATTTTTCCCCTCTTACCCCCCACCCCCTCCCCCAGATGGCAGGATGACCAGTAGATGTTAAGTACATTAAAATATAAACTCGATACACAATAAGTCTACATGTCTGTCAATGATTCTAAAGTCTTCTGGCCTAGGAATAAAATCATATTTCTTGCCTTGGACTTTAGGGGAAATATATTAGGGATCCTGAGGCCCTCTGACCTCAGAATGCTGTTGTTCTGACATCTTGCCCGTCAGTGATTCTAAAGTCTCCTGGCCTTCTGATAGTCCTAGGTCCGCTGATCAGTGAGAAGCAAGTAACTCAGACCTCTCCTCATTTCTTCCTCTGAGCCATAAAATGGGCAAATGAGTAACATGAAGCTCTGGTCTCTCTAACTTTTCCTATAAATCTGTCTTCTTGCCCCTGGTCATTTGCTAAATTCTCCTGGACTTTAGCCCTCTTCAATGGCGTTACAATTACAATAAACTTTGCCCCTTGGCTTGGAGATGGATTCAAGCCTAACAATTCTTTTGAGACACCTCGCGTGACCCCCAACCTTTTGGGGTCCCTTCCCAACCTCAACAATCTCTTCATAAAGGAACACAAACAATTTATCCTTATTTAGCCTCTTGCAATTTTTCTTTCACGTTTACCTCTTTGTGCTTCTCTTGAGTCTTGCATTTGAACAGAAATTTTTGTTGGCCCTGCAGCTCCAAAATCTGAGGCAAGGTTTTATTATTATTTTTTTACTTTAAAACTGAAATAGAAAATGTTTTTAAAAATTAGAAAAAGAAAAAAACTTGCCATTTTTCTTTGTCAGAATGTATGAGAGCATTCAAAATCTGCCACAAGACATGTCCATTTCAAGAAAGTGTATATAAAAGAGAACGTAGGATTCAGAACTATCCACCTTTGTTTCCTTGTCGGTTTTTTTTTAGTTCTCTTCTGCACACTTTTGACTTTATTCGTTTTTCCCCTTTCCCCCACCTTCCCCATGTAAGCTAAGTGTGGATATATTTATATGTATTTATATATGTATACATGCACATACATATGCACATCCATACCCATACATTAATCTGCATCATCTCTTGTTCCCTACTTCTAACTCTTCTTTCCTCCTTCTGCCTGCTAACTTGCCTTCCTGTAACCTAACTTCCTTCCTCCCATTCCTGCCCCAAGGATCAGTCCTGTATTCTCTCTCTCTACCCTTCCCCTCCCCACCTACACATCTAATCCAGTTGCACTAATCCACACACTCTTCTATCCCCTGTCTTATCCTATTCTCCCCTCCCCCTTATTTGTAGATTTTGGGAGGTACTATACCGTTCTTGGTGTGTGTGCATAAATATATATATATATGCAGAAATGTGTGTGTGTGTGTGTGTGTGTGTATTGTTCCCTCTAACCCATTCATGATTCAAGGAGGGTTTCAGAACTACCGGCCCTCTTCCCTACTCTAATTCCTCTGTATGGGTTCTTGCTCTCGTACCTCATTATGAGTACTATCTTTACCTTTTTCTGTATGGTTTTGCTTTTTATAATCATCTCATACTCAGTTCTACCCCAATCTTTCTTTTAGATTAGCCACCTGATCTTTAAAGTACCCACACGCTTTACATTTCCATGTATATGCATTTTGGATTTCCTTCACAAGCTCATTGCACAATATTTCAGAGTCTGATTCTTTTTGTACAGCAAAATGATGTTTTGGTCATGAAGACTTATTGTGTATCGAATTTATATTTTAATGTACTTAACATCTACTGGGCATCCTGCCATCCGGGGGAGGGGGTGGGGGGTAAGAGGTGAAAAATTGGAACAAGAGGTTTGGCAATTGTTAATGCTGTAAAATTACCCATGCATATAACCTGTAAATAAAAGGCTATTAAATGAAAAAAACAAAAAACAAAAAACATTTCCATGTATAAAATAAGAACACTTTGTCCTTATTGAGGCCCTTGAAATTAGTCTTTGGTCTTGGTTGTTATGTGTTAACTTTTCTATTGAGGTCAGATCTGTTTGCAACAAAATTGTGAAACTCTGACACTTAGTTGAGTGTCCATTTTCTTTTTTTCATTCAGTATTTTACTTAACTTGGCTGGAGATATTTTCAGGCACAAGCCTAGTTCTTTTGATCATGGGTATATGATATTCCAGAACCGGCTGGCTTTTATTGTAGCCTGGGACAGTTCTTAGGTGACTCTAATTGTAGCTATTTGAGATGTTATTTCCAACTGTTTGGAGGAGAATGTTGGGAGAGTTCAGCCGGGTGGCCGCCTGTACTCTTCCATCCCAGCTCCATCCCCCTATGACTTCTTTCCTAAAGTGATTTTCTAAAGTGGTCTGTCCTCCAGCCACCTAAGAAGCTCCAGTGAGTCCCTGTAGCCTCCAGGATGAAATATCAACCTTTCACAGTCTAGCTCCTTTCTTTTTTTTATTTTTTAATTTTATTTAATAGCTTTTTATTTACAGGTTATATGCATGGGTAACTTTACAGCATTAACAATTGCCAAACCTTTTGTTCCAATGTTTCCCCTCTTACCCCCCCACCCCCTCCCCCAGATGGCAGGATGACCAGTAGATGTTAAGTACATTAAAATATAAATTAGATACACAATAAGTATGCATGACCAAAACATTATTTTGCTGTACGAAAAGAATCAGACTCTGAAATCTTGTACAATGAGCTTGTGAAGGAAATCAAAAATGCAGGTGGGCATAAATAGGGGGATTGGGAATTCAATGTCATGGTTTCTAGTCATCTCCCAGAGTTCTTTCTCTGGATGTAGTCTAGCTCCTTTCTAACTTTATTTCCATGGAATCAGGTTCAAAGCTCAAGAGAATATTCCTTACTTATAGTCCCAAGAGATTTTATCTCTAATAGAAAATTCTACTAATCCACAGCTTAGGGCTAGATCCATTATTTTAAACGTTTACCAGGACTTACACACAGATTCTGTGGAACAGGTTTTTTATGTTTAAACTTGGGCTGGTGCAAGGGATCAATCATTAACCAAGCTTAGAGATTCTTAGTAACCACAGTCCTTGTTTAGGAAGTACACATCCTGAACAGGCTCAGGTCTCAGGGCTGATGACCTGGCTTATCCTGATGGGTTCAAGAAAACTGGCAAGCTCACAGATGAAGGGGACTTGACAGAGAGCCCAGGGAAGGGGCTGAGCTTGCTGCTGCCCACCCCAACTGTTCTCAGTGCTGTCTGATACCTCCCCCCACTCTGTGAAAGGGGGAAAAGGTATCGCACACCTCATGCTTGGAGGTGAACCGAGAAGGCTTTCACCCCCTCCCTCTTGTTCCACTCCCAGTAATTACCATTTTTAGGTTGAATGTGGTGGCAGCAACTTCAATAAGTTAGTTCACGATTTTAGAATTTTTCTAATAGCCAGATAGTCTCCCCTTAAATAAGTTTCCCTTTTGTTTTAGGGGAAAAAACAAGACAATTTTGAAATTTGAGATAGAACGGATTATAAAAATTAATGAGATTGCCTAGATTCTGCTTAAATGTTCTAGACCCACTGAATTGCCATTGGGTTATTGTCCAATTCACACAAACCAGTCTCTTTTGTGAGCCCGGAAAGGGTTAAAAGGTGCCAGTTTTTCCTGCCGGGCCCTCAGAAGTCTGACTTTTGATAGTCTGGAAGCAGGCTGGTTGTAGCCGGTGTTTTTAGCGTAGCAGCGAACTGCTTTTCAGTTTTCCTAAAGTTCCCAAACTCTTCTGGTAACAGTCAGTGCAAAGAGATGCCAATTTCCATAGCCCTGGAGTGGGCTTTGCTTAGGGTGCCCCCAAACTGCTTGTACTCACATTTTAAATAGCAAATTTCACTGAACTGAATATATTTTCTTTCTCTCCCTCTCACCCCTTCATCCCTGTGTCCCTGCTGCAGTCAGGGAAGGAGGGAAGAGGGAAGAAAGAGAAAGAAACTCTCTCTCCTCCATGCACTATCCTGCTACTCCTGGGGGGGGCATTTATAAAATACAGCAGTGAGCATTCATATAACGTGGTTTATGCTACGCACTGTTGCAATCACCAGATCTTCACAATTATTTCTCTTTACAAATCAGAAAACTGGGCAGATATAAAATAATTCGCCATAAATGACACGGCTGATACATTTTCTTTTTTTTAAAATTATTATAGCTTTTTATTTACAAGATATATACACAGGTAAGTTTTCAGCATTGACAGTTGCAAATCCTTTTGTTCCAATTTTTCCCTCCTTCCCCCCCACCCCCTCCCCCAGATGGCAGGTTGACCAATATATGTTAAATATGTTGAAGTACAATTAAATACACAATAAGTCTACACAACCAAACTGTTGTTTTGCTGTACAAAAAGTATCAGACTCTGCAATATTGTACCATTAGCCTGCAAAGGAAATCCAAAATGCAGGTGGGCATAAATAGAGGGATTGGGAATTCAATGTCATGGTTTTTCGTCATCTCCCAGAGTTCTTTCTCTGGGCGTCGCTGGTTCAGTTCATTCCTGCTCCATTGGAACTGATTTGGTTCCTGTCATTGCTGAAGAGGCCACATCAAGGCTGATACATTTTCTCAGCAGAAACAGAGAATGGTGGGCTTTGCCATATGCAGGAGCCGAGTGGCTTTGCCACCTCACGCTGCCGTGCAGGGCAGATCTTTTGGGGGTGGCCCGGATCCCCTTCAGGGAGTTTCCAGACTGAGGAAAGGCTTCAGACCCCCCCCCCCTTAAGTGCATTTAATCAAGTGGAGATCTCTGTCTGATGGTCCTCCATCGAGTAGCCCAGACATCTCCCAGCCCCAGGCCAAGAAGTATCCCTTATAATCATGATTTGTGAGTCCATCTCTGGCCAAATCCCTAATGAGTTTTGTGCACTAAGAAAGCTTCCTTCCCCTTTCGCCCCAGATTTTCCGGTTGGCGACTGGCCCTGCGTCTCCCAGCAGGGGGGTCCCACGCCTGATCAGAGAGAGCCTCCTGCCTCCAAGAAGGGGGATTGTTCTGGTGCGGCGGGAGAAATGTTGGTATGTTTTGTACACACGTGGGATTCCTCGTTCTCTAAGGGAGGGGTGGGGGGCAGGGAGGGAGAAAACAATCGGGCCCCGGGCTTTCGCCGGGGGGTCCGGGGAAAAACACCAGCTTTGCATGTGTTTGGAGACACCAAATACTATTATATTTTCCTAAAAGATGGTCTTTGGGGCTTGCTTTGGCTTAGTCGCTTCACTTGGCAGGACCTCGATGACCCTGTCTGCCCAGCGAAGGGACCCGACCCTATGCAGCCAGAGAAGGCTCCGGGAGAGCAGGAAGAGCTCCAGGAAATCCCAAAACAAACCCCAATTTCCCGTCCCGCCCCGTCCCGTCCCGTCCCGCCCCGCCTGAGACGGCAAACTCCCGTCTCAGCAGGAAGGTGGCAGTGCGCCTGCGTCCCCGGCCCGCGCGCTTCCTCGCGGCGGCGGCGGCAGCGGCGGCGGCGGTGGCGGTGGCCCGACTCGTTCTAGAACCCGGAGCGTTGGGCCCACCGGCTCCTCCGCCTAGTTGTTCCTAGGCAGTGCGCCTGCGCGTTGCCAGGGTCGCTACCTAGATGAAGCCGGGGAACTCGCTGGCTTCGGAGGCCGTATTGAGTCTGCGCAAGGCACGGGTCTCGAAGGCCTGAAAGGCCTGGAAGGAACCGGAAGCGGAAGTTAATCCGGGGACAACTCTCGCTCAGAGAGCTCCCGTTTTTGTCTCGAAGGAGTCTCGAGATCCCGGCGCCGCCATGGTGAGAACGAGGGGCGGAGCCGGCCCGGGGCAATCCCGGGGGGCGGCCCGGGGGAGGAGGCTGAGCGGGTCCGGGACGAGCCTGGGGGCCTTCCTACTGGACGAGGTGGCTGGGGCCCCCCATTTGGTTGGCTTTGGTCCCCATCGGGGAGGAGGGGCATGGGGGGGTGGGGTGGGGAGCGTGGAGGGGGAGCGGCACAGTGACTGAGTCGTCTCTTGGCTCTCCCGGTCTCGGGGGGCTGTTGCCGAGAGAGGCGGGGCGAACAGAAGGGTTTGCAGCGGAGCCGGGGTGGGAGAGGGCGCAGGGGGGGGGTTGGGGAGTCGGGCCCCTCCATCTCCCCCCCCCTGCCAACCTCTCCCTATCCTGCCCCATGACAAAGAGGCCAGGCTAGGGCCTCCTCCTTCTCCCCAGCGGAAGGGCGGAGAGTTTAGGAGGGGAAGGCCCTTTGGAAGGCCTCCGGGACAGTGACGGGACAGCCCGGGGGCAGGACGCCGTCTCCAGCTTCCCAGGGAAGAAGAGGTCGGAAAGGAGTAAAGATTCCCCCAAGGCTCGCCCCTGGCTGGAAGAGGGAGAAGCTGAAGGGGAAGCTCCGAGGCCGCCCCCTCCCCCTCGGGGAGGAGGCGGCTGGATGGTCCGAGTTGCTTGGGGGGTGGGGCGGGGCGGGGGCCCAAAGCTTCCAGGGGGACAATGGTAATAGAACGGTGGAGGTTCTAAGGCCGCCCGCTGGAACCCTCAGCTGGCAGTCGGGGGCCGCTTCCGCCTGGGGAGGGTGATTCAGCCTGGACGGAGGAGCCAGGAGGGGAGCCCGAGTAGAGCGGGGGGGGGGGGGAGGGGGAGGGGCCACTCCCGGGGCAAAGAGTCAGGTTGGGGAATGCCCTTTAGGAGAAGGAAAGGGGGGGGGTCTCGAAATGGGGACGGCCGAGTTTCCAGGAGGGAGAAAGAGGCTGTGATCCCTTGTGCTCCCGTGACCAAACAGGAGGAGAGCGAGTTTTCAGACCCAGAGCCTGAGGCTGCCGGAGAGGCAGAGGAAGAAACAAAATCAGATAATGGAGAGAATGCACCCATCTACTGTGTTTGCCGGAAGCCTGATATCAACTGCTTCATGATGTGAGAGCAGATGGGGGCCTTTGGGCCAGAAGGCACACGGGGATGTGGGCCGAAGGGGGAGGGAGGAGGCCCCCAGATTTGGTGTCATGACAAGGCTTCCCCTTCGAAGTCTGACGGGGCCGGGTTCCCCCAAGGAGGCCCAATGAGTCGTAGCTGGAGTTCTGGGGAACAGAAGCACACCAGAGCCCGTGCCCAGATCCCCAAATGTCCCTTACGGGAGGAGATGGGGCTGCCAGGAGCCTTGGGCCCTGATGTGTTCCTCAGAGGGGGCAGGGGGCAGGATTGGAACTGATATCAGGACAAGCCTGGAGGCTGAACGTACCGGAAAAGGGGCTCCCTGTTTGTCATACCTCAAAATGGGGGGGGGGCAAATCTCAACTTCGATTTCTTTCTGTCCCTTGCGTAGCGGCTGTGACAACTGTAATGAGTGGTTTCATGGTGACTGTATCAAGATCACAGAGAAGATGGCAAAGGCCATCCGGGAATGGTACTGCATGGATTGCCGCGGTAGGTCTTGGTGGAGTGGACTTTGGGGGTGGGGGGAGGCTTGGACATCGCCAGAGGAGTCTCTCAGTCTCTTTCTGCCTTTTCCCTGGACAGAAAAGGACCCGAAGTTGGAGATCAGATACCGCCACAAAAAGCCGTGTCGTGAGCGTGAGGGGGAGCACGAGGGCGAATCCAGAGATGATGCGAGCGTCCCACGGAGGAAGGCTGGTCCCGATCTCCTTGTAGATCCCATGCCAGGCAGCTCCATGTCCATGGGCAGGGGCTTCAGCTCTCCTTATAAGGCCCCTCCTCCACCAGCACCTGGGCCTGTCCGGGAAGTACACAGTCAGGTGAGATCCTCCTAGAAGCCTGCCTCTCCTAAATAGACTTGGAGGACTTAGGGCTTATCACAGGAGGAAGCTTTGGGTCAGAAGAGAATTTGGGGGCCCAGGGCCATTAAGGTTTGTCATTATCGTAGGATATTTGTGATGACGAAGGAGCTTCTCGGGACGCTAAATACCACGATTGTGTCTCCCCCTTCTTCCCTCCTTCCCCGCTTCGTCCCCTGACAGCAGATCAAACGGTCAGCTCGGATGTGTGGGGAGTGTGAGGCCTGCCGACGGACTGAGGATTGTGGCCACTGTGACTTCTGCCGGGACATGAAGAAATTTGGGGGCCCCAACAAGATCCGACAGAAGTGCCGCCTGCGTCAGTGCCAGCTGCGGGCCCGGGTGAGAGGGGAGGAGCTGGCCGTGGACCGCTTGGGCCTGGTGTCCGCCCAGCTGGGCCTCCTCCTGACCTTCTACATTCTTTGGTTTTCTTTATCTGTAGGAATCCTATAAGTATTTTCCTTCCTCGGTGAGTCTGGCATCAGCCGTGGTGAGTGTTAGGGTTTGGGACTTGGCCCCGTTCGGCCCCCCGATAGCTCCATTCTAGGCAGAGTTAGAGAGGAAGGCCGCCTGGGCCTGAAATACCTTGTGAAGTTGAGGTGACAGTTGCTAGAATGGAAACATTCTTGCTAAGGCCTCAGAACCGTTCTCTGTTCCCTGTTTCCTTCCAACTTCCCCGCAGTATACTGGCAGGACCCCTGGGGAAAACCTTAAGTTCTGACCTGCGAGCGAGCCCCTTCCTCTTCCTCACCCATTCTAGAGGCTGGCTCTGGGCTCCGTGAGCCAGCGTTCAGCCCATTGCTTTCTTCATGATAGAAACTTCTTCGGACCCGGGAAGAACATTTCCAGATGTTAAAAGAGCCGCCAGAGGCTGTGGCCACGCCTGAGGCGCTCTCTGATGAAGACCTGCCTCTGGATCCCGAGCTCTATCAGGATTTCTGTGCTGGCGCCTTTGATGACCATGCTTTGGTGAGGTTCCTTCTTATGGTAGGGGGATGAAAGATCCTTCTGGGCCCCAAGATCCCCAGTTGGGTCCTTTGTGTATTTACTCTGAGTCCTTGAGTCTCTTCTCTAGCCTGAACACCATGGGATGTGGACCAGGTGCTAGACTGAAGCTTGAAGGATGCAGTTTGGAATGTACACTCTGCCCTTCACCCCCTGAGGGTCTTTGGGCCGCATGTCTCCCTCTGGGGCAAATGAGTGTTGGATTTCCATGGCCTTGAACGGTCTCTGCGTCTTGGATTTTACGTCTTCAAGGGGGGGAAAAAAGAGGCCTTCTTTCCATAGCTTGGAGTTTCTGCTGGCTAGGGGAAGCTAACTCAGACCTCGCTCTCCCCGAAGGCCTAGCCAGGGGTCCTCAAACTTTTTCAATAGGGGGCCAGTTCTCTGTCCCTCAGACTGTCGGAGGGCCGGAGTATACTAAAAACAAAAAATTTGTTTTGTGGGCCTTTAAAGAAACTTCATAGCCCTGGGGGAGGGGGATAAACGTCCTCAGCTGCTGCATCTGGCCTGTGGGCCGTAGTTTGAGGACCCCCTGGTGTGCCTTTCTACTCTCCTTCCTGATCTGCTGGGAACCGTGGTATCGGGCTCAGTTTCCTCTACCTTTCTGTCCCCAGCCATGGTTGAGTGACCCTGAGGATGCCCCTTTCCTGGACCCAGCTCTTCGGAAACGTGCAGTGAAAGTAAAACATGTCAAGCGGCGCGAGAAGAAGTCAGAGAAGAAGGTGAACGGCGAGAGAGGCACCGGTGGTGGTGGGCCTTGGGGACCTGTCCAGGAGACTCACGGGGTTGCCCCTATCGCCCTAGAAGGAAGAGAAGTATAAACGTCATCGGCAGAAGCAGAGGCACAAAGATAAGTGGAAACACCCTGAACGCCCAGATGTCAAGGACCCGGCCTCCTTGCCCCAGTGCCTGGGCCCCAGCTGTGTCCAGCCTGCCCAGCCAGGTTCCAAGTACTGCTCTGATGACTGTGGCATGAAGCTAGCTGCCAAGTGAGGAAGCCATTTCCCCTCCCCCAGCCGCTTGGCCCTTCTTCCCCTCTCCCCCCCCAACCCCCACCCCAGCCCTGTTCCTTGCCCACATCACACACGGCCTAGTTCCTTCCCCTCTTCTGTCCCATCCCGGCTGTAGCCCATATGACCCCTGGGAGGGACCCCAGAGGCCACAAGCCCTCTGGGGTCCTTTGCCATACACGTCCCGCCTTCTTGCCCTGGCAGTCGAATCTATGAGATCCTACCCCAGAGAATTCAGCAGTGGCAGCAGAGCCCATGTATTGCAGAAGAACATGGGAAGAAGCTTCTGGAGCGCATCCGAAGGGAGCAGCAGGGGGCTCGGATGCGTCTGCAAGATATGGAACGGCGCTTTCACGAGCTGGAGGCCGTCATCCTCAGGGCCAAGCAGCAGGTGGTGCGAGAGGATGAGGAGGTGAGAAGAGTCTTGGCAGAGAGGGGAACCCTTAGGAACCAGGAACCTTTCTCGGCATCACTTCGTGTTTGCCTCTGTTCTTGTTTCAGAGTAATGAGGGAGACAGTGAAGACACAGACTTGCAGATCTTTTGTGTCTCCTGTGGCCACCCCATCAACCCCAAGGTAGCATTGAGACACATGGAGCGTTGCTATGCCAAGGTACGCGGCCCCAAAGCCTTCTGGAGAAGATGGGGGCGGTGGTCCCTCCTGGTCTTTGGAGGGCAGTTGGGCCAGTCGGGCAGGAGCTGAGGCTTGATCCTGGGAGGCCTCGGAAGATGGGCGGTAAACTTATCCTTCGGAGGCCAAGGTCCAGGCTTGTTTGGCTTAAGGAAATGGGAAGTGTCTGACCTGGCGGAGGGCAGAATGGTAGCCGTCCTCAGAACGACGGAGATGGGACAGACTCTTGGCCGGGGGGAGGGGGGAGGGCAGAAGAGGGTACGGCAAGCAGATGCCTGCTAACAAGGGGATGACTCTTGGCCGAGCCGGCTCCACGAGGAACATCTGTCCCACTTGGTCCCCTGTGTCTTCCGCAGTATGAGAGCCAGACATCCTTCGGATCCATGTACCCCACCAGAATTGAGGGGTGAGAAGGGGCACTTTAGGGGAAGGGTGGGGAAGGCCGAGCCATCTTCTTCTCCGGTCACTGATAACCATCTGGTTCTCTTCTCACCCTCACCCTACTAGGGCTACTCGACTCTTCTGTGACGTCTACAACCCACAGAGTAAGACATATTGCAAACGCCTGCAGGTACTATGCCCTGAGCACTCCAGGGACCCTAAGGTGAGTAAGGACGTAGGGGACACAGGTGTTTGAAGCGGGCCCTGGGGATGCAGTCCTTGCCATCGTTTTTCGGGGGGACGGTTGTCCAAGCCAGTGCCAGTAGTTCAAGAGCCCTTAGCTCACGTGTCTCTAATACTCCCCCGGGCTTGTGTGCCCGTTTCGGGGAGGGGCAGGTGCCAGCCGATGAAGTGTGTGGCTGCCCCCTGGTACGGGATGTGTTTGAACTGACTGGGGACTTCTGCCGCCTGCCCAAACGACAATGCAATCGGCACTACTGCTGGGAGAAGCTTCGGAGAGCTGAGGTGGACCTGGAGCGAGTGCGAGTGGTGAGGATTTTCTGCTTTGGCCCAGGTTTTCTCCCCGAGTCCACGTGGGCTTCAGGCAGAGAGGAGGCTTGAGTACCCGGCACAGAGTGTTAGTCCCAGTTGGAGGTTCTAGAGAAATTGGTGCGCTCCATTCTTCTAGCAGGCTGGCATTTCCCCTGCATGAGGGCTGTGAGGTTGGGCCCGTGTGACGGCCTTGCCCTTGGAACTGGGGGAGAGGCCAAATTTGGAGGTGTAGGTAGCGCACGCTTACCCTGGGGAGGTGGGGCACTGGGTGAAAGTGGAAAGTGGCCAGTGGAAAGGAGTGCTCTTCACCTGGAGGAGCTGCATACGGATTGGTCTATGCAAAGTTCCCCCAACTCTGGCCACAACCACCACTAAACTCAACTTGAAAGAGACCTGGGTTGTGGAAATAGCCACACACACACACACACAAACACACACACACACACACACACACACACACACACACACACACACGGCTCTAAAGTGCCTTCCTTGCTCCCTGTCATGTAGTGGTACAAGCTGGATGAGCTGTTTGAGCAGGAACGAAATGTTCGAATGGCCATGACCAACCGAGCCGGCCTGCTGGCGCTGATGCTGCACCAGACCATCCAGCACGACCCCCTCACCACCGACCTGCGGACCAACGCCGACCGTTGAGTCGGCCCCGTGGCCCGGAAGGGTAGAGGGGTGGTGACCGACCCTCCCTTCCTTCAGCTCTGCTGCCTTCCTCTCTTCAAGTGTTCGATTGTGCCCCCGTGCCTTCCTTGGCCTGTGGGGCCCTGCAACTAGTGTTCTCCTTTGGTGGACCTGCCCTCCCACCAAGTCCCTGTTTGTTTGCTTCTGTCATTTGTCTGCCCCTGTTCCACCTGCCTTTGCTCTGTTCCCGGTAGCCATCCCTTCCTGACCTCAGTAGTCCACACTTTCTATTGACTGAGGCCCTAGAGGGGAATCAAGCAAGAATTTGGGGGGATCTGGGGCTGATCCTCCAACGTTGTTCACAATAAAGTTTGGAAAAAAAAAAAAAAGAGTGGTTGGCTTCCTTTTGCCTCATCTGCTGTGTTTAACCCTGGAGGCCTGAACACTCCCCAGGGTGGGACCCTGAGGTTCCAAGATTTCCAGAGCTCTGGGCTCAGCAGGAGGGGAGGGCTGGGCTGAAGACAGACGCACTTTGGGGAAGCTTCCTCTGGGGCCAACACACTGGTTAACGGGAGGGGGACTTGGCAGGGATTTTCAAGTTCAACCTCACTAGCTCCCTAGAAGGCAGGTGCTTCTCTTGGCCCCGTTTGTCAGATGGGGAAACCGCCTGAGGGAGCATTAGGTCAGTGACCGAATCAGAATTTGACCTTGGAAGGGGGGGAAGGGGGAAAGGGCCGGAGTCCCAGCTCATCTGAGGCTCCCTCCCATCTGGTTGCTGGGGCCAGAGGCAGAGGTGCAGGTGGTCATCATGGAGGGTCTGGCACGGGCTGCCTGTGGCAACCTTGGAGGTCCCTTGCACCCCGAACTACTCTTAACGAGTCCCCGAAGCAGACTCCTGACCCCACCCTTGGGTGAGTGCTGGGTGGCCAGGTGCGCCTTCCCTCGCCCACCTGAGGGGGGGGGCGGGGTGAGAGGAGCGGGGCTCGAACTTCACGGGAACTGGCGTGCCTGTCTCCGCTGCCCGGATAGGCTCCGCCCCCTCTCCCGGAGCCAAGCGCGTCTTTGCGACGCATTTGGGTGGGGCGGGGTCGGACCGGATTTCCGGTTCCGGGTTCAACGGAACTAGTGCTTGCGGCTGCGGTAGGCAGGCAGACAGGCAGGCCTTCGCTGAGTGGCGACAGACGCGGGCTGGGCTGGAGGGAGCCGAGCAGGTAGGAGGGAGCTGGGCCGCGGGGGTGGATGCGGGCCGAGCCGGAGGGGCCGGAGCGCGGGCCCCTGGCTGTCGCTCCCCGGTCGCTTCAGGCAAAAGCGCGGGCCCCTGGCGGTCGCTCCCCGGCCATTTCAGGCAAAGGCGCGGAGGCGGCCGAAAGAGCGAGTCCTTAAAAATTGGCAGCCTGCGCGCCGGGCTGATGGCGACGGTTCAGGGGAAGGGACGGAAAGTCGAGGCCTCCGCGCTTTGGAAAGGCGGCGGGCCTGGCTTGGTCCCTCGAGTCTGGGCCTGGGCCTGGGCCTGAGCCTGGGCCTGGGCCCGGGCCCGTGAGGGGGCGGGGAAGAGGGGGCGGGGAAGAGGGAGGGCGAGCGAGAGAGCGCTTCCCGAGCGTGGGGGGCTCTGAGGAGGACTGAGGAGTCGGGCGGGGAGGCGGCTAGTTCCTCCCCTCCCCCCTCCTTTTCACCGCTTCCCTCGCTTTCTCTCCTTTGCCTCCCCCTCCGCGGTCCCTCCGGTCTGGCCTAAACAGGCCTTGTTTCTGCCTCCCCAGGGGGACTCGGAGGGAAAAGAGCCAGAACTGCAAGGCGGGCAAAGAGGGCAGTAGGTGGCGCTCCCTCGAGGTGACGGCAGACGGGGGTCCCACTGGTGAAGCCGCCCGGCCATTTGAGGCCGCGGTTTCCTTCTTTGGAAAATAAGGGGGTGGGTTTCAGTTGCCTGCAAGGCCCGACCCAGCACCATTTGGGGCCAGATCTCTTCCTGCCCCTTGTGCGGGGAGGAGGAAGAGGAGGGGTCCTTGGGGAAGGGGGAGGGGCACCCTGGGGCTTCTGCTTTCTCTGGTTGCCGGGGAAGGGCGGGTTTGGCCCTCGTTAAGCCAAAGCCCACGGGCACCAGGTTCTGATTTAAGGGCCTTATGGAGACGGGGAATCCCACCGTTTCTTGTGAGAGCCATATTGCTCTCATCAGAGCCAGGAGGGCAGGGCATGGAGAAGAAGCAAGAAGAAGGCCCTGCTGCTACTTGGCCTGTGCCTCTGTACTCTTAGTCGTACCTGAGCAGCATCTGCTGGCCCAAAGTGTTCTGCGGGGCTTCTGGCCCAGCAGGGGAGGCTGGGTTGGAATGAGAAATTGAAGAACCAGCGGGCCCCTTTCTGCCCAATTCCAGAGCACTGGCTTAACTGGGGGCTTTCAGGGCTCACCGAGGATCGAGAGGATACTTTTTCCTAGGTGGCCCCAAGGCTGAGACCGGATCAGAAGGCCCAAGCTTGCTGTTGCTTTTGGCCAGGCCCCTCAGGTGTGGCTAGGCATCCCTGGGTGTGTCAGCCCAGCTTCTACCCCTTCCCTCTACCTGGCTCACGGCAACTGAGCTAAGTTCAAGGTGTGGCGGTAGCAGCAGTGGCATCTTAGCACTCCAGAACAGCTGGCAGGATTGGGCTGGACCCTCAACCTGTTGGGCTCCTGGGAGAGAACTGAAGCCCCTTCCATCTTGGATCCCTTTATCATTTCTTTTCCAAGGCAGCCATTTTACCTCTGGTTCTAAAAAGTAACAACCCCATTTTAGGGTTTCTCTCCATTCCATTCTTTTCCTTTCTGTTCCTTTCTATCCTCTCCCTTTCCTTTCTGTTCTATTCCATTCTTTTCCATTCCATTCATTCTATTCTGTTCCTTTCCGTTCCATTCCGTTCCATTTTTTGGTATTCCATTCCATTCCTTCCCATTCCTTTCTTTTCTATTGCAGTGCATTTTGTTCTTTCCCATTCCTTTCCATCCCATTCTTTTTCATCCCATTCCATTCTGTTCCTTTCCATTCTTTTCTGTTTCCTTCCATTCCTTTCTTTTCTGTCTGTTCCATTTTATTCATTCTTTTCCATTCGTTTCTGTTCTGTTCTTTTCCTTTCCATTCCATTTTGTTCCATTTCTTTCTTTTCTTTCCCTTCCCTTCTCCCTTTTCTTTCCATTTGATTCCTTTCCTTCCCATTCCTTTCTATTCCATTCCTTTTCTATCATCCATTCCTTTCCTCTCCTCTTCTTTTTCCTTTCTCCCCTCCTTTTTCCTTTTCCCCCCTTTCCTTTTTCCTTTCTCTTCTCCTTTTTCCTTTCTCCTCTCCTCTCCTTTTTCCTTTCTCTTCTCCTTTTTCCTCTCCTTTCCTTTTTCCTTTTTCCTCTCCTTTCCTTTTTCCTTTCTCCTCTCCTTTCCTTTTTCCCCTCCTTTTTCCTTTCTCTTCTCCTTTTTCCTTTCTCCTCTCCTTTTTCCCCTCCTTTTTCCTTTCTCCTCTCCTTTCCTTTTTCCTTTCTCCTCTCCTTTCCTTTTTCCTTTCTCCCCTCCTTTTTCCTTTCTCCTCTCCTTGTTCCTTTCTCCTCTCCTCTCCTTTTTCCTTTCCTATACCAAGTGCCCTTGGCACACTCATTCCCTGTTGAGCCTTTGGTGCTGTAGCTTGAGAGGCAGACCTGGGTTTTATCCAATGTCTGGACTAGTTGCTCCTTTAACCTTGAACTACTGCCTTCTTCTTTGGCCTCAGTTTTCCCAATTTTATACAATTCTCACTAAGACTGTGATTCTAGGCAAGCTGGTTTGCCTTCCATTCATTGGCTCCTTCTCCTAGGAAGATCTCGGTCTTTATTTAAAGGTTGAAGGTTCGAACAAGCCCCCAGCAGGGCTTCTTTGTTAGTTTCTGCATGGGCAGTTGACCACAGGGAACAGAAAAACAGGATGTGGTTGCCCAGGCATCCTAGTGCGGGGGTCTTGGCACGTGGTAAGTAGGACACAGCTTCCCACTTGGCTCGGTGCAGGAAGTTTGGGGTCCTGCTGGACGTTTCAAAATCTGGGGCCTCTACGAACCTTTGGTAGTTTCAAAGTCTTGTTGATCCCAACCAACGGTTGGAGAGCACTCTCCCCTGGGAGGAGACAAGCGTTATCTCATTTGGTAAATATCTTGCCAACCCCCTTCTCTGACCACCTAGGTCCCCGATGCTGTGCGGTTCCATCTGCTTTGAGGACAGTAAAGCCCCTTCCTTAAAGAAATGGCCTCTTGGCGGTTCTTACTGATCAAACCTGCAACTCCACTGCAGGGTGGGGGGGGCAGGCCTATGCCTGGAGTGTGTAGCCTCTGGTTTGCCTCTTCCTTTGGCCTGCTGACCTGCCCTGCCTGGGCTCCCTGCACCCCACTGACCTGCCCCCCCCCCCTGCAGGCGGCCACCTCTGGCGCCCATCACTCTCTCCCCTCCCCTGACCCCCGTCCTCCATGGCTGAGGACTGGCTGGATTGCCCCGTGTTGGGCCCGGGCTGGAAGCGCCGTGAATCCTTCCGGAAATCCGGAGCTACCTGCGGTCGTTCAGACACCTATTACCAGAGGTAGGCAGGCACCGAGGTCTTGAGGGGGCACTGCTGGAGGTGGGGAAGGGATTGAAAGCTTTGGGCTGCAGATGATGGTTCTGGGGAGGTGTGGACAGAGCTCAATTCTGCAGAGGGGGGGCACCAACAGTGCTATCCCCCTGGGGGCCCACATGTTGGACCGCCCCAGTGGCACCCTAGGTGGGGCAGGAACAACCGGGCCTAGTCTGCCAGCCTCTTTCCGGTGAAATGGCCCCCCAACCCTGGCCTCTCGGTTGGATTGAGGGAGCCATGGGAAGAGAACGGGAAGGAGGGTGGGAATCATTTTTATAGTGCCTACCACGTGCCAGGCCCTGTGCTAAGCACTTTACACATATTTTTTCTCGAATCCTCACGCCTGCCCCGGGAGGTAGGTGCTGTTGTGCTGCCCGACTTACGGCTGAGGAAAATGAGGCAGACCGGGAAGTGACTTGCCTAGGGCCGCAACAGCCAGCAAGTGTCCGAGGCCAAATTTGACACGGGCCTCGAGGCCTCTGAGTGAAAACTTTTATTTTATTTGGAGCCCAGCGAGGTCGGAACCCAAGGGGGAGGGGGCAGTGGCTGCAAAGTGGGCATCTGGGGAGCTGTTGTGTTCTCTGGCCCCGGGCCTGGGCTGGGTGTGCTCACGGAAACGGTCTCCACCGGCCTCACCCCCTCTCCTGGCCCTCCCCTCAATGTAGCCCTACGGGAGAGCGGATTCGGAGTAAGGTTGAGCTGAGGCGCTTCTTGGGCCCCGACTGTGACCTTAGCCGCTTTGACTTCAAACGTGGTGTCCTCCAGTATTTGCCTGCCAAGGTATGTTGTACTGCGGGAGGTGGGAACGGGACCAATAAGGTGAGGGCCCTTTTGGAGTCCTGCTCGTGTTCCACCCTCCCCCCCAGGGAGCTTCTCAAAAGAAAAAGAAGAAGAAGAAGAAGAAGAAGAAGAAGAAGAAGAAGAGACGAGTTTGGCCCAAGAAGAAAGAACCGTCCCTCAAAGAGAAGCAGTCTCTGGGGTCAACCCCCAGATTCTGCCAGCCTCCCCCCCTGGCCACTCTGGCTATGTGAGTGGGAGACCTGCCTGGTTCATCCCGCCGGGGAGCTCCCCAGCCCAGAATTCTTCAATTCGCACAGGGATGGGGCTTCTGGGGGGTCGGGGCGGCACCCTGCTCTTTAAGGTTGCTCCCAGTGCGGGGCCCCTTGGCACCCCCGGGATGGGAAGGGATGAGATCTGTGAGGGAGTCAGTCACCAGTGCCCTTCTTGCCCCCAAATACCCCCCCTGCTGTAACTTCTCCTTTGGGGTTCACTGGCCAGGCTCTCCTTCCCCCTTAGAATCTGTGAAAACTGTGGCGCCAGCATCTCAGCGGACGACGCCCGGCGCCAGCGGCTCCGGACTCTATGTCAAGGCTGCCGAGGTGGGTCTGGGCTGGTGCTGCACCCCACCCCACCCCACCCCCGTTGCTGCTGTCTTGTCTCTAGGAATTGGGGCGGAGCTTGGCTGGGGGCCCTTGTGGCCAGGGATCAGTGTTTTTCTTTCTTCCCCCAGCCCGGAGGAATGCCTTCAACCGGGAGCAGAGGATGTTCAAGGTACTAGTTCTTGTAGAGCTCCCGGCCCGGGCCCCACCCCTGCCCTCAAGGGGCTGACAGTCTGGGGGGAGTTTCGGGGGGGGGGGGGTGACCCGGGCATCTCCTTTTTCCTTGGCAGCGAGTAGGCTGTGGTGAGTGCAAGGCCTGCCAGCTGACTGTGGACTGTGGCACGTGCCCCGGCTGCACCATGAGGGTTTCCCGGCCTGGTGCCTCCCAGCTCCCTGGAAGCCAGTGTGTCCAGCGCCGCTGCCTCAAGATCGTGAAGAAAGTGAGTGGGACTCCTGGGGCTGGACTGGGCCCGGGGCTGGGCCCTCACGATGCTATTTAATGCCCCTTGCTTCCCAGAGTTTTGGCTGCGGTGTCTGTTCTGGCTGTAAAGTCAAGGAGGACTGTGGGACCTGCTGCATTTGTGAGCGCCGGGGGAAACCAGACCTCAAGAGGCAATGGAAATGCCTTCAGCGGCGTTGCCTCAAGGTGAACACTCCCAAAGGCCCTGGGGTCTCAGGTCTTGGAATGGAGTTTGGGTGCGAAAACTGAACCCCAGGGGCTTCTGCCACCTAGAGTGGCTTTACCGAGTCTAAAGCTGGGGAGCTAGCTCTTCCCCTCGTGTGGGGGTCGCAAGAAGCCCCAGGTGCCCAAGCACTTCATCGCAACTGACAAAGCCCTTGCCTCCCAGAAGCGCATCAAGAAGAAACCTCGATTGCCCACCAGGAAGCTCCCGGGCAGACGCCGCCGAGTCCTGATGCCGCCGCCCCCCCCCTCAAGCCTACGGCCCGTTCGGCACTACTAAGGTGGGGAGCACCGCAGCTCGGACGAGTGTGGGGAGAGCTGGGGTGGGGCTTCCTGGCCTCTGACCTGGGTGCAGCAGGCCACGGTCCCCATCTAGTTTTTGTCATTGGTTCCCCCCCTTTTCCCTCCACTCCATCCTCTTCCTCCCTTTTTGCCTCTGTTGTCAGACTGGGTTAGCAGTGCCAGTGGAGTTACTTGGCTGCTTCCTGGGGGCTTCTTTGTTCCTGAGGGGTCGGGCATCTGCTTTGGTATTGAGAGCTTGGAACCTAGGGAATGGGGGAGGTGGAAAGGGGTGCCTTGAGGCCTTGACTCTCCTGGGCTGGCTTCCAGCTTCCCTTATACTGCCCTGACTTCCCCACTGAGCATAGTAGGAAGAAACTTCCGACTAGGAGTAGGGGGGCACGGTGCCCACTAGTTTCTTCCTTCTGCTTGTTCTCCCTTTCTCCCTGGCCTTGTTGCTGTGCCTCTGACTTCTGGCACTGAGGGTTGCACCTGCCTGCCCCCGCCTTTCTATCCTGCATGTCTATAGGGTCTCTTTCCCAGCGTCATCCATAAATGCATGGAGCTTTTGGGGGTCCTGCTCCTCCACAGGCTCAGTCTGCCCTTGCTCTCTGTTTTTTCCATCAATCCCCTTGGGCCCCATCCTGCCCTGCTCAGGACAGGCCACCTTCAAAGCTATCCAGGAGCCAAGTTTGATGTCTGATAAGGCTCCCCACAGTGGTGACAGTGAGTGGGGCCTGAGGGTGAGGGCACGCATGGTGCATGTGGGGACAGGACTGAGCCAGTCAGTGTGATTCTGCTGCTTCCTTCTTCCTACCCACCCCTGGGGCTGGGCCACCCCACCGAGCTTGTAGCTCCTCAAGCCAGGTCTGTCTTGTCTGTCTAGCCTAGTGGGTGGGAGGACCTCGAAGCTTGGGAGTGGCCCCCTCTGCCTGTTGTGATCTTCCCGCCTGCCTGCCTACCTGCTCATCCTGCCTGCCTGCCAACCCCAGGTTCCAAGCCCCAACGGGAGCCTTGTGGTGCCATCACGTTGTTGTTGGAGAAGGCCTGATTTTCAGGAAGAGGGTGGAGGGCTGAGGGGAAGAGGAGAGAAGGCAGGAAGGTCTCCAGAGGTTCATCTCTTTCCCTGCCTTTCCTCATCATCCTTCCTCTCCCTTCCTGATCTCCTCTGATCCTCTGTCCCCTTCCTCCCTGGCCTAACCGGCAGGAGGCTGCTCCCACGAAGGCCCCCGGGGCTGGCAGAGAGGTCCCACTGCGGCAGCTACAGCAGTGAGGGGATTTTAAACTCAGTGTCTGGTTCGAAAGCTGGGGGCAGTGTCCTCCTGGCCCAGGTGTGTGTGGGGGGGGCCTTGCCCTGCCCCATCCTGTCTTGTCCCCCTTTGCACGTGAGTGAACCCTACTCCCTTATTTCGTGAAGACCAATCCCATCTCCGTGCTGGGGCCTGCGTGCGTGTGTGCGCGCGTGTGTGTGCATCTGTGTGAGTATAGATATCTCTACCTGCTTTGTTCTGACCCCAGCTGTGCCATTTATCTATCCCGTGTTCACAATCACCCCACTATCACCACTTCTTTTGGGAGAGGGGGAATCGTGCATTTCTTCCCCATTCTGTCACAGCTGTTAGGAGTTGGAGGGAAGTGGGCACCGTGGTGGGAAGACCATAGAGTTCTGGCTCTGAATGGGCAGATCCTTGGACCCCCTACCCACTTTGGGTTGAATCATGGGGGGAGGACGGGGGCATGTGTGGCTGTGATGCCCTATCCTCCTTCCCCTTTGACAAATGAGGAGCCAGAATCCCAGCTGGAAGGGGAAGAGAACAGATGCCCGGTAACTGGCACGATAGCACAGGTTTGAGAGAAACCCCATGAGTTTCTCTGTCCCATCCACGCCAGTCTTTACTGTCTCTCCCCGCCACAGACACACGTACACATGTACATGGAACATCCCTTGTAGAGAAAGGGAAACATTTGGACCCGTTCCTGGAATACTTCTAAGAAGGCTGATGGGCTCCGAAGCACGGTTCTGGGCCACTCTTCCACTCAAGGGTGTCCCTGGCAAGAGTGTGCTCTGTCTTTGGTGGTCGAGCTTGGCCGGGCCCAAGATTTTGCTGCCCCTAGACCCCATCCCCAGAGCCAGGACTGATTTCCTGTTAGAGGACTGTTGTCCTCCAGTCCCACAGAAATGGAAGTTGCTTCTGGAACCCGGCAGAGCAAGTGAGATAAAAGGGGTATGCCCACCTATCGGCCGTGTGCACAAGCAGGCGTTCACATGCAGCTCGTGGAAGGAGCCCCTTTTGCTCAGGTCATCCGGTCACTTTGCAGGGAGAGAGCAGGAGGGGGTAGAATTTGAGGTTCTAGCTGCCAGGCACTCCTTCACCGGCTTGTTCGTTCCCTTCCCCATCCTTGCAGCTCGACGTTGGTTATAAGGCCAAAGAGCCAAATTGGGGCCAGAGCTGCCCTGCACCTTCCAAGCTGGTAAGGCCCCGACTTGGCCGTGGGGCTACTGGGTAGGCTTGGACCTTGCTTGGAGTTGGGGCTTTGCTTGTAAACACAGAGGGATGACGTGAGGGGAGAGGCTTGGTGCGTTCGAGTCGGGCTGGGGTCTTGGCGTCGGGCTGGGGTCTTGGCACCTGGCCCGGTCACCTCCCAGGGAACCCTTGCACTTGGGCTGCTGGCCCCTCCCCCTCCCGCCTGTTTTCCTTGCAGCTGCCTGTGGTCCCTGCCTTCTAATCCAAGAACTTTCTGTATTACTGTGTAGGCTCTGATTTTCTAGTGAGTGTCCAAGTCTCTTTCCCACCCCCCACCGGCCCACTTGGCCACCGTGATCCCCAGTGGCTAATAAGTTAGTAGCTCTGCTCCCCCTCTCCCAAGCTGGGTGCTTGATAGGAAGATTCTCCTCCGTTCTTTGACCCTTCCGGTGCTAGTTTGGAGGCCCTTCCTACCACGCCCCCCGCCCCATTCCTGTCCCAAAGTGTGCAGTCGAGGGGCCACCCAGCCCAGGGCTTTATCCCCGAGGTTGGCTTAGGGTTGCGATGCTCAAGGAAGCTTCCTACAGCAGACATGGGATCACACAGGGCGAGGGCCAAGGTAAAGAGTCAGTTTGGACACGTCCGTCTGAAGAGCCGTCTAGAAGCCCCTACTGTCCCACTATTCACCAGCCCGCCTCCAGGGGGGCTGCCGTCCTGCCCCAGCGGGAGCACTGGCAGCCCAGGTGATCTTAATCTCTCTTGCCTGCCGCCCAGCACCGCTCTAGTCACCGGCAGAGCCGCAAATGTGGGGTGTGTGCGGCATGCCGGCGCTGCGTGGACTGTGGCCAGTGTGATTTCTGCCGGGACAAGCCCAAATTTGGGGGCTGTAACCAGAAGCACCAGAAGTGCCGATGGAAGCAGTGCCTGCAGTTTGCCATGGTGGGTGTGGCAGCCGGCTCTGGGGAGGTCCTGGGTAGGCAGTGGCTCATTAAGGTGCTCAGCCAAGTGTCTGCCTACAGAAACATCTGCTGCCTACAGCCAGGTGGGACAGCCCTGCTGTAGAGGGGGCAGCTCTGCCTCTGTGCCGGCCACGCCGTAGGAAGGGTGCCTTGGTTAAGCGGGCCAAATCTGGGGGCCTCCAGGGCCAGAAGCTGGTCACTGAGGCCCTCAGCAGTGGGCTTGAGGTAACCCTAATTCCCCATGGCTCCCATCTCTCCCTCCCTCCCACCCTGGGATCCTGAGCTGGACCCCACCCCTACACAGCAGCTTTGGAAGCATCACTGCCTTCCTCTGATCTCCTTAGCTTCAGTCCTGTGTACCCTGCGCCCTTAGATGCCGTCACCCTTTTTACTCATGCTGACCCCAGCCCCATGCTTCCTTGGCAGAAGGGGGTCCCCGTGATGATGGAGGAGTTCAATCCTGGCTTTGCAGTGCCTCCGGGGAGCGACCTCGTCATCCTACAGGAGCAGGAGGGGCGTGAGGGCGTATCTATAGTAGTGCCCAGTACCAAGCCACGAAGCTCCCGGTTCTCCTCTCCTGGCTGCATCGTCATAGAGGTGAGCACTGGTTGACGGGCCCAGGCTCCCTGGCCCCTTTCGTTGCCTCCTCGGCACGTAAGCCGGTAGTCGCTTTGTCAGAGGGCCGATGGAGCCGAGTCTCCCGCGGACTGGGCCGAGATCGGCTTGACTTGGAGGGAGGCCGTTCGACTCTAACGGTAATCTTGGAGAAGTGCGGCTTAGGAGCTGGCGTCCAGGGCCACGCAAAGCTTTAGAGGGGCCCGCTCTGATGGCAGTGGAGGGTAGACGTCTCTTGTCACCTCGGGGAGCCAGCCTGTGGGGGCCTTGTGCCGGTCTCTTGGCCAGAGGCCCTTAAGGCTTTGTCTTCGGTTTTCCCCGCAGGAGTTTGCGTGTCCAAATTTTGGGGTGTTCATCTCAACCCCCCCGATAAAGCAGGAGGTGGAGAGTTATGGGGACCAAGCTTTTGGACCTGTCTTTCCTCCCCCTTCAGACTTCTCTCCTGGCTTCCCCAATACCTTGGTAACTTGCTGTCCCACGGCCCTCCCCAAATATCGCCTCCTGCCGCCACTCAAGGCTTGACTCCCATTTGCAAAGGCTGCTTTTGATGCCCTTCCTGTTTCTTGGATGGCAATTTGAAAGTCGCTTCTGTGTCGTGATGCCTTTGTGGGTCTTGCCAACTGTGTACAGAAGACAGAATTCTGCCTTGATCTGGCTCCAAATCTCCACCCTGGAAAACAACTGGAAAGGGGGAGCGGGAGGGAGAAATCATGCCGCCATCTCCCCCAGACCCGACCCACTGGATATCGTGCCAGTTTTTCAAGCATAATAGGTCCTTTACTAGTGATTTGTGTTTTTTTAGGATGTCGATAAGACCCAGCTACCACTTTCTGTGAAACAAGAGGAAACCTGGGGCGAGGAGGAGGAAGAGGAGGAGGAGGCGGAGGAAGAAGAGGAGGAAGAGGAGGATGAGGATGGAAAAGCAGACACTCCTGTGGTGAGTGACTGAGGGCTGGCCTTGGGTGGCCCATAAGAAGGGAGGAAGTGAAGGAATGGCAACTGGGGAGTTGTAATTGGACTTTTTCCTCCAGATCATGGAGATTTATAGCCTGAGTGGAGCCGCCCCGGCAAGAGCCGGGTCCTGGAGTGGAGTCCTGGACAGTGTCCTCCAGGAGTTTCTAGGGGAGCTGAATGAGCTGCCCTTGCCTGCCCACTGGGAGGTCCTGCCACCAAGGGGACCCGACCTGTGTATCACCCAGCGTTCTCCCTTGTCTACCATGGCCTCTGCCGTTATCCATATCCAGCCAGGCCTCTACTTTCACGTAGTGATACAAGATGTCCCTGTTCCGGCCAACCATGAGCTGTACACAGCTCACCCATTGCGGCTCACCACCGTGGATGAGGTGGTAGAGCTCATCTGCAACCTGGAAGCCTACCATGTGTGTCCCGGCTTCCCCAGCATTGGGAGGCAGGGCTCCCGTTCTCCAGACTGTGATGTCCTAGTGTATGAGGGGCGCTGCCAGGCCTGCTGTCTACCACCCTGCCCCCTCAAAGAGTGGCATTGAGCCACCTTGTCCCTGGGTCCCCATGCACTGAGCTGGCGTGGGGGGCCCCTTTCCCCCAGTTCTCCCCTACTACCCTCTGAAGGAGTCAGTGTACACTGGAAAGGCTTGAGGTGAGGATGGATGCCCTTCCCCTCCTTCCCCCCCCTCCCCACAGAAACCAGCATTCACCATCTCCCACTGGAGTGCTCTCGGAGCATCTCCACCCTTCTGGCCTGCCTCAGTCCTCTGTCTGTGGCTCCCCAAACAACCACCACTGTCTCTGTTCTCGTTGGCACCCCTCCCACACATACACATATTCAAGCTCACCTCAGGGATATGGGCTGGGCCCATGTAGAAGTGTGAGGGGCCTGGATGCTTGGACTTGTCCTGGAAGTGGAGCCCCTAGGGAGGGGCACCTGCAGGGCCAAAGGCCACTCCTTTCTCTGCTATGCCCCCCTGAAACACACACAGAGATCCCTGAAGCAAAAGGAACTTTATTGGTTTTATGTACCCCAGTGGCCTGCTTTGCTGGTCTGTATTTGTTGCCTTACCTTTATTTTTCTAAATAAAGTATGATTGATGGTTCTGTGAAAAAAGTGAACTCTTGGGGAGGGGAGGCACGTACACAACACACACCTCTTTGGGGGGAGAGGATGTTAAAGCTGACTTTGAGAACCACTGTGAGCTTCCAGCGTCGGGTCCAGAGCATCCTGGGAGTTTCTGAAATCCTTTCAGAGTCTACAAATTCATAATTAGTTTTTATTTTTAACGTGATCAATATCTATAACTATAAAACACATAAAAACACTGTGGACAGATCCTCACTCATTTTTAGTAGGATAAAGGTATTGAGAACAAAAGTTTGAGGACCACTGCTTTAGGCAGTCTTTTCTGTGGAGAACTCCTGACCTTTGAGGCTTTTGGAGGTTGGGGAGAAAAATGATTTAACAGGCAACACTGCCAGTTTCCTCAGGGTGTGGTCAGCAAATGAGGGCTTCAAGTCACAAAGCTCAGAACACCCTTACAGGTCCAAGTAGGGTGTCCTTTAGTTCACGAGCATTTGGGGGGGGGGGAGAGCTCCTTGTTATCTAGGCCGAAGCCAAGGTTTTCAGGCTAAGCCTTCTGTCCCTGTGCTTTGGATCCCCCTGCCCACCAACAACAGCCTGTGGGTACTGACTGCCCTGCTGTCTGAGCAAAGCTGAGCTTTAGCCAACTGGCCACAAGGATTCCAACTGCGTGTTCTGCTCCCCGATCCAGCTTGGCTCTAAGTCAAATTCATCTCCAACTCATCCCTTTTCCACCAGCTCTGGAAGGTTCCCCTCCCCCACCCCCCAGGAACCACCCATTAATCGAGAATGGGGCAGGGATATGAAATGGGCTACTGCCCAGAGTTGGGTGGTCTTGCCCCCAAAACTATGTTCTTTCTTTGTGGCAGCCCTCTCTGTGGTGGCCAGAAACTGGAAACTGAGTGGCTGCCCATCCATTGGAGAATGGCTGAGTAAATTGTGGTATATGAATATTATGGAATATTATTGCTCTGTAAGAAATGACCAGCAGGATGATTTCAGAGAGGCCTGGAGAGACTGACAGGAACTCAGGCTGAGTGAAACGAGCAGGGCCAGGAGATCATTATATACTTCAACAACCATACTATATGATGATTAGTTCCGATGGACCTGGCCGTCCTCAGCAATAAGATGAACCAAATCAGTTCCAATAGAGCAGGAATGAACCGAACCAGCTACGGCCAGCGAAAGAACTCTGGGAGATGACTAGGAACCACTACATTGCATTCCCAATCCCTGTATTTTTGTCCGCCTACATTTTGGATTTCCTTCACAGGCTAATTGTACAATATTTCAGAGTCCCATCCTTTTTGTGCAGCAAAATAACAGTTTGGACATGTAGACGTATATAGTATTTAATTTCTACTTTAACATATTCAACATGTATTGGTCAACCTGCCATCTGGGGGAGAGGGTGGGGGGAAGGGGAAAAGTTGGAACAAAAGGTTTGGCGATTGTCCATGCTGAAAAATTACCCCGGCATATATCTTGTGAATAAAAAGCTCTTATTTAAAAATTTAAAAACTACATTCTTTAAAAGACAGGACTAAAAAGGAAAAAAAGTCCCAATGGCAAGATTTTATTGTTTGAAAGGTAAAAATTGCATCCTGAAGTTTGTCAAAACAAACTAGTAAGTGGAAGGCTTCAACTGGGCAGAAAATCCTGAAGTGAACTCGGTTTCCACATCCCATTTTGCGGGGTCATTCCCAATGTGCTAGTAAGGCTGAGGTCACTTTAGTCAGTTTCCCAGAAACTCAGGCCCCAGGACGGAAGATCTTGGCCAGCAGCGGCTCATTTGGCTGAGCCTTCCTGGCAAACTCGTGGATCTGGGTTTGCATTTGCTTCTCTCTGGCCTGGCTGGTCGGAATCTCTCTGTGCTTCCTGATCTCCATCTCTGTGGGGCGCTGGATGAAGCTCCAGCTCTTATCCGCCACTACAGAACCCTCCCCACGGGAGGCCAGCGCAGCTTTTGCCTTCTTCTGGAAATGTTTGCTCTTCTCCACGCTCTGCAGGTAAAAGTCTGTTTCGCGCTTAGCCTGAGAGATCTCAGCCCGGAGGCGCTGCTGCCTGACGTGCCGCTCGTAGGCCAGGCGCTCGCTCAAATGGCTCCACTTGAATCGATGCAGATACTGCGAAGGAAGACCACCGGCAGGTCACCAGGCTGCCCAGCCCAGCCCTCTCTGCCCTGCCCTTCATCTACCCGGCCTCACCTTCAGGTTCCACAGATCGTAGCGGTAGGGACTTCGGCGCTGGGCGCCCATGGGCGTGTTGTGCAGGCTGGCCACCACCAGCTTGGCCACCCGCTTATCCCGGAACTCCACCCAGCCCTCGGTGTAGTTCTGCCTCAAGCGGCGGCCAGCTGACGAACTCCGGGTTTTCTTTAGTCGCCCAGATCGGTCTGGGTCCCGGAGGAGGGCGGGTCAGCCAAACGGACAGAAGGGTAGAGGTCAAGGCGAAAGCCTGGAGGAAAGGAAGGAACCCCCTCCCCCCCCCCATACACACCCACCCCCACCCCTCTTCCCACAATAAACAGTCGCACATGGAACGAGGGCGGGGCCTTGACCCATTTTGCAGCTGGAAACACTGAGGGCCCTACCTACCCAATCCTTTCAAGGAGATCCTCCTGGCGTTGGGGGAGGAGTTTAGAGGCCAGACTCCGCCTTCTCGTTCCCCTCTTCCCGACGCCCCCACCCGCCGCACCTGCGCACTGCTCGCCCTCCCAGCCCGCCACGTGTGTGTGTGCTGAGGCTCACCCTCCGGCTGGAAGAAGACGCGACCGATTTCGCCGTGAACGCTGAGCAGGTTCCGCACGTGCAGGGGCCGGAAGCACGGCGGGATATGCCCCAGGTAGATGATGCCGGGCACTACCCGCTTCCCGTCAGCTCCGAGTTCCCCTCCCGCCTCTGACGAGGCCGACACGAAGTCCGACTCCGACTCGGACTCCAACTCCCGCGGAGAACTCACGCCGAAGGGTTCTTCGGAGCCTGGCTCCGGTCTCATGGCGCTCAGCGACATCCCGGACTCGGCGAGCGCCGGCCGCGGCTACGCCCAATAAGAAACCCCGCCGGCAGGGTCCGACCCATTAACGCTCCGCCCCCTTATTAAGGCTGGGGCGGGGCGGCCAATCAGGCGAGGCTGGGCGGGAGCAGCAGAGCCACAACAACCGCGAGAGCGCAGGCGCGGGCCTTGGGCCCCTCCCGGGTTTCTCTGATTTCCGGCCGGTTGTGGATGCTGGCGCACGGGGACGTACTCACGCCCGAGCGCGAGCACTCACGTGCTTAGGCGTGCTTGTGAGCAGTGAGCCCCTGCCCCCTGCGCGGGAAAAATCCCAACTTTCTCCCCCGCCTCCAGGCGCCGGGGCTGCCGCATTCCCTTCTCTCCCTCCCCCGGGGATTTAGGGCCGCCCTCCCTTAGCCCCTCGGGAGACCCCGGAGGCGCAAATTTGCCCGACTGGGCCTCGCGCTCTAGCGGCTCCCGAGCTCTTCCCGAGCCACCCGGTCGGCTACCCTGAGATGGGCCGGGGGCCCCTGTTGGAGGAGCTGCGGGAAGATGAGCCCGCGGGGAGCAGCAGAGCGCCTTGGCGAACCTCCGAACGAGCGCAGCCATTCTGGGCAGCCTTTCGTTGGCTATCGTGCGTAAAAAGTCCCCCGGATTAGCTCCCGCGCCCTTTGATCCAGTTGCCAGAGCTTAGAATTTCTCCCAAGGGCGCCGTTTGACTTCCCCAGCAAAGTTTATAGCGGGAGTTTGTGTGGTTGCAAAAACGTGGACATTTGGGGGCAGCCCCCATGGACTGCGATGTCACGAAGTGCCCTCTGCTGGCCCCCGTGATCCCCGGCACCAGGGCAAGGCCAAGGTTCGCGTGAACTTTTGCAGACTCAAATAAGAGAACTGAGAGAAAAGGCGAATCCAGTGGCTACAACAACTGGACCACAATATAATAAAAGAAATTACGGAGAATAAATTGGGTTTTAGCACGGTGCCTGGCACCTGGTCCGAACTTCAGACGAAGAGACAAAGGGGGGGGGGGGAAGGGAGGGGGGAGGGCGGCCTGCATCCAGGAGGCAACTCACTCTTTCACAGAGGTGGGAGGTCAATAGGCGTGGAACTTGGCAAATAATGTCAAGGTTTGTGGGTTGGGCTTTTTTTTTTTTTTTTAAGGTACTCATTAATCAATTTTGCTGAACTTTTAAAATCAACATCACCCACTCTAAAAGCAGACAACAAAAAGGAACTTCCTCCACTAGACCCTCTATGCACTTTAGAACATCATCCACTTGGCAGCCATTTTGCTTAGCCTCCGGGCCCTCAGCATCTCCTCCCTAACCCTCCCCACACCCTTTAATCTGGGGTAATGGTGGCTGGATCCCTGGGCCCCTGTTAATCCTAGGCCTCTATCCTCTCCCAGCCTTCCCTCTAGCTAGGAAGATAATCCTTTAAAGAGCCAACATAATCATCTCATTGAAAGCTCCAGCTGGTAGGCTTTGCTGCTTTAGACGTCATTTTCTCCAATACCACTACTGAGAACCTGAGGCTCTGAAATAGCCTGGGGGACCAGTCTCGGTTTAGAAGGAGGTTTCAGTCCTGTGATGGCTCCAAAAAGCTGTTGAGGAACTTTCCTGCTTTTCTAGGATTTGCCTGTCCCTTCCCCGTTTAGGACATTGACTACAAATAGGCTAGGGCACTGCCGTCTTCAGATCCACTGGGCCCTTAGACCCCGGGACTAGCGGCCGAGAGAGGAAAAAGGATTGTCCCATTCCAATGAAAGCTCCTTGCCCACGTTTCCTGGCAGCTGGTGGGCGTTTCGTAAATACTTGTGAACGATGATGAGTTCTTTGAGTCGTGTCCCATGTAGATAGATCCAGGAGGGGTAGAGATCCATTTACTCAGTGCCCAATCTGACTTGATTTTACAGCTAAGGAAACTGACGTTCAGGGAAGGGTGAGGACTTGCTAGGGGTCACACCACAAGTCTGAATGGTCTTGGGCTTGAGTAACTGTAGTTTTTAATGACAAAACATCCTTAAACTAAGCTGTTTGCTCGTGTGTTAAAGCAAGAAACCCGGACCCCGGGGTGAAACTCACCCGAAGGCTCGGCAAGATTAGGAATCCGAGACAGCTGTCAGATTGTCCCTTGGGAGTTGGCCAGGGCTGAGAAAATAGAAGGGAAAGGGCATGGAGACCCGGTCCCCAAAGACTTGGGGTGGGGGCTGGGGGTTGAATGGTTCTACTCTACTTCCCATCCTCCCCGCCTGCAAAATGAGCAGTGCGTTTGTGGGCTGTATCGCAGGGGGATTTACTGGTTTTAACCCTAAACCCATTGCCTTATATTCTTCAACATCTGGCACTTAGACCTGGGGCCAGGGAAGAACCCTCCCCATCCAGCTGGCCAGAGAATGCCCCCCCCCTCCCCAAGCAGCTCAGTCTTGTGGGGGAGCACAAAGGACAGAGATTCAAGGGGTGTCAGGCTTCAAAGACCGGACCATTCTGCCAGAGCTGTCCAGGAAAACATCTAACTGGCCCAATCTGTGAGCAGTGAGGGGGCAAATGAAGCCAGCAGAGCGGAGGGAAGCCAGCTGCCAAAGCAGCAGACAGAGAGGGCTCCCCATGGGAGGCGGCGGCACTTTCCTGGCAGGTAAGCACGGCAGGGGAGGGCCCGAGAGGAAGAAAGGGTAAAAAAGGAGGGGGGGGGGAAGGAATCGGGAGATGAAGTGAACAAGAAGTTGGGGGGGGGGGCGCAGGGGAGATGTGCCCACACCTATTTCCGAGCTGGAGCGAAGTAAGGCCCCAAGAAGGCAGGAGCTATTTCCAGGGTCACCCAGCCAGCTAAATGGGTTCCTCAGGCAAAGAGCTTCAGGAAAGGGGGGGGGGTGAGAGTGAGCTAGTGGCTTGGTGAGGCAGCCTGGCGGCTCAGGGTCCAGTCCGGCACCCCGGATCTCGCTGTGTTCCCCCCCCCCCCCCCAGGAGCCAGCTGCCTCTGTGACCCAAACCGGCTGCCTGTGCTGCTGTTGCTGCTGGGCCCCTTGATCTGCATCGGGGCCCAGGGCGCCGTCGGGGAAGCGGTGAGACTCCCAGGGGACGTGACGCTCGGCGGCCTGTTCCCGGTGCACGCTCGGGGAGCCGCGGGAGCCGCCTGCGGGCCGGTGAAAAAGGAGCAGGGTGTGCACCGTCTGGAGGCCATGCTCTATGCCCTGGACCGCATCAACGCCGACCCCGGCCTCCTGCCTGGGGTGCGCCTGGGAGCCCGGCTACTAGACACCTGCTCCCGGGACACGCATGCCTTGGAGCAGGCGCTCACCTTCGTGCAGGCGCTGCTGAGGCCAGCCTCGGCGGCCCGCTGCCCGGGGGGCGGCCAGCCCATCGGAGCCGTGCCCGAGCAGCGGGTGGCCGCGGTCGTGGGCGCTTCGGCCAGCTCCGTTTCCATCATGGTGGCCAACGTGCTGAGACTCTTTGCTGTGGGTGATCGGGGGTGGGGGGGCTGCTTGTGTGTGTTTTGGGGAAGAGGGGAATCGCTCCCTACCTATTGATGGAGACAGAACTCTTCCCCCCCCCCCCAGATCCCTCAGATCAGCTATGCATCCACGGCCCCTGAACTCAGCGACAATGCGCGCTACGACTTCTTCTCGCGGGTGGTCCCGCCAGATTCCTACCAAGCCCAAGCCATGGTGGACGTTGTGCGGGCCCTGGGCTGGAACTATGTGTCCACTCTGGCTTCCGAGGGCAACTATGGCGAGAGTGGGGTGGAAGCCTTCGTGCAGATCTCTCGAGAAGCCGGTGAGCACCGCAGGGAGCAAGGGGGAGGGGAACTTGCCTGGGGATCCCAGCATCCCAGAGTGGCGAAAGAAGCCCCCTGGAGAGGTCACCTAGGGCAATCCCTCCCCCACCCCCAGCGGCCCCCCCCATTTGACAGAGGATGAAACTGAGGTGAAGCAAGCGTCCCAGGATACCAAGATGCCACCAGCAGGGAGGCGATTCGATCCCACATCCCTCTAACTGGCTTCTGGCCGCACCACAGAGAAACCGGGAATTGCTTGACCCACACCCACCCGCGCCCACACGCAGACCCAGGTTTGCTGGTTCCCAGAAGGATCATCCTTCGAGCCTCCCCGGCCCTCCTTTATAGACTAGATGGAGCTTAACGGCTACAGGCCCCCAGTGGGCAAGCGGCTGGCCCTTTTCTGCCGGGGGGAGCTCTCGAGGCCTCCCCACTCTTGCTCATTCTTGGGACGGAGGGTTCCCTACCCAGTACCAGCTATAACTGAGCTCAGGTGTCTGGGAGCCGGTGGCTCCAGGAAGCGGAGCGGCAGAGAGTGGCCCACCGGGAGGTGGGGGAGGGCTAGCTGGGAAATGGATGGGGCCACATCGTTTGTTTGGTTGGGGGGCAGGAGGCGTCTGCATCGCTCAGTCAATCAAAATCCCCCGAGAGCCAAGGCCTGGAGAATTTGGCAAAATCATCAAAAGGCTCATGGAGACGCCCAATGCCCGTGGCATCATCATATTTGCAAGTGAGGATGACATCAAGTAAGGAGATGGGACTCTTGTCATATTATTCAGCTCTGTCCGCTTGGTGCCAGCTAGATGTGCTGGAGGGAGGGAGGGAGGGAGCCAGCGGGGAAGATCGATCCAGCTGACGGCTATAAACCGGCAGATTCCCACCTCAGATTTTCCTCAGTCCCCCCCACCCCACCCCCACCCCCTGTCTCATCTTCCTTTCAACTTCCACCTTCCTAGACGAGTCCTGGAAGCTGCCCAACAGGCCAACCTGACAGGCCACTTCCTGTGGGTTGGCTCGGACAGTTGGGGGGCCAAGATCTCACCCATCCTGAACGTTGAGGATGTGGCGGTGGGGGCCATCACCATCCTTCCCAAGCGGGCTTCCATTGAGGGTGAGTCAACTCAAATGGGAAGGGAGGAGTCTGAAAAAGAGGGAGTTTGGGATCTGAACAGAGAAGACGGCTCTTTGAAAAACAGAGGGGGCTCTTTGAAGGCGAAGTTGGAAAAGGAGGCTCCAAGGGATCAGGAAGGGCCTTTCCTGGGCCACTGCTCCAGGCATAAGCCTTGAAAATTGGAAGTCAGATAACTCCCAGATAACTCTTTAGCTCAGTCTCACCACATCTGCAAGGAACCCATAAAAAACTGGCAAAGGGAACAAAGGACCCAGCCATTTGGGGGCCTTCCCTAATTTTAACCTCTCCCAGCACTAAGCTCAGTCTAAGTCAAAGTATCCCCAGCCAGGACTCTTCGTTGCCTTGATTTCTTTACACCGTGGCTCGCTCCCCAGCCAGAGAAGGCGCCGTCCCAACAAGCCCGAGGAGAGCAGTGAGCCAACCTCATTAACCCTGAAGCCGGCCCGTGCCGGCCCCTCCCGTGGGCCCAGCTGGGGCGTTTTCTCAAGTCTTCCTCTCCCCTTCACCTGGGCTCTGGGGCTACATCTATGATCAGTTTCCTCTCCTTCTTCTGCCAACCAGGGTTCGACCAATACTTCACTACCCGCTCCCTGGAGAATAACCGGCGGAACATCTGGTTTGCCGAGTTCTGGGAGGACAATTTTAACTGCAAGCTGACAACAGGCTTCGGTGGCCAGTCTGAGGATCCTGCCACCCGGAAGTGCACAGGTAAGGGGAAGGCCCAAGAGCGGGGCAGCCACCGAAGCACGGGGTGGCACCAGGGAGAACAGACGCAAATCATCCTCATCTTCCCCTGGGAGCAGGTGAAGAGAGGATCGGGCGAGACTCGGCCTACAAGCAAGAGGGCAAGGTGCAGTTTGTGATCGATGCCGTTTATGCCATCGCCCACGCCCTCCACAGCATGCATCAGGCTCTGTGTCCAGGCTATATTGGCCTTTGTCCTGCCATGAGCCCCACAGATGGCCGGACACTGCTGCAGTATATCCGAGCCGTTCACTTCAATGGTAAGCTGGGCCCAGAGCTCCCGGTGAACGCCCGGGTCACCAAGAAAGGAGAACTATGGGATGATCATCTGTACTTTATAGAAGTTTCGCAAACCAAGAAGCTTCTGTGAAAAGAACATTGACTTGAAAGTCCCTTGGTTTGGGAACTTGAACAAGTTCTTTTCTCCTCTGGGCCTCATTTCTTTCTTTTCTTCTTTCTTTCTTTCTTTCTTTCTTTTTTAAATAAGAGCTTTTTACTTTCAAAATCCATGCAAAGATACTTTCAACATTCACTCTTGCAAAACCTTGTATTCCAAATTTTTCTCCCTCCTGACCCTCCTCCCACTCTCCTCGACAGGAAGTAATTCAAATTAGGTTAAACGTATAAAATTTTTCTATAAGTATTTCCACATTGATGGTGCTGCGTGAGAAAAATCAAATCAAAAGGGAGAAAAAAGAGGGGAAAAAAAAGCAAGCAACAAAAAGGTGCAAATGCTATGTTGTGCTCCACACTCAGGCCCCATAGTGCTTTCTCTGGGTACAGACGGCTCTCTCCATCCCAAGACTATTGGAATTTGGGGGTCTCATCCGTTTTTCCCTTTCTTTTAAAAAAATTTTTTTAGCTTTTTACTTTGAAAATATATGCAGTTATCAACATTCCCCCTGGCAAAACCATGTGTTCCAGATTTCCGGCCCCTACCTTAGACAGCAAGGAATCTAAGTTAAACATGTACAGTTTTTCTCTAAGTGTTTCCACAGTGATCATGCTGTACAAGGAAAAAAAAATCAGATCAAAAAGGAAATAAGAAACGAGAGGGAAAAAAAAAAAAAAAAAAACGAGCAAAGCAAATAACAAAAAAGGTGAAAAAACTATCTTGTGGTCCACATTCAGTGCCCAGAGGCCTCTATCTGGATGCAGATGGCTGCGTCCATCACCAAACCATTGCTGCCTCATTTCTTTTGTGAAATGAGGCAGTTGGAGTATCTGCTCTTAGAGGGCTGATGGGGACTTTACAAGCACCTTTTTGTATTGTTAAACGAGAGTAGGGAGGCGTTAGCCCAGGAGGCCTCCACTCTGGCAAAGCGGACTTTAAAGAACTTTCGGTTCTCTTTGAACTGAGTCAGGAGTTCACACCTGGGATTTAAGGTTTTTCCAGTTATCTGGTTTGTTTAATGTATGCACATAAAACTCCCCATAAAACTTCTCCTGGGATACTTGTATGGCTCTTTACAATTTGCAAAACACAATAGAAATGTTATCTTCTAGGTTCCTCCCAGTGCCCTCGGGAGGTAAGGGCTAGAATTCTGATCCCTATTTTACAACTGAGGAAACCGAGGAAGAGGTGAAGTGAACTGCCTCGGGTCACACAGCCGCTCAGTCAGATTTTAATTTGGATCTTTCTTATTCCAAGTCCAGAGCTCCCTATCCAGAGGGCCAGCTCTCTGTCCCTAATAGGATCTATAAAGAGCTTGTAAAAGATTCGCATGGAGTCTTCCATGCTCATTTGATTCTTCTAAGAGCCCTGTGACCTATATAACTTGAGCTTGTTTCCTGGTTCATCATCGATGGATTGGATTCATCAAAAACAGATCCTTTTCTTTGGACTCAAGATTAAGTGTCTGGGGGAAGTGGCACGGAGACAAGGCCTTAGGGCCTCCTCCCTTTCCCTCCTCCTCCTCCTCCTCCCCTTTCAGGCAGTGCAGGGACCCCCGTGATGTTCAATGAGAATGGGGATGCTCCTGGGCGCTATGACATTTTCCAGTACCAAGTGACAAATGGCAGTGGAGGCTACCGTGCTGTGGGCCAGTGGACTGAATCCTTGAAGCTCAATGTGAGTGGGTTTTGGGCTGAGGGAGAGGGAAGGGGGAAGAGGGATGGTCCCTTCTAATGGCTTCCAGCCTCTCTCTTTATAGAGCCGGGGGCAAGACTGAGATATGATCAGATGACTTTAGTCCCCACGGTCTCTCAAGGAATAAGCTCCGGGGAGACCCCAGGTTTGCAACCTTCAGGGACAGTTAGGGCTTTCCCTACTAACGATGGCGAGGGTGACATTTTCCTTGTGAATGACGAGCAGGAGTGGGATGGGGGGGGCGGGGTTTAGAAACTACAAAGAGCAAGAAAGGGAGACCTAGGTGAGGAGGCAGGGACTGAGAAGATGCAAGAGCTCAGAGATTCCAGCTCCCGCTGGGCTCCGTGGGCAGCCAGGACCTCGATGGGAAGAATGCACCAGCTTGATTTTCGCTCACCTCTAATTGGACGTTTCCCTTTGATCTGTTTAAAACGAAGGTCCTAGGAAGGGGTCCGTGAGACCCGCCAAAGGCAAAGGAGCCGCGTTCAGACACTCCCTTGTAATTCCTGCCCTCAGGTAGAAGAGCTGGAGTGGTCAGGCAGTCCCTCATTGCCGACTTCCCTGTGCAGCCTCCCATGCGGGCCTGGGGAGCGCAAGAAAATGGTGAAAGGCGTCCCCTGCTGTTGGCACTGCGAGCCTTGCGATGGCTACCGCTACCAGGTGGACGAGTTTACATGTGAGGCCTGCCCCCTGGGAGCCAGGCCCACGCTGAATCACACCGGCTGCCGCCCCACCCCCGTCATTCGCCTCGACTGGGCCTCCCCCTGGGCCATCCTGCCCCTCCTGCTAGCCGTGGCAGGCATCGCGGCCACCGCCTCCGTGCTGGTTACCTTCATAAGGCACCACAACACCCCCATCGTTCGGGCCTCCGGCCGGGAGCTCAGCTACATCCTCCTCACAGGGATCTTCCTCATCTACGCCATCACCTTTCTCATGGTGGCCGAGCCAGGCCCCACCATCTGTGCCGCCCGACGCCTCCTTCTGGGGCTGGGCACCGCCCTGAGCTACTCTGCCCTGCTCACCAAGACCAACCGCATCTACCGCATCTTTGAGCGTGGCAAGAGGTCCGTCACACCCCCGCCCTTCATTAGTCCCACGTCACAGCTCGTCATCACCTTCAGCCTGACTTCGGTGCAGGTTCGTTCCCTAAGACCCCTCAAGTCCCCGTGTTGGCAGGGAGGGGCCCAGAGTCTGCGGAGCTCTGGGCGGGGATGGGAGGGTTTTGCAGCAACACCAAAACCCCATTTGGGGAAACTCGGTTCCCGAGAAGGGTCTCGCTCCCAAAAGTTTAGGACTGAGAAAGGAGCCCCGTAGCTCAGCAGCCCTTCCCTGGGCAGCTTCTCCTAGTTGGCTTTCACCTAAAAGCCACTTGTCTTTCAGGTCATAGGCGTGGTAGCCTGGTTGGGGTTCCAGCCGCCTCACAGTGTCATCGACTATGAAGAACAGCGGACGCCAGACCCGGAACAAGCTCGGGGTGTCCTTAAGTGTGATATGTCAGACCTCTCTCTGATTGGCTGCCTCGGCTACAGCCTGGTGCTCATGGTGACCTGCACCGTCTACGCGATCAAAGCTCGGGGGGTCCCCGAGACGTTCAATGAGGCCAAGCCCATCGGCTTCACCATGTACACCACCTGCATCGTGTGGCTCGCCTTTGTCCCCATCTTCTTTGGCACGGCTCAGTCCGCTGAGAAGGTAAGGAGCCGGCGCATCCCACCTGGCGCTCTGCTGTGGGGTCTCGAATCCGGGTGCTACTGCGTCCGAGTCGCCAGTCAGTTTCTTTGTGTGTCCGTCTGGCTTGCTGTCAGCCTGTCCTGTCGCCAACCATTTGTTTTATGCCGTGTTCGCTTGTGGAGCGTATTTGCTCGTTCGTCCCTCTCCCTTCTTGTCCGCCCCACCCATATTAGGCCCTGTCAGCCCAGTTGTCCCTTATGACCCCTAAGATGCCATCCTCCGGGCTGAACCCATTCTGGGGACCCAGCTCTTATTCTCTGGCCCCCGGTGAGGGCCATCCTGGGATGGGACAGGGAATGAGGTGGCATCCCTTTTCTTTGGATCAGATATACATCCAGACTACAACACTGACTGTTTCGATGAGTCTCAGTGCCTCGGTCTCCCTGGGGATGCTCTACGTGCCCAAGGTGTACATCATCATCTTCCATCCTGAGCAGAACGTACAAAAACGCAAGCGTAGCTTCAAGGCGACCTCCACCCTGGTAGCCCCCAGTGAAGAGGGCAATCCTGCCAACTAGTCTGAGAAGGGCTGCCTGGAGGAGGAAGAAGGTGGGGTCCCCAAAGCAAGGGGGGAGTGTGTGTGATTTGAACCAGGTGGTCTATACGGGCTTCATGCTGGCCTGGTTTTCTGAGTGTAGCCCAGGGTCTGGCTGTGGGGATGTGGGCTGGGAGAGGTCAGAGGAGAAAGAACAGAGAAGGAATAGGAACCAGGGGGCCCCAAGGATACCTTGGTGATACCCGGCACAATTCTTGGTTCTGGGCAGTCTAATAGAGTCCGGTTCCACTCTTCCTGGTGGTCCAGGTGGATACATAGGGCGCTACCCTCATTAATCTTGGGAGAGAACAAAAGGCTGACACCTTTATTGGCTGTATCTTTGTGTGTGTGTGTGTGTGTGTGTGTGTGTGTGTGTGGTTACTGCAGGTGGCTTGCTGGGGCTTCAGAAAGGCTTCTGTTTCCTCCATCTCCCTCAGCTTCATGTAGCTTCTCCAGAAGTCCTAGGAAGGTGTCAAGTCTGTAGAAACAGAGGCTGCCGCTCGTGGGCCTGCCCCCCCTCTGGCCCGGCCTTCTTCCACCCCTGCCCCCTTGGGCACCAAGCCGCAGATTCCCACCTCTGGGCATCCTCCTGCCTTTCCTGCTGGATGGCCAGCATCTGCTCCAAGTGCTGGTTGGCACTCTCTAGGCGCTCCCTCTGGGCTTGGGCTTCAGCCACTAGCTTTTGCCTTTGAACTTCCTGTGAGGACAGAAATCGGCCCGTCACTACCCGACTGCTACCCCGGTGCCCTCCTTCCTCGGCTGCCCTCACCTGCCCTCACCTGCCCTCACCTGCTTATGCTTCTGCTCGGCCTGGGCCAAATCCTTCTGCTCCTGCAAAGTCTGCCTTTTGTCCTGGATCTCCCTCAGAGCGCTCTCCAATAAAGCCTGCTTCTTCTGGCTGGTCTCCAGTTGCAGTAGGGCCCTCGGCAGTGCCATCTCGATGGCTTCCACGTGCTTCTGATGCTCAGCTTTCAGGTCCTTCCAGAGCTGTTGGGCTGTGCCAGCTTCTGCGCCTGTGCCAGGGAAGAGGGAAACCCAGTTGAGTTCTCCCTGCCAGTCTTCCCCCCCCCACTCCCTGCACAAAGCTCTTAAGGCTACGGCTGTGAAGGAGCTTACGGATGTCTTCTTCGGGGTCCACCGGCATGTCCATGTGCTCCAGGAAGCCCTGGAGGGAATCTGCCACCTGCAGCTGGCTCCACAGAAGCTTCTCCTTCTTCCTGGAGTCCTGGGGAGAGTTCACAAATGTGTTTCCAAAAACTTTCCCTGGGGGTGGAGGGGGGTGGGGGTGGGGGACTGCTCCTAAGGCAGGTTCTTAAAGGGTAGGGAGTGATTTTCTCTGAGTTTTACTGTCACTGTGTGTGGGGGGGAGGTGGGGGTGGGAATCGGCTCTTGGAGCTCTCTAGGCATGAGAGACTGAGCTGGGCCTTCTGGGCGCTCACCTTCAAGAAGTCTGCCAGCATGGCAGAGGGCATCTCCTCCTCCTGTGCTGGGGGAGCTGCTAAGGCCGCTGAGGCCAAAGCCAGAGCCCTAGAGTGGGGAGCACAAAACCTGGAGTATGGGAACTGAAGTCCAGGCCCCACCCCCTAACCTCAATCCACGGCTGGGGCAGACCCCCCACCGCATACACCTCGAGCCCTGACCGGGACAGACCCCTCCACACACACACACCTCAATCTCCAGCCTGGGCAGATCCCTTCACACCCCCCACCCCACCTGGACCCCGGCCCTGACAGACCCTCTCACACACACACACACACACACACACACACACACACACACACTTCCAAGCCCCAGGCCAAACAGACCCCCCCCCCTACACATACAGCTCTGGTGCGGACAGACCCCCATCCCTCACTTCGAACCCGGCATCGGACAAACATCCACTCCCACCCCGCCTGGATCCCGGGCCCGGCCGGACGCCCCACCCCCACCTCGATTCCCTGCCCGGACAGACAGTCCGCCCCATGCGCGCCCCAAGCACTGCCAGCCCCCCCCCCCCCCCCCCCCCCCAGCCAGCCCGCTTACTTGCCCGAGGCTTCAGCTGCAGCCGCCGGCGATTCATCAACATCCTGGGACGCCATACCTTCGAAAGCACCGCGGTCCAGGACGCTCAAAGTTAGAGGAGCCGTCGCCGAGCGCTGATTCGCTGAGGCAGGAAGCCGCGTCCTCCCCCCCCGGCAGCGGTCACGCTTCTCGAGCGCTCATTGGTCGCCTTTGAACTCGCCCCTTCTTCTGATCCGTCCCCACCTCGGGCCGACAGCTGCCAACTACGTCCGGGCCCGCCTCCTCAGCCGAAGGTCGCCTCCCATTGGTTGAGATGAGCGCGCGGAGTGGCTACTGGCCAGCGGCCGCCGCGAGGACGCGGGCCGCCGCGGGCACGCTCCCCCTCCCCGTCCCATCCCCCTCTCCGCGGATGCTGCTCTGCCCTGGCGCTTTTCAGGCCCGTTCCGTGGACTTCGGGGCGCCTGTTCTGGTCCTTGCCGGCTCGGAAGAGGGTGCGGGGCTGCCTTGGGCCCCGATCGCCCCTCGCTCCCTTTCCCCAGCTTGCCAGCTGGGCCGGCCCGGAGGGTGCCCGCTCCAGCTTCCATCCCAGATTTTTCCGTCTTCTTCCTGTGAGTCACTTCTTTGTTTGCCCGGCGCCCAGCGCTTGGTAGTCACTTAACGGGTGAGGGCCCAAAGCCCCAAAGAGCCCCGCTCTAGATTGATGGGGCCCCGTGTGCCCCAAGAGGGGAAGGCTGCCAGGAAGCCCCCCGGAGACATAAGGCCGCCGCCGCAGGGGGAGCTGTGCGGGTGGAGCCTGGTGGCCAAGTCCCAGCGAACTCCGGAAGTCCGAGGTTCTTTCTCCTCTGCCCTCTTTGGGGACCTGGCAAGGCTGCTTCTGACTTCCCTTATTGCTTTCTGGCCTTCCCCCCACTCGGCTGCCCCGTGGGGTGCCGGCCCGGGAGGGGCACAGCGGCCAGCTCCTTTTCCCCTAGTCCCGGAGAGGTGACAAAACACCTCCCTTCCCCACAATGCGCCACGGCCTGTGTCAGAGGAAAAAGCATCGAGAGTGTTCTGCACGTTATGGTACAAGCCTGGCGGAAAGTTAAGTTCATTTTGACTTCCCTTTAAGTTCAAATCCGATCCCATAAGCAGCTTGAAGTGACATAACTAAGAATATGGAGCAAGGCACATTCCCAAGGATAGACTGCTGGCCTTTAGCTTAGGGGGGCCTGAGTTCAAGTACTTCATAATATGGGACCATAGGTAAGTTATGTGACTCACTAGTCTGATGGGGGGCCCAGCTTCTCGGGGCTCAGTAGCCTTTGCAAAAAACACGGTGTTTTTTTGGGCAAAGCAATTCACAAAGATGATCTCCCCCAAACTCCCCACAGCAACTCTAGGAGGGAAGTGCTCTTATTAGCTACGTTTTGCAGGGCTAATGGATGGCTGAACAAGCAGGCTATAGGGCAAGTCAAGTCACTGACTCAAAATCCAATGACCAGGAAGTGTGGACCCTCCAGAAGAAGAATCCCTGGTTTTCTTAACCTTCTTGTGACTGGCACCTTTGAAATGGACATGGTGCCAAAGGGTTTGTCATTGGATTTGGCACCCACAGACCTCCCTGTGCAAATCCCTTCCCTGCTCTAGGCCTCGACTTCCCTTTCTGCAAAACGGCGATTCACTAGACCATTCTGTAATGTTCCTTCCTATGTGAAATCCCAAAAGCTTCCTTGGAGAAGGCAGGCAGACTATGCCCCAGTAAGGTCTCCCTCTCTGTCACAGACCTCCGATAGGTCTTTTCCAATTAGCTGCAAATGTAGTGGCTTTCGTAAGCTCAGTGGAGCCGTTTTCAGTAATTGTCAAGTGGAGAACAATCTAAACTTAAACTGTAGTCACAGATTTGAGGCCTGGTAAGCAAGTGGGGTTCAAACAGATAGTGAGTGTGTGTGTGTGTGTGTGGGGGGGCTGGCTAGTGGAGAGAATGCTGGACTGGGATCGCTGCAGCTGCTCCGCTTAGTGACCCTGTACCAACCACTTTGCTCTATGAGCTTCGGCTTCCTCCGCTATAAAACAAAGGGGTTAAATTCCGTGGTCTCTGAGCTTCCTTCTACCTCTAGCCTGGGAGCAATGCTGCTTTTTCCTCCTTCCTCTCTCCAGCGTGGGAAGAACCCTAGAACCACCACCTTTTAAGTACTTTCAGGGCTGATCTAGTCTGAGCTTCAGCACTTGAAGAGGAAGGCCGTGGTGGGAGCACTACCTCCACTTTGCAAGATTCCGGGTTCCCAGAGCTCAGGCGGAGAGGGGAGGCGGAGATCTGGGCGCACTTGGTCATTTGGAACTACGGCCGAAGGCCATGTTAGGGAGACAGCTGCCTTAGGTCACCCTCAGAACCCGGCAGTAATGCTGCATCCCAAGCGTCAGAAAAGCGGTCCCATTGTTAGGCCGCCTCATCTGGCATTTGTGAGGCAACACTGACCCCTGGTGGCTGTTTTTTTAATTGACCTGGGGCTTTCCTGATCTCTCCCATGTAATACATTATACTCTTCTTGGCCCTGTGAAGCTGATTTTGATGCTTACTTGACCTTAATTTCTTTATATGCCCCCCCCCCCAACTTAGCTCTGAGCCTGTCCCTATTGTCCATGTCAGCTCTTTTTCCCCCCTTTTATTTATTTTTAAAGCTTTTTATTTTCAAAACATGCACAGATAATTTTTCAACAATGACCCTTGCATAGCCTTGTTTCGGATCTTTCCCTCCTTGCCCCCCACCCTCTCCCCCAGATGGCGAACAAGCCAATATATGTTAAACACGCTAAAATACATGTTAAATCCAATCTGTGTAGACATATTTATACAATTCTCTTGCTGCACAAGAATAATCAGATCAAAAAGGAAAGAGTAAAACACAAAATGCAAGTGAGCAACGCCAAAAAGAGGGAGAATGTTATGTTGGGGGCCACACCCCCGTCCATCAGAATTGATCGTCATATAATGACGTTGCCGTGTATAAAGGTCTCCCGGGTCTTTGCTCAGTTCACTTGGCATCAGTTCATATCTCTCCAGGGCCTTTCCAAAATCATCCTCCTGATCATTTCTTACAGAACAATAACATTCTATAACATTCATATACCACAATTTACTCAGCCATTCTCCAACTGAGGGACATCCATCCAATTTCCAGTTTCTAGCCACTACCAAAGGGCTGCCACAAACATTCGTGCACATGTGGGTCCCTTTCCCTTCTTTAAGATCTCTTTGGGGGGCAGCTAGGTGCCACAGCAGATCGAGTACCAGCCCTGAAGCCAGGAGGATCTGAGTTCAAATCTGATCTCAGACACTTAACACTTCCTAGCTGTGTGATCCTGGGCAAATCATTTAACTCCAATTGCCTCAGCAAAAAATACATTTTAAAAAATAAAAATAAATTTTAAAAAATCAAGAGTAGATCCCTTTGGGATCCAAACCCAATAGTGAGACTGCTGGGTGAAAGGGTATGCACAGTTGGGTCACTTTTTGCATGGTAGCTTCCTTTCAGCTGAGCTGTGTCACCTCCAGTCTGATGAGAAGAGAGACCCTGTGAAGCCTTTCTTCAAATCACTGATAAAAATTGGTAAACATACGGAAACACTTACTTGAACTGCTGCCAAGGGAAGAAACAGGGCTAGATAGCAGGCTCCATGAGCCCAACAATGTAAATAGAAAGAACCCTTAACTCCTCCCTCTACCCAGACTGTTATAAAATGGCAAAGAGAGGGGGGAGAAGCCACCTCCCCCCACTTCTTGGCCGAGCTGAGGCCCAGGGGTGAGGAATATTGCATACAAGGTCAGGAGCTTTACATGTATTGGTTGGTTTGGCTAAATGAGGTTTTTTTTTTTTTTTCCCTTTTCTTCCTTTTTCTTTTCTTTACAAAAATTCTTTCTTGTAAGGGATGGCTCTCTTGGGAGGGGCAGGACACAGGAGGAAATTAGGGAAGGTGAAAGTAAATGACATCAACACAAAATGATGTTGCCAAAGATGTTAAATAGCCCAGGAGCAAACACAGATCCTGGGCCTGGCCACTAGATGCTTCCTTCCAGATTAACATCAAACCCTAGTGACTTCTATACTGTGTGTATAGCCACAGGATTCCCCATCTCTCCATCTTGTCCATAAAAATAGTGTGAGACTTGGTTGATGGGTTGTTTACACACACACCACACACACACACACACACACACACATCGCACATACAAGATATACACACACAACACACGTACAACACATACAACACACACACACCACACACTCATACGCTCACACACACACTCACACCACACACACAACACACACATCACACATACAAGACACACACACACCACACACTCACGCACACACACACCACACACAGAAAACACACACAACATGCATGCGCTCATGTACACACACAACACACACACACACAAGCTTTTCCTTTTTTCAAATACATGCATAGTTTGCAGCATTCATCCTTGCAACACCTTGTGTTGTAAGTTTTTCTCCCCCCTTCCCGCCCCCTCCCTCCTGCCCCTTCCCTCAGACAGCAAGCAATCTGTGTTGCACAAGAAAAATCAGATCAAAGGGAACCCCCCCCCCCAACTTGGGTGGATGTTTTGCGCGGCTTCTTTTGGCAGAGAGCCGGGGGTGGGGGTGGGGAGGGGGTGGGGAGGGTGGGGGTGGGGAGGGTGTTAGGCAGGTAAGGCTTATGTAAGGGGGGGGGGGGGGCGGGATGACGGCACATCCCAGGGAGCCTCCTGCTCAGGGGGAGTTGGGAGCTGGGCCTTGAAGGAAGCCAGCAGGGCGGAGGTGGGCGGGCCGCTGTGGGGAGGAAGGGGCCGGGGCAGAGCTGGCCTGTGGCCGCCTTGGGCTCGCTTCCCCCTGGGAGCCCGGGCCCGCCTTAGTTGGAGACTGATTTTCAAGCGGCAGTTAGCCAGGCGATCACTAGATGGCACCATCGGCCAAAAAATCAGATCAGCAAACCGTCTCGCTCAGCTCCCCCGCCCCTTTCTCCTTTTGTTCCTTCGGGAGGTAGCGGGACGCGCAGGCGCAGGCTCCCGCCAAGGGGGGCGAAAAGGGGAGGGGGAGCTAGGGGCGTGGCAGTCGGAAGCTTTGCCTACCCCGGGCTGGGCGGGAAGGGGCGGAGGCGGCCGGCCGGCCCTGGGCGCTTGGGGGACTCCTCTTGCCTGTGGCTTCCCCTGCCCTCCCCGGCAGCTAGGGCCGGCTCCTGGTAAGACGGGACGGGGCGGGGGAAGGGGGAGTGGGGGGGTGGGGGTGGCAGGTGCGGCTGGGGAAAGAAAACCGGGGTGTGAGGGGGTTAATTTTATATTAAAAATAAAAAGGCTTAGCTCCGCGCCTCCCCTTTCGTCCCCCTCCCCCCCACCCTCCACGAGCCCCGCAGCCCCTCCGTGTCCCGGAGGCTCTCGGGGTCGGGGCCGGGCCTTGAGGGGTCGGGGTTAAGGCGGGGTATTAGGTCCGGGTCAGGCCCGTGGCGTCAGGCCCAGGGAGGGGCGGACCCGTGGTTTCAGGCCTAGAACTAAGCCGGGCCCGTGGCGTTCAGGCCCAGGGTGGGGCGGGGCCTCCCCAGGAACCCCCGTGGGCCCGGTAGGTGCAGTCCCTCCGCGTGTCCGGCCTCGGGCTCTTGCTATTGCTCCCCTGCATTCTGACGCTCTCTCGAGTGACCCCGGCCGCCATTTGCCCGTGGGGTCACTTTCCCGTCTCTTTGCAGACTTTGAGGTCCTTAGTGTTTCTCTCCCCCTCCCCCTTTGCACGGGCCCATGTGGAGGCGGAGGGAGCTATGATTCTCCAAGGGGCCCAGCCAGACGTTTATTTCTGGATCTCCTCAAGGGAGTGACGGGTGGGCGGCGGGGCCCTGACCCTGTGGGGGTTTTGAGCTCCCGTTTCCTGGAAAACAACAGGCCCCTAGAGGGGCTGCTGTTACTTTAAAGTCTCATTGATTTCGTTGCTTCAGTGTGGAGAATCTGACACCCCCGTTCTCCTTTCTCCTTTCCCCCTCCCTCTTCGTAACAGCAGACACCTGGGGTGGCCAAAGCCAGAGATGGAAATGGGCCTGTGACGGACAGGCCAGCCGGCCGCCTGCCTCCTCGGGACTGTAAGTAGAGGGCGCCACCTCGCTCTGTTCCCATGGGGATGAGAGGGGAGAGAAAAAGTAAGATGGAGTTTTTTGCACCAGGAGGGGGTGATTTCTCAACCCATGACCCAACTGCAGGGAGAACACATGTGTATCATGTGGGCCCCGAGAGGGATGCAAAGGTGGCGGTGCGGTGTCCGGGCAGAGTGTGCCAATTACTTGGAATAAGGAGATTTGGGCATTCGAGGCCCAGTTTTAGGAAACTCTGGGTGAGTGGAACTTGGGATGCCTTGAAGGCAGCTACCAGAGAGGGGCAAGGAAGGAAGCATTCCCGGGTTCAGAAGTGAATGAGCCAAGATAGAGCGCTTGGAGGTCTGCCCAGAGCCTGTCAGCTTGGTAGGGATATAAACAAAGAACACTGAGCTTGTTCTTGGCATTGGCCCATGCTGAGGCGTAGCAAACTACAGGCAAGTCCTGAATTCGAGCTTAGCCAGCTCTGCTTCTAGAACCGTGGGCGGTGGGGGGGAGAATCCCATGGGGGTGCCTCCATTTTGACACTGTGATATCCATCTGGTCAGCAGCAGCTCAGAATTTAGAGCTGGGCTGCAGAGACAATGGTTCTGGGAACCTCCAAGGAGATTTTTCTTGGGCTCGAGATGGACCAGGAATGTTTGTGGTAGATAGCTCCAACACAGAAAATGAAAAGCATCACTGGATAGATAATGTGTGTGTGGGAGAGACTAGTGAGGAAACGCCCTCTCCCAAGAAGTTGGTACCATCTCTGCAACTTTCCACTCAGCTGTCTCAGGGACAGAAAGAGCAAGTCAGAATCACCTAGTAGATGGGTAACGCTCGAACCCAGGGCTTCCTGGCTTTTTGTTTGTTACCCTTTCCGCTGGCAAACCTCATGTGATAGCCATAGTGGCCAGGGTGAGGGGAGGGACACCTGAGCCTGCTGGTAGCAATGTGAACTGACCTGGTCTTTTGGTAGTGTTTATGGAGGCCAGGCTGGTAGCCTGCCTAGATCCTTGTGCTGGTGAAAGCATTAGAAATCAGGACAAAAGCTTGTTTTGCTGCATTAGGAAATTTATTGTCATACTTTTGAAACGAAAAAAACAAAAACAATGAATTTAATAACGCAATTCAGTTAAACAGGCATCTCTTACACATATTCAGTGCCAACTTTTAGAGCTACCAAGACAAAAAGGGAAGGCTAATCTCTTCCAGAAGCTTCTATTCCACGGGACCAGCCTGTGGAATATCACTGTAACAAACTCCTCACGCTGCCAGAAAGAATGACCCAGAGAGAGGCTGAGTTTTACAAGGCTGGTACTTAATGGATGTGGCCGGAGGGGATCAGGTAGTTGGGCCGGCCAGGAGCAGTAAGAGGTGGTAAGCCAGCCAGGCCTTCTGGTCCTGTTGTGGGGGCTATAGCTCTTGTGGAAGCTGATCCATGAAGGCCACTGTGGTCCGAAGGCTTTGCAAAGTGTACTCCCGGTCTGTTTTTTGGGTTGTTTCTAAAAAGAAAAAAAGAAAAAGTGAGCGTTTGATCCTGGCCTCTGGAAGGAGACGAGACTTCTCTTTATAATGTTGGGGCAACAAAGAGTTTAAAGTTTAACGTTAATAGATTTTGACCAGGGAACAGTCATAGGATTTAGAGCTACAAGAAACTTGCAAGATCATCTAGTCAGCTCATCAGCATGTTTCTCAGGTGAAGAAATCAAGTTCCAGAGATAGGAAACAATTGGCTTGAGGTAGCACAGGTAATACTCTGGGTCAGTAATTCTAGAGCCTAAAGAAGGTTGCTTGATCTTGGCTTTACAAACTAAAAGAGGAAAGAAGCCTTCCCTCTCATCAGCACTTACCTGTCCTTCAGTGGCCGCCCAGGGTTCATGATGCAATACCCCCTCCAATGGGACACAGTTCAACTTCCCACACCTTGTGGGGGATTCTGGTCCATGTCTGCCCTTAAATAAAAACAGCACATTTCCAAATGGGGTAGATAATCTCTTCCAATTAGATCAGCCCTTGTTCTTCTACTATCTCATTAGAATCTTAATTAACTAATGAAAGGAAGCCCCAGGTGGTACCCGGGATCCAGTGACATAAAACTGTGAACTTCCAAACCTTTATTGATAATTTTGTTCTGTTTCCATGGTTTTTTCTATATCACACAGAATAAGGGGCACCCTAGAGTCAAAAGATGTGTGTCTGAATCTCAGCGACTGGGATGATGGAGCAAATCTTTTCTCTGGATTTACTTCCTCACCTGTATATTGGGCATAAGGATGGGGGAATGGTAGACTAGGTGCCCCTAGGATTCCTTCCAGATCTGTATTTTGTCACACCTTCCTCGGGTCCCATCCGAGATACGATGTTCAGTTCTCATCCAGCACTGCATTTTGGGAAGAATGGCTAGGCCCTTAGGATGGAGATAAAACTTGAAATCTTCTTAGTGACAATAAAGGTAGTTGAGGATGTTTCACCAGGAGGTAAGATGATTTGAGGAAGATGTAATTTCTGTCTTTAGACAGAGATGGAGGCAGAGACTGCAAAAAAAACAAAACAAAACAAAAAAAAAACACAAGTGAGATAGAAGGTAAAGGCCACAAAAAGACATAAAATATAGGAGGCAGACGCTATAAACCACCCCCACCCCCCCCAAAACTCAACAAAAAAGCTGTAAACAAGATTGGAAACAAAGGTTGTATCTCCTTCCTCAAAGGACCTCTCCTTTGGGCCACAGGCAGTAAAATTCCCAAAAGCCCAGACAGAGGCACAGAGGATATCACCTGTGCCTCCGTCTGGGTTATTGGGAAAATATTTCCCAAAAAACAAAATGATGATACAGGCGGTATTTCCCAAAAGGTCAGTCGGAGGCACAGGTGATACTTCCCAATAGCCCAAATAAGAGGCAAAGATGTTATTTCCCAAAAGGCCAGATGGAGGCACAGGTGATATTTCCCCCAAACAAAATGGAGGCACAGGTGGTATTTCCCGGAAGGCCAGATGGAGGCACAGGTAATATTTCCCCAAAAGGCCAGACGGAGGCACAGGCAATATTTCCCCAATAACCCAGACGGAGGCACAGGTGATATTTCCCAAAAGCCCATTCAAAGGCACAGGTGATATTTCCTAAAAACCCATTTGGAGGCACAGGCGATATTTCCCAAAAGCCCATTCGGAGACACAGGCGGTATTTCCCCAAAAGGCCAGACAGACACAGAAGCGATATTTCCCAAAAGCCTATTTGGAAGCATGGGTGATATTTCCACAAAAGGCCAGGCAGAGGCACAGGTGATATTTCCCAAAAGGCCAGACAAGCACGGTGATATTTCCCCAATAACCCAGGCGAAGGCACAGGCGATATTTCCCCAAAAGGCCAGAGAGAGGCACGGTGATATTTCCCCAATAACCCATTTGGAGGCACAGGTGATATTTCCCAAAAGGCCAGACAGGCGCACAGGTGATATTTCCCCAATAACCCAGACGGAGGCACGGGCAATATTTCCCAAAAGTCCATTTGGAGGCACAGATGAATATTTCCCCAAAAGGCCAGACAGATGCACAGGTAATATTTCCCAAAAGCCCATTCGAAGGCACAGGTGATATTTCCCAAAAAACAAAATGGAGGCACAGGCGATATATCCCTAAAAGGCCAGACGGAGGCATGGTGATATTTCCCCAATAACCCAGGCAGAGGCACAGGTGATATTTCCCAAAAGCCCATTTGGAGGCACAGGTGATATTTCCCCAAAAGGCCAGACGGACACACGGGTGATATTTCCCCCAAAACAAAATGGAGGCACAGGCGATATTTCCCCAAAAGCCCATTTGGAGGCACAGGTGATATTTCCCAAAAGGCCAGACAAGCACAGTGATATTTCCCCAATAACCCAGGCGAAGGCACAGGTGATATTTCCCCCAAAACAAAATGGAGGCACAGGTGATATTTCCCGAAAGCCCATTTGGAGGCACAGGTGATATTTCCCAAAAGGCCAGACAGGCGCACAGGTGATAGTTCCACAAAAAGCCAGACAGGCACGGTGATATTTCCCCAATAACCCAGGCGGAGGCACAGGTGATATTTCCCCCAAAACAAAATGGAGGCACAGGTGATATTTCCCAAAAGCCCATTTGGAGGCACAGGTGATATTTCCCAAAAGGCCAGACAGGCGCACAGGTGATAGTTCCACAAAAAGCCAGACAGGCACGGTGATATTTCCCCAATAACCCAGGCGGAGGCACAGACGATATTTCCCAAAAGCCTATTTGGAGGCACAGGTGATATTTCCCCAAAAGGCCAGACAGAGGCACGGTGATATTTCCCAAAAGCCTATTTGGAGGCACAGGTGATATTTCCCCAAAAGGCCAGACAGAGGCACGGTGATATTTCCCCAATAACCCAGACAGAGGCACGGTGATATTTCCCCAATAACTCAGATGAAGGTACAGGTGATATTTCCCAAAAGCCCATTTGGAGGCACAGGTGATATTTCCCCAAAAGGCCAGACAGAGGCACGGTGATATTTCCCCAATAACCCAGACGGAGGCACAGGTGATATTTCCCAAAAGGCCAGACAGGCGCACAGGTGATATTTCCCCAAAAGGCCAGACAGAGGCACGGTGATATTTCCCCAATAACCCAGGCAGGTGCACAGGTGATATTTCCCAAAAGCCTATTTGGAGGCACAGGTGATATTTCCCCAAAAGGCCAGACAGGCACGGTGATATTTCCCCAATAACTCAGATGAAGGTACAGGTGATATTTCTCAAAAACCCATTTGGAGGCACAGGTGATATTTCCCAAAAGGCCAGACAGGCGCACAGGTGATATTTCCCAAAAGGCCAGACAGGCGCACAGGTGATATTTCCCCAAAAGACCAGACAGAGGCACGGTGATATTTCCCCAATAACCCAGGCAGAGGCACGGTGATATTTCCCCAATAGCTCAGATGAAGGTACAGGTGATATTTCCCAAAAGCCCATTTGGAGGCACAGGTGATATTTCCCAAAAGGCCAGACAGAGGCACGGTGATATTTCCCCAATAACCCAGACGGAGGCACAGGTGATATTTCCCAAAAGGCCAGACAGGCACACAGGTGATATTTCCCCAATAACTCAGATGAAGGCACAGGTGATATTTCCCAAAAGCCCATTTGGAGGCACAGGTGATATTTCCCAAAAGGCCAGACAGGCAAGGTGATATTTCCCCAATAACCCAGGCGGAGGCACAGACGATATTTCCCAAAAGCCTATTTGGAGGCACAGGTGATATTTCCACAAAAGGCCAGACAGGCACGGTGATATTTCCCCAATAACCCAGGCGGAGGCACAGACGATATTTCCCAAAAGCCTATTTGGAGGCACAGGTGATATTTCCCCAAAAGGCCAGACAGAGGCACGGTGATATTTTCCCCAATAACCCAGACGGAGGCACAGGTGATATTTCCCAAAAGGCCAGACAGGCACGGTGATATTTCCCCAATAACTCAGATGAAGGCGCAGGTGATATTTCCCAAAAGGCCAGACAAGCGCACAGGTGATATTTCCACAAAAGCCCAGAGAGGCACGGTGATATTTCCCCAATAACCCAGACGGAGGCACGGGCAATATTTCCCAAAAGTCCATTTGGAGGTACAGATGAGTATTTCCCCAAAAGGCCAGACAGATGCACAGGTAATATTTCCCAAAAGCCCATTCGAAGGCACAGGTGATATTTCCCAAAAAACAAAATGGAGGCACAGGCGATATATTCCTAAAAGGCCAGACGGAGGCACGGTGATATTTCCCCAATAACCCAGACGGAGGCAATATTTCCCAAAAGCCCATTCGGAGGCATAGGTGATATTCCCCAATAACCCAGACAGAGGCACAGGAGATATTTCCCCAAAATCAAAAATGGAGGTGCAGGTGATATTTCCCAGAAGGCCAGACGGAGGCACAGACGATATCTCCCAAAAAACAAAATGGAGGCACAGGTGGTATTTCCCAGAAGGCCAGATGGAGGCACAGACAATATTTCCTAACAGCTTAGAAGAAGACTAAGGTGAGAATTCCCCAAAAGAGAAGAAGTTGTATCCCCACAGGCTCCCCCCCTCCCTAAAAGGTGTTGCAAGCATCATATTTCCCAAAAGAAGCCAGAAGTACAGGCTTTTTCTCCCCAAACATGGAGAGACTCAGGCTGTACCACCCCAAGGATGGAGAGATTCAGACTGTAGCTCTGTCAAAACGGCTCCAGTTGGAGCACAGGTTGTACCTTTCCCAAAACAGAAAGGTACAAGCTAGAGCTTCCAAAAGACCTCCACAGACAGGCTCCAATTCTCCACAAGGAGACAGACACAGGCTGAAACTCCCCAAAGATAGCTCCAGATACAGGAACAAGCTGTAATCCCCACCAGGTACTGATTCCCCAAAAAACGATGTAGCCACTCGTGGAGATTCCTAAAAGGAGACATAGGCACAGAGAGGCATTTTTAAAAGGAGACAGCCACAGCTAGACCTATCCAGAGGCAAAAATGCAACTTGTACCTCCTCTGGGCAGAGGAGGCCCAGGATGCATCTTTCCAAAAATGCTCAGTCTGTAGCCCCCCAAAAGAAGCTGGCACAGGCTGGACTCCCCCCTGCCCCCAAGTACAGCTTGTGCCTTCTTAAAAGTGGGAGACTCAGGCTTTAACTTTCCAAAAGGAGACTGGTATAAGTGGTAATAGCCCAGCCCAAAGGCAAGGAGACTAAAGCTATTACTCCCCCCCCCCCCCCCAAAAAAAAGATGACTTCAGATAGAAGCACAAAATAATTCCCCAAAAGGGATGCAGGCACTGGTGGTAATTCCCAAAAGGATGTAGGCTCTGGTAATTAAATTCCCAAAAGGCAATGCAGGCACTGGTAATAATTCCCAAAAGGCAATGCAGGCACTGGTGGTAATTCCCAAAAGGCAATGCAGGCACTGGTGGTAATTTCCAAAAGGATGCAGGCTCTGGTAATTAAATTCCCAAAAGGCAATGCAGGCACTGGTGGTAATTCCCAAAAGGCAATGCAGACACTGGTAATAATTCCCAAAAGGATGCAGGCACTGGTGGTAATTCCCAAAAGGCAATGCAGGCACTGGTGGTAATTCCCAAAAGGATGCAGGCTCTGGTGATTAAATTCCCAAAAGACAATGCAGGCACTGGTAATAATTCCCAAAAGGCAATGCAGACACTGGTAATAATTCCCAAAAGGCAATGCAGACACTGGTAATAATTCCCCAAAAGCAATGCAGGCACTGGTGGTAATTCCCAAAAGGATGCAGGCTCTGGTGATTAAATTCCCAAAAGGCAATGTAGGCACTGGTGGTAATTCCCAAAAGGATGCAGGCTCTGGTGATTAAATTCCCAAAATGCAATGCAGGCACTGGTGGTAATTCCCAAAAGGATGTAGGCTCTGGTAATTAAATTCCCAAAAGGCAATGCAGGCACTGGTAATAATTCCCAAAAGGCAATGCAGGCACTGGTGGTAATTCCCAAAAGGCAATGCAGGCACTGGTGGTAATTTCCAAAAGGATGCAGGCTCTGGTAATTAAATTCCCAAAAGGCAATGCAGGCACTGGTGGTAATTCCCAAAAGGCAATGCAGACACTGGTAATAATTCCCAAAAGGATGCAGGCACTGGTGGTAATTCCCAAAAGGCAATGCAGGCACTGGTGGTAATTCCCAAAAGGATGCAGGCTCTGGTGATTAAATTCCCAAAAGACAATGCAGGCACTGGTAATAATTCCCAAAAGGCAATGCAGACACTGGTAATAATTCCCAAAAGGCAATGCAGACACTGGTAATAATTCCCCAAAAGCAATGCAGGCACTGGTGGTAATTCCCAAAAGGATGCAGGCTCTGGTGATTAAATTCCCAAAAGGCAATGTAGGCACTGGTGGTAATTCCCAAAAGGATGCAGGCTCTGGTGATTAAATTCCCAAAATGCAATGCAGGCACTGGTGGTAATTCCCAAAAGGCAACAAATATAAAACCTCTATCTCCACCTAAGGCAAAAGCAGTGGCTCCTCTCAAACCAAGATGGAGGCAGAAGCGCTATTTCCAAATGCATGTGTAGGCCCAGTGGTAGTAATTTCCAAAAGCAAGAATGGAGCCATAGGCAGTAGTTCTCAGAAAGACACAGAGACCCAGGCTGTAATTTCCAAAAAGAGGCAGAAGCATTGAGATTGATTTCCAAATGAAAAATGGAGGCACAAATAGGTGATTCCTCAAATAAAAAATGGAGGTGTGGAGAGGTAATTCTCAAAATGAGGTACAGATGGTAATTTCCCAAATAAAAGATGGAATGATCAGTGACAATTCCCCAGATGAATAGATGGAATTATGGGTGGTGATTCCCCAAATGAAGTGGAGGTCCATGTGGCAATTTTTCAAATGAAAAATGGCTCTGACTAGAGCTCCCCAAAGGTGGCTCCAGATTCTAGAGGCACAGGCTGTAACTCCTCAAAGACCCAGGCCATAATAGCCTTCGTGCCTTCAATGGCAACAGAGACCCAACTGTAGATCCCTCCCCCCAAGGACCAATACACAGGCTGTGGCTCCCTCCAAAAAGATGGAAGCACAGGCCGGCGCTCCCCAAAGATGGCTCCACGTGCAGGCACAGGTGGTAATTCCTTAAAGGAGGTGGCAAGACAGCTGGTGATTCCCAGAGATGGCTCCAGATTTTGGAGGCACAGGCTGTAGCTCCTCAAAGATGTTTCCGATGGAGAGCCAGACCATAAACCTCCAATGCCTTCAATGGCAACAAGAGGCTCGATTGTAGCTCCCCTCCCCCCAAGGACCAATACACAGGCTAGTGCTCCCCAAAGATGACTCCACATGCAGGCACAGGTAGTAATTCCCAAAGGAGGCAGCCTCAGAGGTGATAATTCCCAGAAGGTGATGCAGGCACAGGTGATGATTCCTGAAAGATGGCCCCAATGGTAGAGGCTGGCTTCTCAAATGACTCCAGATGCAGAACCAGGCCACAAACCTTCCTGCCCTCAATGGCAACAAGAAGCCCATTTGTAGCTCTTAGCTTCCCTCCCCCCAAGGACCAATATAAAGACTGCATCTCCCTTTGAAAAAAGAGAGGCATAGGCTGTAGCTCCCCAAAGATGGTTCCAGATGCAGGCACAAGTGGTTATTCCCAAAGGAGGGAGCAGCAGAGGTGCTAATTCCCAATAGACAATGCAGGTACAGGTGGTAATTCCCAAAAGATACCTCCAGGTGGCAGGCACAGGATGGTAATTCCCAGAAAGCAGCAGACACACAGCCTATCTCCCCATAATGGGAGGCACAGGTTGTATGTATCTTTCCCCAAAAAGCAAGATGAAGGCACAGGTAGAAATTCCCAAAGAGCCACGATGGAGACACAGGCTGTAATTTCCAAAAGGTGACAGACTTCTAGAGATTGATTCCAGAAATGAAAATGGAGGCTCAAGTAGGTGATTCTTCAAATAAAAAATGGAGGCATGGAGAAATAATTCTCAAAATGAGGTACAAGCACAAATGGCGATTCCCCAAATAAAATATGGAACGATGAGTGGCAATTCCCCAGATGGAATCATGGGTGGTGACTCCCCAAATGAGGCGGAGGTCCATGTGGCAATTTTCCAAATGAAAAATGGCTCTCACTGGAGCTCCCCAAAACTGCTCCAGGTGAAGGCAGACTCATTTCCAAATGCTAGAGGCACAGGCTGTAGCTCCCCAAAGATGGCTCCAGGTAGTCACCCAGGCCATAAACCTCAAAGGCCACAGAGAGTTTAGCTCTCTCCCCCCAAGGACCAATATAGGATGTGGCTCCTTTTCAAAAATGGAAGCCCAGGCTGTAGCTCCCCCAAAATAGCTCCAGATGCAGGTAAAACTGGTAATTCCCAAAAGGAGCCTATAATACATGTGGCTAATTGCCTGAAGGTAAAGTGGACATATAGCTTGTAGCTCCTCCCAGATCAAGATGGAGGTACAGGTGATGATTCCTAAGAAACGAGATGGAGGCAATGATGGAAATCTCCAAAATGATATATGGGCACAGGTAGTAATTTCCAAAAGCCATAGAGGATAATTCCCAAAAGCTCATCGAGGCAGAGGCTGTAATTTCCAAAAGGAGACATTAGCGTGGACAGCAATTCCCAAATGAAAAATGAAGGCACAAATAGGCAATTGCTCAAATGAAAATTGGAGGCGTGGAGAGGTAATTCTCAAAATGAGGACAAGCACAAATGGCAATTCTCTAAATGGCGTGGGGGGACAAGGAGTGGGCTTCCCCAAATAAAAGATGGAGTGACCAGTGGTAATTCCCCAGATGAACAGATGGAATTATGGGTAGTGATTCCCCAAATGAAGGAGGTCCATGTGGCAATTTTCCAAATGAAAAACGGCTCTGACTAGAGCTCCCCAAAGCTGGCTCCAGGTGAAAGCAGACTCCTTTCCAAATGCTAGAGGCACAGGCTGGTGCTCCCCCAAAGGGGGCTCCAGGTGGATACCCAGGCCACATAGATTTCCTTGCCTTCAAAGGCCCAGAGGCTCAAACTGTAGCTCCCCTCCCGCAAAGGACCAATGCACAGGCTGTAGCCTCCTCTGCCAAGATGGAAGCGCAGGCTAGAATCCCCAAAGATGGCTCCACATTCAGGGGATAGGTGGTAATTCCCAAAGGTGGTTTCAGACTCTAGACACAGGCTGCAGCTCCCCCCAAATTGCTCCAGATGCAAGCATGGGTGGAAACTCCCAAAAGGAGATGGCAAATTCTCAAGGAGATTGATTCCAAACAAAAAATGATGACACAAATAGGTGATTACTCAAATAAGAAATGGAAGCATGAAGAGGTCGTTCTCAAAATGAGGTACAAGCACAAATGGCAATTTCCAAAATAAAAGATGGAACAAATGGGTGGTGATTCCCCAAATGAAGTGGAGGTCCATGTGGCAATTTTCCAAATGGAAACCGACTCTTACTGGAGCTCCCCAAAGTTGGCTCCAGGTGAAGGCAGACTCATTTCCAAATGCTAGAGGCACAGGCTTTAGCTCCCCAAAGATGGCTCCAGGTAGACACCCAGGCCATATAGACTTCCTTGCCCTCAATGGCAACAAGAGGCCCAATTGTAGTTCCCCTCCCCCCAAGAACCAATACACAGGCTGTGGCTCCCTAAAAAGATGCAGGCTCAGACAGGTGCTCCCCAAAGATGGCTCCATGTGCAGGCACAGGTGGTAATTCTGAAGGAAGTAGCAACATGGGTGATAATTCCCAAAAAGCAATGCAGGCCCAAGCATTAATTCCCAGAAGGTGGCTCCAGGCCCAAGCTCAGGGACTAATTGGCAGAAGACATACACTACAGATCTCCATGTGATGGGATGCACAAGTGGTAGCTCTTCAAAACCAAGATGCAGCAGGTACAGGTAGGATTCCCCAAAGGTCCCGTAGGCACGGCCTGCAAAAAGAAGACAGAAACGTGCAGTGATTCCCCATGTGAAAAACCGAGACATGATTTCCGCAATTAAAAGATGGAGGCGTGGAGAGAGGCGAAAGCACAAACTTTCCCCAAACAAGTGTATACTGACCCGAGCGTACAGATGCAGTCGTGGGCTCTGGGGTTCCCCAAATGGAGCAGACACAAGTGGTGACCACCTCAAATGAAGGCTGACTCCAGGTGAAGGCAGATTCTGATTTGCACATGCCAGAGGCTACCCCTAGATGGCTTCAGATGGGGACCCAGGCCATAAACCTCCCTACCCCCCAAGGCAGTAGCTGCCCGACTGTGACTCCCCTCCCCCTAAGGACAAAGGCTAGAATCGCCCCAAATACCAGCCCAGACTTCCCAAACAAAAGATGGCTCTAGATGGGGGGGGGGGGGCGCGGCACGTGCAGGGGAAGAAGCTGTACCTCCCAAAACAAGGAAACAGCAGATCACGAGAAGCTGCACATCTGACCCTGTGGCTTGTGGTGCAGGCAGATGCTCCATGTTCAGAAATTGATGCGAGGAGGCCGCCTGCTGGGGGGGTGCTCTTTGTGACCTCAGTGGACCATTCCGGTTTTTCATCTGGTACCTTGTTTGGGTTACAAAGCCAGATGGACGTAGTTCTTTTAATTGTTAAGTAGACAATTGTGAGTGAGAAAGAGTCAGAGAAACTCGGTATACCAAGGAACCTTTGGCAAAAGGCCCTGCTGATCAGTGCAGTGGGGTGGCGGGCAGTCTCTTCCTTTCCTGCAAAGAAAAATGGCCTCAAAATTTTAATTTTCTCTAGCTGTGTGACCCTGGGCAAGTCATTTAACCCCGGTTGCCTCAGCAAAACAAAACAAAACACCTCATTTTCTAACTACTTTTATCAGAAACTTACTAAAAAATATTGTGATAGTCACCTCAGTCATTTCACCTCACCAGAGTACAAAATGTACAGCTACCCCTTTATATGCCCTTTTCCCCCTTGTTTGAGGGAGGAAAAATGGTTTCTGGGCTTGGTCTTTTGGGGCCCTGGTTTCCCCTTTATTTCAGATAGAGACTCCTGTGAGTGAGCTTAGTGTTTTTATTGCAGGGTCGCTCTGGTGCATGGGCCGTTTGCACACTCCCTCACCACTTGTGTGTGCTCTTGTAAACAGAATATTTCATTGCCTACAGGGACCACAGCTTACCCAGGCAGTCAGCAGCCTCTCACTTTCCGACTCTTAGCTGCTGCTGCTACAAACGTTCTGCAGCTTTGGGTACCTTTTTTGGGATTTGGCTGTCCTGGGCCTCAAGCCTCCCTTTTCTGGCAGAATTCTAAACTGCCTTCTAGAACACCCTAAATCTTGTCCCCTTCATTTTGTGCCAATTTGCCGGGTCTGATGTGAAATCTCAGTTCTCCCAAGTTTTGGTGGCAGCAGTGACGTTGAGGGGTTTGCATGGGGTGCTACGAGAATGTTTTCTTGCGGTAGGTTAACTCCTTTTGAGTTGAGCAGTGCTCTACAGGAGGGCCCCTTCTCTAAATAGCAAGGATATTCAAGATATGCTTTCGATTTGGGGGGGGGGTGCCTCTTATCCTGTTCCCCCCAGCACCCTGCCTCACACGTGGTAGATTTTGTTTGGTTCTTCTTCCACCCTAATCCTGGGACTTAGCTGGAGGACTCTGGACTTGGTTGCTCTGTCAGGGACTGCCACCCTAGAGAAACTTGTTAATGTGACAATAAAGTGATAGGAAAAAGGCCATATTATTCCTTGGGACTGAAATGCAGGTGACTTTTTTTCTTTTTCACTGTTCAGATTGCAGACTCGCTTTCCTACAAACCTTCTCGGACTTCCCATCTGACGACTCCTTTGGAAGCCGGCCCTAGAAAAGGAAAGATCGCCTTGAATGCCTTTGTCAGACAGGCCTTGGACTTTCCTTTTAGGAGGGAGGAGGGAGAGGGGAAGGCGGAGCAAGGGAGGAGCGAGGGAGGGTGGTGGCCAGGGGCGGGGGGAGTGACGGATGAAGAGGGAGGTGGGGCCTGGTTCAGGGCCCGCCTGTGGAGGCGGGCCAAAGGGAGGGGTAAGCAGAGCCAGAATGGGCATGCGCACAAAATGCTTTCTTCTCCAAACCACCACCAGGGGTAGTAATGCCGCAGCCAGCGCAGTTGTTTTTTTTCTAGAACGATCAGGCCCTCAGCTTGCCGGCGCCATTTTGGGGTGTTGTCCTCCCGCTCAGTCCCACCATGAAGGGGACCTTCAGCCGCCCCTTTCGAACCTCACTTTGCCCCGAGTCTTGTCTGTAGTCCAGGGCCAGGTCACAGATCGGCTGTACGAGCTGGAAAAGCCCCCTGTGTAGCCCCCTCTTCCTTCCCCTTGGGCAGGGCGGCCCCCCTCCCCCTCCTGCCCTTTCCCGGGCAATTTTCTAGTCTCCCGATTTGTCTCCGAGTACCCCCCTCCCCCCCCCAGCCTCCAGGTCATTCACTTTCTTCCTACCTGTTTCCTTCCTCGTAGTTGTGGCGCGGATCATCCAGCACGTTCCCAGGTGAAGTTCGGGTTACCCCGCGGCGCGGGACTCGGCAAGCACATGGAAGATGCGCCACTGATCGGCGCAGTCTAGCCAGGCATTGCGGACCCTTCCCTGCGGCCGTGAGCCCGAGAATCGCCCAAACGGGATGGGTAGGTGGTAAGTGGGGGGAGAAGAACTTGGGGGGAGGGGGTTGCAGCAACATTAGGCGGTGGTGGACCGCGGTGGTGGCAGGCGGTTCCGCGGCGGCGGCGGCGGCGGCGGCAGGCGGTTCCGCGGCGGCGGCGGCGGTAGATCATCGGCGGCTCTGGATCTACCGGAGCCACCAGTGTCCCCGAGATGGTTGATCGCTGCCATGGAACGGACCGTTGCTGGGGGGTCCGGGCGCCCGATGGCCTGTGCCGCATTGCGGAACTCTGCAGCTAGCCACGGAGCTACCAGCCTCGCCAAGAGCTCACTGCCCACTGCGGCAGACCCACCCTGATTCGAAGTGACGTGTACTTTGATGACGTTGTTAAACCTTGGGCGGGCCGAGCGGGCCTGTGGGCCGCTGGCACTGTGGGGCATGCGCAGAGTAGGTGGAAAATTTCAACAGCCCCTCCACCGCCTATCGACTGAAGGTCATTGGTCCCCTCCCCCACAGCCCCTTCCCCACTCCTATTGCTCTAATAGTGTACAATTAACCTGTGAAGAAAATGAAAAATGGAGTGGACAAAAATAGAGGGATTGGGAAGTCTACGTAACGGTTCCTAGTCATCTCCCGGAGTTCTTTCGCTGGGAGCAGCTGGTTCAGTTCATTCCTGCTCTATTGGAGCTGCTTTGGTTCATCTCATTGCTGAAGAGGGCCACGCCGTCAGAACTGATCATCGTATAGTACGGTTGTTGACATGTATAACGATCTGGTTCTGTTTGTTTCCTTCAGCATCAGTCCCTGTATGTCTCCCCAGGCCTCTCTGAAATCCTCCTGCTGGTCATTTCTTACAGAGCAATAATATTCCATAACCTTCATATCCCACAATTTATGCAGCCATTCTCCAACTGATAGACAAACACTCAGTTTCCAGTTTCTGGCCACTACAAAGAGGGCTGCCCCAAACATTCATGCACATACAGGCCCCTTTCCCTTAAGATCACTAAGCTGTAGTTTAAAAGAAACTGGGATTCCAATAGGCAGAGGAGTGGAAGGATGTAGACAGAGGGATTACACCATGCAGAGGGAAATGGAACCCAAATATTTATGGGGATTAGGGAGTTGGGCTGATTTGGCCCAAACATGGAGTGAGTATCATGGAGGTACGAGGCAGCTGGGGGGGTGGGGCACAGTTCCCTGTGGACTGGACCTGGAGTCAAGAAAACGAGTTCAGATCTATCATCAGACACTAACTGTGTGAGCCTGTGTGAGCCATTTAACTTCTGTTTGCCTTGAGATCATATTTGTAAAGCACTTAGCACAATGCCTGGCACATAGTGAGCATTATATAAATATCCCCTTGTCTTTCCTCTACTATTTCTGAAAACATAGGTGGCAATCAGATAACAGAGGGTTTAAAATGTTAAACAGAAGAGTTCACATTGGTAACAGCCTGCACCATTTCCTTCTTGTTCACTTTCCTAAACGATGTGGGTCCTTCTGTTCTTGTAACCCAAGAAGATTTTGGGGTGGATGGGCTAGAGACGGGCTCATCTTTGGGAAAGGTCCCCACCTTCTCCAGTGTCTGTTGTTTTGCTTCAGAGGAAGGACTCCCAGAGACTCATGGCTGGAAATCCAGAAGTTCCACAGCAATATGATCTGGGAGAGCCCTTTGACCCCTTTGCCTCTTAATGGATCTCTCTCCTTCCAGTCTCTTCTTCCTCTATAAACCAGTTACTACACAGCTGCTAAACTCAGTCACTGAAAACTTTTCAATAAAATCCAACTAAAAAAACAAGTCATAAGATTATTATTATTATCATGTCAAATTCAAACAGGATTTGACAATCAAATTCGATTTAAGCCAGAGATTTGATGTTGGTGTGATATTCAGAAAGCAATGAAAAAAGCCTCATCTGTCAAATATTGAAAAGTCTTGAATTGATGGCGTTGGTCGACATCTGCTTTATTTCTTCATAATTTTGGCATCATTTTCATAAATGGAGAAGGGGCTAAGTGCTTTTTTTGGGGGTTGCTGAGAATCACTTTGGTGGCAGGGGTGAGATTCAGTTGCAGATCTGGCAAGACATAAATAGAGATTTGCCCCCTTTGTCGGTCCTTTTGTTCTTAGTAGTTAGTTGAATTAGTTCTTTCATGGCTTGTTTAATTTCAGTCTCTGAGCTTGAGATAAAGATTTAAGATCTTTCCTTCTTACCCTGTTAATGCGGTTAATGTACATTTTTGGTGGCTAATCATCCATTTCCTCATGTTCTTAATTTTGTGAGCATTAGATTGTGTAAAAATAGGTACTGATAATCTTTTTTCTTTCTTGAGAATTCACCTCTTTTCATTCTTTTTCCAGGTACAAGGCAGCTATGTATCTTGTCTACTATAAAAATGATACTTTGAATACTACAAAATTCGTGAGTATACATTGTGAAACGTGTGTGTATATGTGAAACAGTAGCTTCCAATTTCTCTTACATTGACCAAGACTTGACATGTGAAACAGTAGCTTCCAATTTCTCTTCTACCCCTGTGGAGGGCTAACAGTGAAACAAGAAGAAAACCCTGTGAGAATGCTCAACTGCCATTTTTGCTTCTCTTTGCCCTGGTTACATCTTCCAGCAGCTGGATATCAGAGTTTCTCCACATGTCACTTGGACACATAGGAGCAAAGAGTCAGGTGGTCGGCGTGCATTCGTTAAACACCTCTTCTGTGGCAGGCACTGGGCTAAGTACTAGGGATAGACAGAAACAAAAGACAGGATCCCTTTCCTCGAGGAGCTACTGGGAGAGATGACACACAAACAGGTACACATGAGATATGTACAATGTAGATAAAGATGATCTAAAAGGGCAATACCTGAGCAGTAGAGGAGGCTGGCACGAGGTGGCAATTGAACTGAGTCTGGAAGCATGTTGAGACAAGGGACCATAGAACATTTGTAGTGAGGGGAGTGGTATAAAGAACACAGATTCGGGAGGAAACAGCCAGGCCATGAAGAGCCTTGAATGCCAAATAGGAATTTATATTTGATCCTAAAGGTTATAGGTAGCCACTGAAGTGGGGTGATAGGGTAGGATTCAGAGTGTGGTGCAACCATAGCAACTGAGTGGAGGATGGAAATGGAGTGAGGAGAGACTTGAAGGAGAAAGTGGAAGAGTCCTATTTGAGATGCTTAGGGGACATCCAGTTCAAGATGTTCAAGGATCAGCTGGAGATGTCCTAGGGCAGTGGTTCTCAAAGTATGGTCTAGAGAATCCTGGGGATCTCTGAAACCCTTTTAGAGGGTCTACAAATTCAAAACTACTTTTTATTTCCAATATGGTAAATGTCTATACATATAACCCAGATAAACAAAAACGCTCTGGAGAGACGCTCAATAATTTTTAATAGGATAAAGATACTGAAAGTTTGAGAACCACTGTTCTAGAGAGAAAGCCACAATCTCACATACTCATTTTTTAAATTCAGATCATTTCCTTTTTGAAAAATTTATTTTTAATACCCATTGCTTTATGAATCTTGTTGGGAGAGAAAAATCAGAACAAAAGGGAAAAACAAGAAAGAAGTGAATAGTGTGTGTTGACTTACATTCGGTCTCCATAGTTCTTTTTCTGGGTGCAGATGGCATTTTCTGTCCAAAGGCTGAGGGGATTGCCTTGGATCACTGAACCACTGAGAAAAACCAAGCCTTTCATAGTTGAAGATCATTTTCTAATAATCTCCTCTCCTCCCTTCTCCCCCAATGACCAGTTCATTGGCTCAGTAGCATTTCTTGATGGAATACTTGGAGTCAAATTTAGAATTATAGCACTTCAAGTTTCTTAAGGTCTTAATTAGCAAGTTCTAATAATAGTTTCATGGCGATTCAGCTCTCAGGAATCATGTAGATCAGGGCTTCTTAAACTTTTACCACTCCTGACCTCTTTTCACTGTAGAATTTTTGACACAACCCTGGATATATAGGCATATTAAGTAGGTATAGAAATCAAAGATTTACTGATGATGAATCATAATTTGCTACTCCCTCATTCAGTTAGGAGGCCTCACCTGGGGCTGTAAATCACACTGTAAGTGTCTGGGTCCCACATAATAAGTATTGACTAGAGTGTCACAATGGAAATAGTAAGAAATTGGTCACAGAAAAATCATAACCTATCTTGCTATAATTAGTAATCATAGTTCAATATCATGCAAATGATTTTGCTTTAGGATGCTTAATAAATATAAGATTTGGGATGGGATATGTAAGGGTAATCCAAATTGTGTACAGAGAACAGATTATGTGAAACATCGTCTATAGTAAAACATGTTCAGTTATTAACCACGTTCACATGGACATAAACAGAGCCTACTGCTCTCAGAAGCCTTTTATTTTATTTTTTTAAATAGCTTTTTATTTACAAAACATGTGCATGGGTAGTTTTTCAACACTGACCCTTGCAAAATCTTCTCTTTTCCCCTCCTTCCCCCCACCCCCTCCCCTAGATGGCAGGTAGTCCCATATGTATTAAAAATGTTAGTGTATGTTAAATACAATATATGTATACAGTTATCTTGCTGCTCAAGAAAGAGCAGATCTAGAAAGAAGGTAAAAAATCTCTCAGAAGCCTTTTAAAGAATGGGAATGTCTTTAAGTTGATTTGTTTGAATGCATTTCTCTAGTGTTCTAAATCCAGATTCAATAACAAACATAAGTAAAAGCAGATTTCCTGTTAAGGTGACATGAGAGAGCTCATAAATTACTATTTTCCACGAATGTAACTGAAATCCTATTTCTTAGAAACGAGAGGTTTCTGCCGGTAACCTCACAATTTAATGGATTCTCACCTTTCTTTCCCAAGTTTCTCCACAGTTTAATTGTACCCATATCATTCTGAAAGAATGAGATACTTCGGGAATTGAATCTTCTACACGTGACAGGTTCAGGTACCTTAACCCCTGCTTTGGCCTTGGAATGACAAATTCAGATGGAATAGCAAGATCTTCCCAATTGCAGCTTAGTACAGTATTTCAGATGCCTCCATCTTAAACTAACGAGAAGTAGATTCAGTATTGGGATAATAAACTTTCACTGTCTATCCTGGTAATAAAATTGGCTATGAGAGCGGGGACAGGGTTATTACAGCATCAGGGCCTACACCACTATAAGGAGCCTAGAATATGGAAGCAAGTGGACAGATTTCTTGTATGGGAAAATAAATTTAAGAAGAGTGTCACCTGAACTTCCCCAGGGTAATCTTCCTACTTTCTTTCCAGGAACAGATGTAACAGCTCTTGGTTGTCGCTTCTATTGAGCCTGCTGACTTTTTTGTTGTTCTTGTTGAATTTAACTATTTTATTTATTTAATATTTCCCCCCAATTACATTCAAAACCAAAAAAAAAAGTTTACATTTGTTTAGAGTTCTAGGTTCTTCCCCTTATTCCCACTCACAATTAAGAAACCACATGTGAAGTTATACAAAACATTTCCATAAAAGTCAAGTTGTGAAACAAAACACAGACCTACCACCATGATGAAAATAAAAACCCTCAAGAAAAATTAAGTCAAAAACAAGACTGCTTCAACTTGTATTCAGACACAATCAGTTCCTTTCCGGGTATGGAAAGGATTTTTTCATCATAAGTTCTTCAGAGTAGTGCTGGATCATTGTACTGCTGAGGAGAGCAGTCATTTACAGCTGGGCATCCCAGAACGTTGCTCTTACTTTGTATACAGCATGTTGCACTTTGCTCGAGTTTATGGAGCACTTGCCAGTTCTTTTTTTTTTTTGAGAACATCCTGATCATCCCCCACAGAACAATAATATTCCATCACAAACATACCACAGTTGAGCGAGCCATTCCTCGCTCCCTTAAAAAAAAAAAAAATTGATGGGCATCCCCCATCTTCCAGCCCCTTCTGACATTTTTTAAAGCTCCCATTTAAGGCCAGTTCAAGGCTGTGTTGTGTCCTTGGTTTGTTGTAACCGATGAAACTCCCAAAAAAGGATATGTAGGATCCCCAAAAAACTTTCTCAGCAATAAATTTCTCACTAGTCACAGTAGGTCATGCTGCACAAGAAACATCAAATTAAAAGGGATGGGGGTGGGGGGAAACCAAGCAAACAGCAGCAAAAAAGTGAAAATCCTCTGCTTTGATCTACAGTCGGTCTCCACTGTTTTCTCTCTGCACGCAGGTGGCACGTTCCATCTCGGGTCTATTAGAACTGCCTTGAATCACCTCATTGTTGGAAAGAGCCACGTACATTGCAGTTGATCATCATATAAACTTGTTGCTGTGTACAACGTTCTCTTGCTTCTACTCATTTCACGTGACATCAGTTCACGTAAGTCTCATGGGTTATCCTGCTGATCGTTTCTTATAGAACAATAATATTCCATAACATCCATATCCCATCACTTATTCAGCCATTCCCTAACTGATGGGCAGCCACTCAGTTTCCAGTTTCTTGCCACTACAAAAGGGGCTGCCACAAACATTTTGGCACGTGTGGGTCCTTTCTTTCCTGTAAGAGCTCTTTGGGATATAAGCCCAGTAGAAACACTGCCGAGTCAAAGGATGTGCACGGTTTGGTAGCCCTTTGGGCATGGTTCCAAATTGCTCTCCAGAATGGTTGGATCAGTTTACAACTCCACCAACAGTATTAGTGTCCCATTTTTCCCACATGCCCTCCAACATTTACCGTTATCTTTTCCTGTCATCGGAGAGGTGTGAGGTGGTACCTCAGAGTTTTAATTTTCATTTCTCTAATCACTAGTGATTTATAGAGTATTTTTTCACATTATTATAGATGGCTTTCATTTCTTCATCTGAAAATTACATTCAGTCTCCTTAGTTCTTTTTCTGGACACAGATGCTGTTTTCTATCCAAAGTCTATTGGGCTTGCCTTGGATGGATTTATTCCCAATCCCTGCCTCCCTTTACCTTTCTTTGAGGCTTATGGCATAAAGAGCTGCCCAGAGGATCTCACCTTCAAATTCCTTTCCTCTTGGGAATTTCAAGCTGCATATAATTAAAGGTTTTTTTTTTTTAAAGTGTAAAGTTTTACCACTAGTTGGAAATCATGTGTTATTAAGTGAAAGTGTGCTGAGCTAAAGTATCATTAGGTTCTCAATTGCACTGCTGCTTTTTGCCCAGGCAAAAATACCTAAAGAATTTGCTGTAATGCTAGCCGGAGGTAGCCAGTTTCCCCAGACAGAAACCTTCACGAGCTCTCGCAGAGGGAGTCAATGAAATAGTCCAGTTAAATAATTGAACAGTACAAGGAAACATTGGAGATTTGTTTGTACTGGGGCAGCTGGTCGGTGCAGTGGCTAGAGCACCAGCTCTGAAGTCAGGAGGATCTGAGTTCAAATCTGATCTCAGACACTTAATACTTCCTAGCTGTGTGACTGTGGGCAAGTCAATTAACCCCAACTGCCTCAGCAAACAAACCAACAAAAGATTTGTATATACCAATCACAATAACCAATAATTTTACCTATTCAATGTTTGGGTAGTGTTAGATTGCATCAGGGTTTCTGATGGATTTATCCTGAAAGGTGAAAAGACACCAACCAGATGATTATCTAACCTTAATCCTAGGGGAAAAAAAAAAACAAAACTGGTTACTGCCTGATTTCTAAAAATTTTTCCTTTGCACTTTCTGCTTCTTAACTGAAGTCAAATCACTGTACTTTAACCCCCTAAGCCTGGGGCTAGAGCCTGAGATTTTTTTTTTTTTTTTTTTAACAATTCCATAACCCCAAGATAATCATGGCAGCTGGCCATGTGTCCTTTTGGGAGAAACAGTGACAATCAGTTCTGATTGGTTAACAGTTAATGAGAGAGCAGTGTTTCTACTGAGCTTCTATCCCAAAGAGATCTTAAAGGAGGGAAAGGGTCTCACATGCGCCCTAATGTTTGGGGCAGCCCTTTTGTAGTGGCCAGAAACTGGAAACTGAGTGGCTGCCCCTCAGGTGGAGAATGGCTGAATAAACTGTGGTATATGAATGTGATGGAATATTATGGTTCTGTAAGAAATGAGCAGCAGGACGAATAGAGAGAGGATTGGAGAGACAGGAACTGATGCTGAGGGAAATGAGCAGGACCAGATCATTGTACATGGCAACGACAAGACTATATGACAATTCTGATGGACTTGGCTCTCTTCAACAATGACACGATCTAGGCCACTTCCAGTCATCTTGTGATGACAAAAGCCATCCGCTCCCAGAGGGAGCTCCAGAGTGTGGCTCACAACATAGCATTTTCACTTCTTTTGCTGTTTGCTAGAATTTTACTTTCTTATTTTTTTTCCTTTTTGATCTGATTTTTCTTGTGCAGCAAGAGAATTGTATAAATACATGTACATATATTGGATTTAGCATATATATATATATATATATATATATATATATATATATATATATATATATAATTATATCTTTTTATTTACAAGATATATGCATGGGTAATTTTCCAGCATTGACAGTTGCAAATCTTTTTGTTCCAACTTTTTCCTCCTTCCCCCCCACCCTCTCCCCCAGATGGCAGGATGACCAGTACATTAGCATATATTCTTGACCATGTTTAACATATATTGGATTACTTGCCATCTGGGGGAAGAAGGGGGAGGGGGGAAATTGGAACACAAGGTTTTGCGAGGGGCGGTGGCGAAAACTTATCCTTAGGTACATTTTGAAAAAAAAAAAAAAAGCTTCAATTAAAAGAAAAGAAAGAAAAAAAATTTCCAATAAATAAAAGTGAAGTTTAAAGCTGGGAGAAAAAAGTTAATTAGAGAATGAATATTATAATGAAGGGCTGGGCCTGAACTTTGATTATAACATTTAATTCTCAACTTACCTCCATCCTTGGGAAATTTATTCAAAGAAGTTATCCCCAGGCCAACCTGAGTAGAACATAATGGCTGCCCCACCTGGCTGGAGTCTGGATAGAGGACAAGGTTAGCCCAACCTTCAGAGACCGAGGTCTTGAAATGAGGGTAAAAGAAAAAGGGAGGCTTCTGAATTGCCCCAAATCATTGCTTATTAATAACCATTTCTCTCATCCCAAAGACCACCATCAATTATTTCAAAGTAGCACATCAAAGATGTTGGTGAAAAACCATAGCTGTCTAAAAGGGAATCAATTCCCTCTTCTCCGCTTTCTTAGCGCTGATGCCAAATGAAAAATTCGAGTTGCTCCTTTCCCAGCTAAAAAACCATATTCTCGATTTGTGAAGCTGGTAAGATGTATCGTGCCCTGAAAGAAAATTCCAAGTGAGTGGGACAATTGGGGAAGCAGCAGCACCAGATAGAGTATCCATTGGGCTTCTGGATCTTTTTGTTGGTCTCGATTTACATTTTTTAATCGAAAAGATCAGTTTTTCAGTTGGAAAAACCCAAAATGTACAAAAATAAATTTTAGGGAACGTTTGCCACTTGTTAATTTTCAACTGCCGTGGGAAAATGTAACTTCTGATAAGTGCCATTTTCAGCGGGAGGGTTTGTCTTCTGTCTATATAATGTATAAATTCTTTTTTTCCCCTTTTTTGTTTTGTTCGGTTTCTGAAGGGAAGCAAGAGACCACATTGGAGTTGATCAAATAAAAAATAACAGAAGGTGGGGCTTACTTTCAAGAATAAGAGATATTAAAACAGGTAGCCCTTGAATGTGTGTGTTTGTAAGAGAAAGAATTATGTGTTGCATTTTTTGTTGTTCAGTCATTTCGATTATGTCCGGCTCTTCGTGACCCCATTTGAGGTTTTCTTGGCAGAGATCCTGGAGTGGCTGGCCATTTCCTTGTCCAATTCATTTTACAGAAGAGGAAACTGAGGCAAACAGGGTGAAGTGACTTGCCTAAGGTCACGTGGCTAGGACTTGTCCGAGGCCAGATTTGAACTCGTGAGGATGAGTCTTGGTGACACCAGACTATGGTTCCATCCGTGGCAGTGCTCCTTAGCTGCTCATAGTATAGTGTGAGCACACAGTAGGTGTTGAATCAGTTTTATAGAATGTAAGAATGTTGAATTGCCTTTTATGTTAAATTGGGAGTTAAGAAGATTTGAATGTGGTACGAATGTGTCCAGCACGATTTATTCCTGGAACTTTCTTCTGACCGTAGCATGCTGGTGTTTGGAAAAAATCGGTCCTTTGTTCTTTAAAGTTTAAAAAAAATGCTTACATTTTAATTGTCAGTTGAAAGGCCAGCAACCTTGAAGTAGGAAAAAAGCCCATACTGCTCTGCCAGAAACAAAGCATTATGGGTTTTTCCTGCGTTTGAAGAGCCTTGGGCTCCCTCTGCTAGGGTCTTGCCCGACAAGGCTGGGTTTGGAAGAGGGTGCTGGTAATTATATCTCTGGATAGACCGGAAAGTAAGTCAAGGAAGCAGGTATGAAGTAGCTACTCTGTGCCAGGCACTGTGCAAAGAGCTAAGGATACAAAGAAAGGCCAAAGACTGTCCCTGTTCTCAAGGAGTTCTTGGTCTGATGGTGACATGAAGCCAAGAGGGGGAGCCAGCTTGGGCTACTGCTTCCTGGGCCTGAGAAGAGGCTCCTACCCTTCTGACTGCCTCAGCCTCCCCTTTCTGTCTCCTAGCGTCCCTTAGCCTTCAGGCGGGATCTTGCCTTAGAGTCTACTTTTCCCATTTGCCTCCTGATGGCCTATAATTCTGCCTCGTCTCAGCCTTTGCTGACTGTCGCACTCTTTTCTGGTTAGTGCTGTTAGATTTTGTTTCGAGTCGTGAATAATGATGGACGACTGAAAAGCCCATTTGTTCTAGAAGGCCGAGTTTTCTGTTGACATGATGTGTCTTCACTAAAGATGAGTTTTCTCGAGCCTCAACAGACCTAATTTTCCAGAAATATTTCAGACTAAATTCAATTCCGTGATCTCTGTTTATTTCTCTGAATCTTGAAATTTCAATTGAAAATTTTAATTTCTTGAACTGGAAACTTAGGGATATATAATAATGGAAAACGTATAGAACCCTAACAACGTGGAACAACGTGCACATCTTGGGTAAACTCGGTGGCGAATGCAGAGCTTGGAGTCAGGCAAGTCTTGGATTCAAATATAACCTCAGACCCTCACTAGCTGTGTGACCTTAAGCAAGTCACTTACCTTCTTCCTTACTTAGTTTCCTCACTTGTAAAATTAGGAAATGATAATGTTTCTATGAGCACATGAGATAAGATTTGTAAAGTGCTTTGCAAACCTTAAAGTGTTAGATTATTATAATATTATTCATTTTTATAATATCATTAATATTAATATATCATCATCCTACTTATAATACAACTGGGCAATCAAAATTTCATCAGCAATGTGACTCTTAACGTGAATTGGACTTTTTTGGCTGAGGCAATTGGGGTTAAGTGACTTGCCCAGGGTCACACAGCTAGAAAGTGTGAAGTGTCTGAGGCCAGATTTGAACTCGGGTCCTCCTGACTTCGGGGCTGGTGCTCTCTCCACTGCACCACCCAGCTTGCCTGGTGAATATGTCTCATGAGAAATACAATTCTTGTGCAGGGAAGCTGAAAGTTTTATTAAGGGCCAACGTTGCCGGAACCTGCAATAGTAAAGTAAGAACAAGTTATTTTCTGTTGTGTTGGTTTCCTCAAACAGAGGATGAAAAAGCGGTGAACTCTAGTCAACGAAGCCGAAGTTCTTCATAGGAAGGAACCGTGTGGTCCTCTTGTGAATGGGGGGCACCCAGCTGCTCATGTTGGCCCCGCCTGATGCTACTGGGAGAAGGGAACTCGCCCTGATGCAAATCTTTGGTCTTGGATTATTTCCATTGTAAGGTGACCTAGTTCTCTCGAGCTCTTTCTGGAGGTGGCCCACCTGCCCGACGTGTTCCCCGGAAACGGCCCCGTTAACGAGAGCCTCTCGTCTAAGTGATTGTTGGCCGAGAATGTTACGAAATGGAAATAAAAGACCCGGCCTGTGGTTGTGTCAGCTCCTCCCCCCACGTGTGGGCCATCTCCCTAGTTAGAGATCCTGGGTGGCTGCCTATAACCCTTAGTTGCTCACGTGCACTGTTGAATGACACAGACGACCAGAGGGGGTCAGACTACCACTAAGGCTCTGACCATCGTTTCCTAAAGATTTTGCCCCCTAGATGCTCGGTTTCCTAATGCACAAACGGACTGTACGCCCCCTCCCCCCGGGGTCCCTACTTGTCCCAGCAGCTAGTCTCAGTGTTGAGAAATGGAGTCTGAGACTTTCGTTCTTGGGCCACTGAGGAGAGGGGGCCGGGCATGGAGCTTGCTGGGAAAAGATCTCACTAGATGTTCCAGGCCATGACCTTTCACCTCAGCTATAGAGGTCAAAGGCCTCGTCCCCCCCCCCCCCCCTTTCCTGCCCAAGAATGAAACAGGAATTGTCTTCCCCACAGCCTCAGAGCCCGCTTTGCTCTTCGGGAACCTTTTGGCTTTGTCGCATCAGTTTTGTGAATGGTCACTATGAACGTTGTTCCCGCTGTGGAGCCAGGTTAGAGCCCTGAAGGACACCTGGGGTTAAAAGCCACGAGGGGAGGAAGATCCAGCAAAGGAGATGGAGAAATGTGGAGGGGGGGGGGATTATAAATCTAGAGAGCATCGCAGAGGAGGGATTGTCCCATACGGCATGGAGGGCAAGGAGAACGAGGATGCGGAAGAAGCAGTTGGACGCAACAATGGCCACATCACGAAACTTGGGAAAGAAGCGTTTGGGGAATGGGAAAGTTGGGAGCCGGTTGTAAAGGGTTAGAAGAATGAGAGGAGTGGAGCTCCTGAGGCTGGGGGAGACAGTGGAGGGGACAGCAGGGGCCAGGGAGGGTTTAGGGTGGAGACCCCCTGGCACCTTTGTAGAAAGGCAGGAAGGGACCAGAGAGACTGGAGGGAGTGGGGATGAAGGAGACAAAATGTGTTGCAGAAGATCAGATCCAATGGGAGCTTCTGGGTGCGGGAGGGGGAGAGGAAGCAGTAAAGCAGCTTCATGTCCCCCAGGCTTAAAGGAGAGAGTGCAGGAATGGTGGGCGGTGCGCAGGAGGAGCTTTCCCCCTTCAAAATAGGCAAGGTTCTTAGCTGAGAGTGGGGAAGGAAAGCCAGGGAGGCTAGAGGAGGCCTGGGAAGGTGCAGCCGGTGGCCAGGGGAGGCTGTGACGGCAGCAGGTGGGGATATTTTCCCTTCCTGTATCTGCTGGTGAATTTGATGTATTTGTCTTTGCTTTGTGCGTTTGCTGAGTGGATTTCCCATGATGGCCGCCCTCCTGCCGCTGCTTCCCACTGAGGAGAAATAAGCTCCTTCTGCTTTGTTCCTTTTACCCTCCTCCGAATGGAGCCAGTCAACTTTCAGGTCTTGTTTTCCTTATTTAAGTCCCTCCAAACTGGCCCGACGTGTGGGTTCCGGGAGCGGCAGCGCTCCGGGCCTTGCGGGATTGCTCACAGAGCCCTTCCCGGTCCTGCCGCTTCCTGATTAGCGCGGCTCTTTCCCCCATGAAGGCCTGAAAGTTTCCTGTTCCTTTCCCCCTCAGCTTTGCGTGGGGCCTTCGTCTGGATTCTTGCCTTCCGGAGGAGGCAGCCCGGTGTATTTTCACGCATCCTCAGGGCGGTGCCGTGGATAGACCTCTGTGCCTAGTCCCAGAGAGCCCAGTTCCAGTCTAGACCCAGACAGTGTCACTCCAGGCAAGCCACTTTAACCTCTGTTTACCTCAGTTTCTTTACACGGAGATGATGATGATGATGGCACCTCCCTCAGCAGGGTTATTGTGAAGGTCGAAGGAGATCACGTTTGTCCCTCATCCCCAAAGAGACGCGGATGAGGGGAGATCTGCCAAAGGGCTCCCTTGGCTGGGATCGGGCCTCGGGCAGCCTCCGTGTAAGTGCTCCCTCCCTTCTCCCCCTCTCTTTTCACCGGGTTCACTCCATTGAACACGCTGCTCAATGAAATAAAGCCATTCTAAATGTCCACCGGCCGCACCCAAACGTGTGTTTGTTCGGGACCTCTGGCTGGAACCTGCGGCCTTGTGCCCGTTTTCGTTTTTGAATTCGCCTTCCAGTTTCCTCCTCCCATCTACCTTCCCTCCTTTAAAGAGAGAGAAAGGCCAAAGCCTGGCTGCGGCCTGCAGTGCTCCTGACCTGCCTCAGTGCTTGGCAATCTTTGGTGGGGTCACCCGTTCTCAGTCGTGCCCGACTCTCTCTGACCCCCATTTGGGGGTTTCTCGGCAAAGATACCGGACTAGCTGGCCATTTCTTTTGCCAGCCCTCTTTACAGATGGGAAAACGGAGGCAAACAGAGTGGCAATAAGTTGCTAAGAGTGGCACAGCTAGCCAACGCGTCCAAGGTACCATTTGACCTCCCTTCCCTGTTCCAGGCCCTGTTCTGTCCGCCTAAGTGCCCATATAAAAAGCTTACTATGAGGAAAAGAGCTGGGAAGTGCTTTTCGGCACCCGCCCGCCTTGATTCGTGTTTCTCGGAGCATCTTCCCCCGCCCCCCACAAAGGGCTGTCATTTCTCCAGCTGTTGGGAGCCTTTGCTGGTCCCAGCCTTCAAGGCCCTCCCTCCAGTGGGTCAGGCCACATACAAGCGGCCATGGGATCTTAGAGCAGTGACGCTCACAGGGATCGAAGGGAGCAGGGAGTCCCCCTATCTCGGCGACGCGTGGGGCTCCACCTGGTCTAGCCAGTCCCCCAAGATGGCTTACGTGGGCGTGGCCGCTGTGCGCCCGCAGCTTTGGAGCCCCAGGGGAGCCTGGGGGCAAGTGGACACCAAAGGTGGACGAGCGAGCCTGAAGAGGGCTGGGAGGCCCCGCCCCCCAAAGGGGCCCCCTCCTCCCGGAACCGCCCACGCACCCGTCCTGAAATCATCTTAAAGCATAAGCTCCTAGACTCGCCCTCCCCCCTCTCCCCCCCCCATCCCGATCCTTCCAGTCCTGCGGATGTCACAGATCTGACTTGGCCTCGCGCCTGCCCCAGAGCAGGCAGTGGCTCCCGGCAGCCCTGGGTAGTCTGGCCCCGGAGCAGCCTTTGCTTTCAAGCTTTGGCTCGGACTCCGCGTCCGACGTCTCCAGGGACCATTTTTGCTGCCTGTTGCCGGGCGACCTCTCCGGGTCTCGGCCCCCTCTGCCAGACGGCACGAATAAGAGCGCCTGGAAATGGGGGGGGGGGGTGGGGGGTGGAGGGGCAGCGGCAGCTCGGGTGCTAGCGGGCCTCTGCCGTACCCTCCGGGAGCACGTGAGCTTCCGGCGGGCGGGGAGCCTTTTGGAGCTGCTACACGCGGCCCCCGGCCCGGGCCTGGCACCCAGTGGGCGCTGAGTAATCCGCCCGAAGTCACCCTGCAGCGAGGGGAATGTGTAGACAAGCCGGTAGCTCCCAAGGGTTGGGCTGGATGGGCTGAGGAATGGGGGGGGGGGGGGGTACCGACCGAGTAGGAATCCTCAGCCCATCCCCTCCCCGAGGCTGCGCCACTAGGCGATGGGACCCCAAAGGGCGAGCGCAGCCAGGTGCAAGGTCCTCGGGATTTCCCATCTGTGGGGGCCGGTGCTTAGCTCACACCGAGCGCGGGACCGCGGCCTTCGGAGAACCGCGGCCTTCGGAGAACCGCGACCGCTGCACCGTGGGGCAGCTCGCCCATTTTTGAGGAAAACCGGGGTGAAGGTGGGAGGGGGAGGCCGGGCCAGGTGCGGCCCCGCCCCAAACGGGAAGAGGGAAGGCTCGCCGTCCAGGCGGGAGATGGGAGGGGCCGACGTCCAGCCGGGCCGGGGCCGGCCCTCCCCACGGAGCCAGGTGTGGCCCCGCCCCACACCCGTTCAGACACGGACTGGGCCGGGAGCGTGAAGACGCCTCGGAGTGGGAATCCGGGTGCGTGTGCACGGCCGGCCCAGCCCGGCCAGATGGCCCAGCGGGGCCCGGCACGGGAACCCCGGCCCCCTGGGTGGCGGTCTCTGCCAAAGTAAGTGGCAGACGGGGGGGGGGGGGGGGGTAGAGAAACGGGGGAGCCGGGGAAGCTGGAGGGAGGGGGGGAGGGGCTGACTCTACCGGGCCGGAGGCGTGGCTTCGGGCCTCGTAGACCCAGACCGACGTCCGACCTGGAGTTGGGGGAAGGGAGGCAGACCACGCCAGGAGGGAGGCGGGGGGGGGGGGGGGGGGGGGGGGGGGGAGGGGGGAGGGGGGAAAAGGGGGGGAGAGCTGCGTCGGCCCCCCTCCCCCTCCCGTCAGAAGGGCGGAACCGAGCGCCTGCGCAGAATTTGCTTCTGCCTGGAGGCTGATGAAGGAAGGCAGCTAGGGAGGGAGGGTCCAGGAATTGGGAGGGGGAGGGAGGAGCCGGCCCCAGGCCCCACCCCTGAAAGGGGAGCCCCTCCCTGCTGCGGGAGCGGGAGGGCCAAGTTGAGGGCTGAGGCCCCAACCAGTTTCCATACCTACGGGAGGAGGGCTGCGTTGCTTGACGCATGCGTCGATTAGGAGCTTGTCTTCTGCCTTTTCCACCCCATCCCCAGAGGAAGGAAAGGGGGAGGGCAGGACAGGGCGCATGCGCTCGGGTTGCATCAATCTAGGCCAATTGTGGCCTGGCTGTCCTTTCTCTGGTCCCAGGCGGCCCCGGGTGGATTCCTTGGAGAAAGTGGCCAGGCCGGGCATGGCCGCAGTCTGGCAGCAGGTGCTGGCCGTGGATGCAAGGTGAGGCCTTCTGTGGCCCTGCATGCCGCTGTTCCCCCCCCCCCTCCCCTCCCGTGCTCCTTCCCCATCCCCCCCCACCGGTCTCCAACCTCCCCACTTCCCAGATGCCCTCCGAAGGGGCCCGGTCCCCTGCAGGTCTCTGTAGCCCTGCCCCGCCCTCCCCTTACTGTGGCCCATCCTACTGTTGTACTGTGCTGTCCCCAGCCCCACCCCCTGCCCAGTGTTGTCATGGTCAGGGATGGCCCCACACAAGCTGCACAGGGCCTGCTCCAGCCTCCTGCCGCCCCGGCCCGGCCCTCCCCCACCCCCCACCCCTGCCGTCGAGCCCCCTAGGGCTAACACATGCCAGTCTCCTCCCTTCCCTAGCATTATCGCCCCCCCTCAGGTACAACGCATACCGCACACCCACCTTCCCACAGTTCCGAACACAATACATCCGGCGCCGGAGCCAGCTGCTGCGAGAAAATGCCAAGGCAGGGCACGAACCTGCCTTTCGAAGGCAGTACCTAAAGCTGAGGGCCCAGCTGCTGGGACACCGCTATGGGCCTCTGTCGGAGCCCGGGAGCTTCCGAGCCTACAGCAACAGCGTTGTCCGAAGCAGCCGAACCACACTGGACCGAATGGAGGTGGGTCCCTTAGGACCCTGCTGCCTCATTCCCCACAAAACCAGCCTCTCTATCCCTCTAGCTCCCAGAATCCTTCGCTTTAGCCTTGAACTATTTAAGGCGATGATCGAACCATTGAAGATGAATCCCTGTTCCTGGTAGGACTTTGACGAGGACCCGCGTTCACTCGGTGCCCGTGGCCACCGGCGCTCAGTCAGTCGTGGATCCTATCAGTTGCAGGCCCAGATGAATCGGGTCATCTACGATGAGAGGTGAGAGCCGAATGGGAGGGGATCGGGTTTGGTCCCTTTGCTTTTTGCGGTCCCTGTGAATCTTCCCCCCCCCCCCCAACACCGCTTTTTAACACCAGGATGCCAGGCAGCGTCGTGCCCACGTCGGTAGCAGAGGCCAGCCGGGCTATGGCCGGGGACACTTCGCTGAGCGAAAATTACGCTTTTGCTGGGATGTACCACGTCTTTGACCAACACGTGGATGAGGCTGGTGAGAGCCAGTGGGAGGGAACGTAGTAAGGCTTTGTTCAACAAATTCTTCTATAAAACGTAGAGCAAATCACTTCCTCTCTCTCTGAGCCCTTACCCCAGTGCCTAGCACAAACTAAGCGTTCAATAAGTGCTTGTCACCTCCCCTTCCTCTCCATCTCAACACCACAAGGAGGATTGATTGTGGAATGGCATATATGTAGGCCAGTGCCAGTTGAGTCCTAGCTTCCCGGTTCTTCAACCCCCGCTTTCGTCCCCTCGTAAAATCTCCTGACTGGGTCATTGCCTAACGTCGCTCGTTGGGGAATTTAATGTCTTCTTCCTTCCCTCCAGTTCCCAAAGTTCAATTTGCTAATGATGATCGCCACCTGCTAGCTTGTTGCTCCCTGGACGGCAGCATCTCCGTGTGCCAACTGGTACCCGCCCCCCCCGTGGTACTACGCGTGCTCCGTGGGCATTCGCGTGGCGTGTCGGACTTTGCCTGGTCCCTTTCCAACGACGTCCTCGTCTCCACGTCGCTGGATGCCACCATGCGCATCTGGGCCACGGAAGATGGCCGCTGCATCCGCGAGATCCCTGACCCAGATGGGGCTGAGCTGCTGTGCTGTACTTTCCAGCCAGTCAACAATAATCTCACTGTGGTGAGGTCCCCCGCACCACCCCCGTCCGCCTATCGAGTCACTTGGCAGAAACTGCCACTTTCCCTGGCCCTTTTTGCAAGTCAAAACAACCTATTGGGTTCTATGTAGAGAGAGTGGCACATTCCTCTGCTCCGGTCCCATGTTCTGAGGGTTTTAGAACCATCTCTATGGAAGAACCTTCCAGGAACTTATTTGGTTGCTGGCCCTCCTGCTCTAAGGTCAAACAAACCTTGTCTTTAGAGCCCCCAAGAAGTCTCTGATAGTGTGGCCCTGCCATATCCCATGATCCCACTGCATCCACGGTGCGTGGTTTCATCTGGGGGATATCTGGCTGGGTATAACCTGGCGCTGTCCATCCTCCCGCTCCTCTCTGGTGGAGCCCCTGCTCCCGAGCTGAAGGAGCTCTGTGACCTACATTCCCCACAGGTGGGCAACGGGAAGCACAACGTACACGTGATGAACATCTCCACGGGCAAGAAGGTGAAGGGTGGCTCCAGCAAGCTGACTGGCCGTGTGCTGGCCCTGTCCTTCGATTCCCCCGGACACATCTTATGGGCCGGGGACGATCGGGGCAGCGTCTTTTCCTTCCTTTTTGACATGGCCACAGGTAAGACGAAGGAGTCTCTGGGGGAGTCCCCCGGGAAGGGAGTCCGTCCCCGTAGCCCGGAGAAGCCAAAGGCTACTTGCCCACGCAGGGAAGCTGACCAAGGCCAAGCGGCTGGTGGTACACGAAGGCAGCTCCATCACTAGTATCAGCGCGCGTTCCTGGATCAGCCGGGAAGCCCGTGACCCCTCTCTGCTCATCAACGCCTGCATCAACAAGCTGCTCCTCTACCGGTAAGGGACAGCCCCTTGGGTTGGGGCCTTTCTCCCTCCTAGTCCCTTGGAGCCGGGGGTTCTAACCTTTGAGATGAGCTTTGGGGGGAACTCGCCAAAGTGACTGAGAAGCCAGTCAGTCATCCCTAGCCTCTCCCCCGCCCCCGCATCTCTCATACAGGGTGGTGGACAACGAGGGCACTTTGCAGCTGAAGAGGAGCTTCCCAATCGATCAGAGCCTGCATCCTATTCGAAGCATCTTTTGCCCCCTCATGTCCTTCCGCCAGGGAGCCTGCGTAGGTAAGGTCGGGGGCCCAGAGGACACGGGGGAGGGAGAGGGTGAGGACGAGAGCCCCGCCTTTGATTCCGCTACCCCTCGCCGTCTGCTTTCAGTCACAGGCAGCGAGGACATGTGTGTCTATTTCTTTGATGTGGAACGAGCCACCAAGGCCATCGTCAATAAACTGCAGGGCCACAGCGCCGCCGTGTTGGATGTCAGTTTCAACTGCGACGAGAGCCTTCTGGCCTCGAGCGATGCCGGCGGGATGGTCATCGTGTGGCGACGCGAACAGAAGTAATCGCGGCCTGGGCCCGAACCAGGCACCTGGTCTCAGCGAACCAAGGACAGGCGTAGCGATAGTGGGGAGGGATGGGGAGGACCCAGATGAACTAGTGTAGACGTCGAATTTTGTAAATAATAAAAGTCCGTGTCTGGTGACTACCTCTACCTTCCTACGTCCTGCCTAGGAGAAGTGGCCTCGAGAGGCAAAGCTCTCTTCTCACACTGCTGTGTCCCCCCCCCCCCGCCCCCCCCCCCCGCCCAAGGGCTCACCCTGCAGAGGAAGCGGCAAAACAAAGATTGCATAAAGAACACAAACCAATGTATTATATAATCTGAGAAATGGCTCCAATACTGTTGAAATCATCAGTTGATGGATTGATCATCACACCTCAGGAAGCAGCAGAGATCCACTTCCCGAGCATCCCCAGCAGGGGACTGAAAACATTATCATCAACCGGGAATTCAACTTAAATTGTTTAAGGGCAATGGGCTAGGGTAGGTAAACTCTGGATGCCCCCTCCCCCTGCAGCCCGAGGGAAATGGGGAAGGGGGTGGGCAGTAAGTTTTCTGCCTTGAAAGGTAGATCTTTGGCTCCCCCTCAAATTGAGCAAGAGACCGGGGCAGGGGCGGGGGGCTGGCCCACGACTGTCCAGGGCTGTCAGGAAAACGATGGTGACGGTATTAGAAGAGGTACTTCCGGCAGAATTCAGCTCCACATTTGCAAGCGATCCGCACCCGCTTCTTGGGAGAGCCTATGAGACCAGCCAGACTGAAGTTAGAATCCATACTCATGCTTTCCATGTGAACCAGGTCCGCTGTGAAAAGAAGGTGTAGTTAAAGGAGTCGGGGAGGGGGGGGGGGGGAGGGAGGGGGGGGAAGGGACTGGGTGTCTCTAGCATGTCCGTGACCTCCTGGGCTTTGCCCTGCTGTGCTCACCAAGCTTCATCTCTTCCCTACTCACTGTGGGGGTGGGGGTGGGGGCAGGGCGCATCTCCCCGAGTCTCAAGAATCCAACCCTGCTGCTTGAAGGCAGACCTGGGCCTCAAAACTCAAAAGTTCTCCGTTAAATTCGTTATACTCTTACATTAACCGTTAACCGCCAAACCCTCTCCTCCCCCAAGTGGTGCTACTCCCCCCCCCCCCAAACACCCGCACAACCTTGCATGTTGTAGTCAAAGGTTAACTCCTCGCCTGCCCAGATAGTTCGGGTGGCAAAAAAGGCAATTCGTGGAAGGCGCTGGTCCAGATTATCAATGAAGACATTGTAGACCTGGAGGTTGGGGCTGCACTGCCCATGTGAAAGAGGGGGCAAAGGTAAGCATGGATGAGGTAGAACAAGGGCCAGTGTTAACCCACCCTCCCGGCCAGCCACCTACGCTATGGTTGACAAAGTGGGAGATGTTCCCAAAATGTGCTGCATCCACTGTGTAGACATCTTCCACATAGTCCAAGTCAAAGAGGTAGGTGATCCCCTGGCGATCATAGACCCGCCCACGCCGTTCTGCCTCCTCAGAGGTAATGATCTGAGGATTCAAGAATCAGGGTAGCTTAAGTCAAAGATTCAAACAACCACCATCGCTGTGGCGGGTTAGGCCAGGTCTTCCGTCTGACCACCGAGATCAACCCCGGAGCAGGGCCGAGAGAAACGGCAGGCGGGAGGCGTGGGTGGCCGCAGGATGCTGGCCCTCTTCTCCGGCCCTAGGGGGCCTCCCGAAGCAGCACCTTTCTCCGTTTCCAGATGGTTCGGATCATTGGGGATCATCCTTTCCTTTAGCCAAAATCCGCACCCTTTGAACTACCCCATCCACCCAAGAACCAAACAGAACAAGCCTGTTTTTCAGGACAACCTTCCAGAAGCCAGGCCTTCCCCTTAAATAGGCCCTGGGATCAGCAGCTGGGGTCTGGAGGAGGAATGGGGAAGGCCCAGGGGAGGGGTGGCAGCCTCAACTACAGAGTGAGGACAGGCCCAGATTCCGGGGGGGCTTAAGAAGGTGCCGATGTCTCCCCAGGCACTTGACTGGGTGGTCGGGCTCACTTTCTTTCCTTTTCAGCTCTACCCAAGGGGCTTCTGGCTGCCCATCCACTCCTTTGATTCCAGTTCCCCTATCCCAAGCTGCTCTTGGGAGCCGCTCTAGTGAGCCTGTCCCAACTCTTTAAGGCCCAGCCAGAACCCCACCTCTACATCCTCAATTTCTCCACGGACAGCTTTTAGGTACCCATCTCATAAGTGGGGTCTCCGGGCGCCGCTTGGATCTGTGTCTTGGTTACCGCTCTCTAAGGGCACACAGAGCTGCCAACCCGAAACCCCGGGCCCCCGCCCCTTGAGAGCAAACCCGCTCCCTTCAGGTAACCGAAACGCACCAAGAGAGTCGTTTCTTTAGGCTAAACCCTGCCCCTCTCCTATCACAGGACCCTTTCTCTGGTCACATCTCAAGGGTTTTACAGATATGGGGGAAACTGAGGTCCAGAGTGGGAAAGAGACTAGTCCTGACGGTGCCAGGAAGTCAAAGAAATCAACCACGTTTCCTAAATCTGGGGCTGACCAGCTTTTCGACATGCTGCACCCGTGTCATTGAACTGGGGAAGGGGGCTTAGCTGGATCATCCGGTTAACCCCTTTCCTCCCCCCAGCCACCTATCAGAGGAGAAACTGGGGCCCAGCAAAGGAATCGGGGAGGCCGAGTGAACCGTGCCCGATTCCGTGAGGATCGGCCAGAACCAGAAAGAAGCTTGAAGCTCTAACGGGGCCAGTTCCTGGTGTTGGTGAGCCTCGCCAAAGGCTAGTCCCGGGGGCCAGGGCCCAAACTTGGGCTCTGGAGGAGTCTCGCCCAACATTCTCCGTGAGCCACTGCTCACAAGTTGGAGCAGATTCTCTAGGCCACCCCAGCTGAGAAATCACTGACTCCGGCCCCCCCTTATTAATCGGGTGGGCATCTGGAGCCCGGAGCCCACGAAACTGGCTGAACCAGCAGGTGAGGACACTTCCGAGATCTAAGGACTTAAAAAAGCCTCCACTGATGATACTGGTGGGAAGAATAAGCCCCTCGGAGAAATGACTCATCCAGGGTCACCCAGAAAATTTAGAGGGACCACATCCGTAACACTGTAAATCTGAGGCTACCGACCTTTCAGTCTTATCTAACCCCTTCATCAAATGTCAAACGGATGATGTAAGGGGAGCCTTAGAACCCACCGATTTGGACCCCAATGCTGCACATATAAGGAGTGACTAAACCCAGAGAGGGAGAATCCCTCAGGGAGCCAGGGGCGGGGGGTGGGGAGGGCAGTGCCGTCCGGACATCTGAATGACCGCATTCGTCGGCCAGGAGTTAGCTCCCTGTCAAAGACCGTTAACGTGGGACGGAGTGGATATTACAGAAAGGACGGCCGAGGTCGAGAAAGCAGAAGCAGCTTGCCCGGAGTCCACATAGAGAGCCTCTGCCCGCGGGCACTCGCAGGGGCCTTCTCCACAGCAGCGGCGGCCTTACCTCACCCACGTACTCCATGACAAAGGTGTGGCAGCGAATCTTCTCCTGGGTGCGGACGCCCCAGCCCCGTCCATTGCTCGTGCGGAAGATGCACAGGTTGTAGTAGGTGCCTCTCTGGACCACGCGGTTGGCGCACTGCATGTCACAGAGGCAGTGCGAGTTGCACTCGTAGATGGGCTGGCCAGCTTCCAGCCGCACCTGACCTTGGATGTTGTAGGCAAATTGGTTGAGGTTCGCGCCAGGGCAGCAGCCGTTGACTGGGGTCTCCAGACAGTTCTTGCATCTGCAGCCAGTGGTCACCTGGTCCAGAGTGATCCCTTCACTCGCTCTGTATTCATTGATGTACGTGAAGTCCTCCGGGGGCCAAAATAAGTCCACTTCGTTTTCCACTGCAATGGAGCCCTTGTGACTCCGAGCGAGATTCAGCTCCTTCTCCCAACGCCTCAGGGCCTTGCGCTGCTCGCCCTTCTGCTCCAGAAAACTGATGATAGCGGCATCCAGGTGGCGAGGGGGCCAGGCCCGGGGCCGCCGCCCACTGCGGCGGAACAACTCTCCCTCCACGTCTCGGTGGAACTGCTTCAAGATGGCAGCGCATCTCAGGTTCCGGCGTGGCTCCCAAGTGTTTTCGGATTTGGGGTAACCTTTCCACTTGACCAGGTAGTATTCTTTATCCTGGAGGGTAAGCCAGAGAATAGTATGTGGGGGGTGCCTTTGGCCCCTTCCAGACAGCTCCCTGGAGAACCTGGGAGTCTGCCGGGAGGGAGCAAGGCACCTCCCCCTTCCCTTCCCTCTGCCTGCCTCCCCCTCCTTCTCTTCTCCCCTCTCTATGCTTCTTGTACTCCCCCTCCTCTTTTCCTCTTCCTCTCTCCTCCCTTCCCCTCCCCCTCCTTTTTCCTCTCCTTCTCTCCCGCCACTGCCCCCTCATCTCCCCCCCCCCCGCCGTGATTTACATCAATCTTCTTGTAGTTGCACAGATAATCCACCTCAAAGATGCACATGTTCTTCTTTGTGACACCGAGATCATGGCAGCAGAGCTTAGCCACACGGCATATATTCTCCAGTTGGTTCAATGAGTACTTGGCACCCACGCTGCAGGCTGTAAGTCCCAAGAGAAGCTGTGAGGGGGGTGCTCTGGGGCAGCAGGAGAGCAGCTGCATCCCCCTCCCAAACGAAGTGGCCCGGGTTCTCCCCTCCTCAGAACAAGAGGCAACTGAGGGAAGACCAGGGAAACGGAAGGGGCCCAGCCTCGCCCCGAATGCTGTGCTAAGGAAAGGAAGCTTCTGGACGCGGGGCGCCGGGTGTCAAATCCTTACTATGTTACTTGGAGCAAGTCACAGAACTGTGCGACTCAGTGGCCACATGTGTAAACTGAGGTGCTGAGCCAGGACCTCCATAGGCCCTTCTGGCCTGCAATCAGAAGCTCCGGAACCCTGGGGTTCCCTCCGTCTGTGTCTTCTCCCCACTCACTGCTCTCACATGGTCTCAAAGCCAGTGAGCGTTCTGACTTCCTCGCTTTGGAGATCTCACCCCCAGCGAAGCGCTAGTCCTGTCGTGCTCATCCCTGCCATCTCCGTCAGGTACGCCCCTTCAGCGTCTCCCTAGGCCTGGCCAACATTTCCCCTCTGTACCCAATTCCCGACACGTCTCAGGCACGCCCCGCTCTTGGCTGACGTCTTCTTCCCACTCTTCCCCAGAGTCCCTATACCTGACGGATAATCTCCCCTCAAGAGTCCTCAAATTCATGGCAGCCATCTCCCCCTCAAAGGAGCCCCTCTCAGTCCAACATGTCCTGTTTCTGTCAGCTCCACCTCGGTCCTGCATGTTCCCGTCAAACTCCATCACATATGTTCCCCCCGATCATGTCTACTAGACACTTCCTGCCCCAAAGCCCACCCCAGCTCTCCCTCAGTCACATACTTGTGATGTAAGACCCCTTTATCTCCAGCAGCCACTCGGTGCTCCCATTCCTATCACACATCCCCCAGAGGCCTCCACTTCTTCAGACATTTCTGGCTCCCAGCCTTCACTACTGCTCCCATATCTCTCTTGCACAGCCTTGCCCACCCCCATCAGATATATCCTGAAACTAGTTCTCCTTTGAGTCACATTTCTCTTCAGAGCTCCCCATTTCAGACCGATAGCTCCTCTGATCCCCCCATTTTTGGCAGCCACATCTTGCTCCATACGCCACCTGGTTCTGGCCAGACATCTGCCCTTATGTCTGTTCCTGCCATTGTCCTCTTAAATTTCTCCCAGAGACTCTCCCTGCAAATGGTCTCCCTTCAGGTGTTTTGATTTCTTGAAGGCCTCTCGTCAAAGCCCTTGTCAGGTATGGGCTGCTCCCAACATTGCCAGGACACATTGCCCCCCTTTCCTGTCAGACACAACGTCCCAGTTGTCACAAATGGCTTTTTCCTCCCTGACATTGCCCCACATTGGTCACAAATGGACTTTTCCTTATGGACACTGTCCCCCATTTTTTACAAATGGCATTTTCCTACCTGACACTACCCATGATTTGTCACAAATGGATTTTCCTACCTGACACCGCCCCCCATTTCTCACAAATGGCCTTTTTCTACCTGACACTACCCATAATTTGTCACAAATGGACATTTCCTACCTGACACTGCCCCCAATTTGTCACAAATGGCATTTTCCTACCTGCCACTGCCCCCCATTTGTCACAAATGGCCTTTTCTTACCTGACACTGCCCCCCATTTGTCACAAATGGCCTTTTCCTACCAGACACTGCTCTCCCATTTCGCACTAATGGCCTTTTCCTCCGTGACAGTACCAATCATTTGTCACAAATGGACTTTTCCTTATTAACACTGTTCCCCATTTGTCACAAATGGCCTTTTCCTACCTGACATTGTCCATTTCCTGTCACAAATGGCGTTTTCCTAACTGACACTGCTGCCCCATTTGTCACAAATGGCTTTTCTTACCTGACAGTACCTACCATTTGTCACAAATGGACTTTTCCTTATTGACACTGTGCCCCATTTGTCACAATTGGCCTTTTCCTACCTGACAATGCTCCCCCATTCCTCAGAAATGGCCTTTTCCTCCCTGATACTGCCCCCCAATTGTCACAAATGGTTTTTCCTGAGACTGCTCCCCCATTTGTCACAAATGGACTTTTCCTTATTGACACAGTCCCCTATTTGTCACAAATGGCCTTTTCCTACCTGACACTCCCCCCATTTGTCACAAATGGAATTTTCCAACCTCACACTGCTCCCCATTTGTCACAAGTGGCCTTTTCCTACCTGACACTTTTCCCCCATTTGTCACAAATGGCCTGTTCTTAGTGACAACTTTTCCCCATTTGTCACAAATGGCCTTTTCCTACCTGGTACTGCCCCCCAATTTGTCAGAAATGGCCTTTTCCTACCTGGTACTGCCCTCCATTTTCCCAAACGGTTTTTCCTGAGACTGCTCCCCCATTTGTCACAAATGGACTTTTCCTTATTGACATGGTCCCCCATTTGTCACAAATGGCATTTTCCTACCTGACACTAACCAATATTTGTCACAAATGGACTTTTCCTTATTGACACTGTACCCTATTTGTCACAAATGGCCTTTTTGTATCTGACCTGCCCCCCAATTGTCACAAATGGGTTTTCCTACCTGACACTGTCCCCCATTTGTCACAAATGGTTTTTCCTGAGACCTCCCCGATTTATCACAAATGGACTTTTCCTTATTGACACTGTCCCCCATTTGTCACAAGTGGCCTTTTCTTACCTGACCTGCCCCCCCATTTGTCAGAAATGGCTTTTCCTACCTGAGACTGCTCCCCCATTTGTCACAAATGGACTTTTCCTTATTGACACTGTACCCTATTTGTCACAAATGGCCTTTTTGTATCTGACCTGCCCCCCGTTTGTCACAAATGGTTTTTCCTGAGACCTCCCCCATTTATCACAAATGGACTTTTCCTTATCGACACTGCCCCCCCATTTGTCAAAAAAGGACTTTTCCTACCTGACACTAACCAATGTTTGTCACAAATGGACTTTTCCTTATTGACACTGTACCCTATTTGTCACAAATGGCCTTTTTGCATCTGACTTACACCCCAATTGTCACAAATGGCCTTTTCCTACCTGACCTGCCCCCCATTTGTCAAAAATGTCTTTTTCCTACATGACACTGCTCCCCCATTTCTCACTTATGGCCTTTTCCTACCTGACACTGCCCCCCATTTGTCACAAATAATGGCCTTTTCCTACCTGGCACTGCCCCCCATTTTCCCAAATGGTTTTTCCTGAGACTGCTCCCCCATTTGTCACAAATGGACTTTTCCTTATTGACACGGTCCCCCATGTGTCACAAATGGCCTTTTCCTACGTGACCTGCCCCTCATTTGTTACAAATACCCTTTTCTTACCTGACACTGCCCCCCATGTGTCACAAATGGCCTTTTCCTACCTGACACTAACCAATGTTTGTCACAAATGGCCTTTTCCTACCTGACACTGCTCCCCCATTTCTCACTTATGGCCTTTTCCTACCTGAGCTGTTCCCTATTTGTCACAAATGGCCTTTTCAAACCTGACATTGCCCCCCATTTGTCACAAATGGCCTGTTCTTACCTGACAACTTTTCCCCATTTGTCACAAGTGGCCTTTTCCTACCTGACCTGCCCCCTATTTGTCACAAATGGTTTTTCCTGAGACTGCTCCCCCATTTGTCACAAATGGCCTTGTCTTACCTGACCTGCCCCCCATTTGTCACAAATGGCATTTTCCTACCTGACACTGTCCCCCATTTTTTACAAATGGCCTTTTCCCACCTGACACTGCTCCCCCATTTGTCACAAATGGACTTTTCCTTATTGACACTGTCCCCCATTTCTCACAAATGTTCTTTTCTTACCTGACCTGCCCCCCCATTTGTCAGAAATGGCTTTTCCTACCTGAGACTGCTCCCCCATTTGTCACAAAGGGAGTTTTCCTTATTGCCCCTGTACCCTATTTGTCACAAACGGCCTTTTTATATCTGACCTGCCCCCCGTTTGTCACAAATGGTTTTTCCTGAGACCTCCCCCATTTATCACAAATGGACTTTTCCTTATTGACACTGCCCCCCCATTTGTCAAAAAAGGACTTTTCCTACCTGACACTAACCAATGTTTGTCACAAATGGACTTTTCCTTATTGACACTGCCCCCCATTTCTCCCAAATGTTCTTTTCTTACCTTACCTGCCCCCCATTTGTCACAAATGGCCTTTTCCCACCTGACACTGCTCCCCCATTTGTCACAAATGGACTTTTCCTTATTGACACTGTCCCCCATTTCTCACAAATGTTCTTTTCTTACCTGACCTGCCCCCCATTTGTCACAAATGGCCTTTTCCTACCTGACACTGCCCCCCATTTGTCACAAATAATGGCCTTTTCCTATCTGGTACTGCCCCGCATTTTCACAAACGGTTTTTCCTGAGACTGCTCCCCCATTTGTCACAAATGGACTTTTCCTTATTGACACTGTACCCTATTTGTCACAAATGGCCTTTTCCTACCTGACACTTTTCCCCCATTTGTCACAAATGGCCTGTTCCTACCTGACACTGCTCCCCCATTTCTCACTTATGGCCTTTTCCTACCTGAGCTGTTCCCTATTTGTCACAAATGGCCTTTTCGAACCTGATACTGCCCCCCAATTGTCACAAATGGCCTTTTCCTACCTGACACTTTTCCCCCATTTGTCACAAATGGCCTGTTCTTACCTGACAACTTTTCCCCATTTGTCACAAGTGGCCTTTTCCTACCTGACCTGCCCCCCATTTGTCACAAATGGTTTTTCCTGAGACTGCTCCCCCATTTGTCACAAATGGCCTTGTCTTACCTGACCGGCCCCCCATTTGTCAAAAATAATGGCCTTTTCCTACCTGGCACTGCCCCCCAATTTGTCACAAATGGCCTTTTCCTACCTGGTACTGCCCCCCATTTTCCCAAATGGTTTTTCCTCAGACTGCTCCCCCATTTGTCACAAATGGCCTTTTCCTACCTGACAATGCCCCCCATTTGTTACAAATACCCTTTTCTTACCTGACACTGCCCCCCATTTGTCACAAATGGTTTTTCCTGAGACTGCTCCCCCATTTGTCACAAATGGCATTTTCCTACCTGACACTGTCCCCCATTTTTTACAAATGGCCTTTTCCCACCTGACACTGCTCCCCCATTTGTCACAAATGGACTTTTCCTTATTGACACTGTCCCCCATTTCTCACAAATGTTCTTTTCTTACCTGACCTGCCCCCCCATTTGTCAGAAATGGCTTTTCCTACCTGAGACTGCTCCCCCATTTGTCACAAATGTAGTTTTCCTTATTGCCCCTGTACCCTATTTGTCACAAATGGCCTTTTTGTATCTGACCTGCCCCCCGTTTGTCACAAATGGTTTTTCCTGAGACCTCCCCCATTTATCACAAATGGACTTTTCCTTATTGACACTGCTCCCCCATTTGTCAAAAAAGGACTTTTCCTACCTGACACTAACCAATGTTTGTCACAAATGGCCTTTTCCTAACTGGTACTGCCCCCCATTTGTCACAAATGGTTTTTCCTGAGACCTCCCCCATTTCTCAAAAATGGACTTTTCCTTATTGACACTATACCCTATTTCTCACAAATGGCCTTTTTGCATCTGACTTACCCCCCAATTGCCACAAATGGCCTTTTCCTACCTGACCTGCCCCCCATTTGTCACAAATGGCCTTTTCCTACCTGACCTGCCCCCCATTTGTCACAAATGGCCTTTTCCTACCTGACACTGTCCCCCATTTGGCACAAATGGACTTTTCCTACCTGACACTGTCCCCCATTTGTCACAAATGGACTTTTCCTTATTGACACTGTACCCTATTTGTCACAAATGGCCTTTTTGTATCTGACCTGCCCCCCGTTTGTCACAAATGGTTTTTCCTGAGACCTCCCCCATTTATCACAAATGGACTTTTCCTTATTGACACTGCCCCCCCATTTGTCAAAAAAGGACTTTTCCTACCTGACACTAACCAATGTTTGTCACAAATGGACTTTTCCTTATTGACACTATACACTATTTCTCACAAATGACCTTTTTGCATCTGACTTACACCCCAATTGTCACAAATGGCCTTTTCCTACCTGACCTGCCCCCCATTTGTCACAAATGGCCTTTTCCTACCTGACACTGCTCCCCCATTTCTCACTTATGGCCTTTTCCTGCCTGAGCTGTTCCCTATTTGTCACAAATGGCCTTTTCCTACCTGACCTGCCCCCCATTTGTCACAAATGGCCTTTTCCCACCTGACACTGCCCCCATTTGTTATAAATACCCTTTTCTTACCTGACACTGCCCCCAATTTGTCACAAATTGTTTTTCCTGAGACTGCTCCCCCATTTTTCACAAATGTTCTTTTCTTACCTTACCTGCCTCCCATTTGTCACAAATGGCCTTTTCCTACCTGGCACTGCTCCCCCATTTGTCAAAAATGGCTTTTCTTACCTGACAGTACCTACCATTTGTCAAAAATGGACTTTTCCTTTTTGACACTGTTCCCCATTTTTTACAAATGGTCTATTCCTACCTGACACTGCTCCCCCATTCCTCAGAAATGGGCTTTTCCTACCTGATACTGCCCCCCAATTATCAAAAATGGTTTTTCCTGAGACTGCTCCCCCATTTGTCACAAATAATGGCCTTTTTCCACCTGACACTGCTCCCCCATTTGTCACAAATGGCCTTTTCCTAACTGGTACTGCCCCCCATTCGTCACAAATGGTTTTTCCTGAGACCTCCCCCATTTCTCAAAAATGGACTTTTCCTTATTGACACTGTACCCTATTTGTCACAAATGGCATTTTTGTATCTGACCAGCCCCCCAATTGTCACAAATGGGCTTTACCTACCTGACACTTCCCCACATTTGTCACAAATGGTTTTTCCTGAGACTGCTCCCCCATTTGTCACAATTGGCCTTTTCCTACCTGACACTGCTCCCCCATGTGTCACAAATGGCCTTTTTCTACCTGACACTAACCAATGTTTGTCACAAATGGCCTTTTCCTACCTGACACTGCTCCCCCATGTGTCACAAATGGCCTTTTCCTACCTGACACTGCTCCCCCATGTGTCACAAATGGCCTTTTCCTACCTGACAGTACCTACCATTTGTCACAAATGGACTTTTTCTTGTTGACACTGTCCCCCATTTTTTACAAATGGCCTATTCCTATGTGACACTGCTCCCCCATTCCTCAGAAATGGCCTTTTCCTACCTGATACTGCTCCCCCAGTTGTCACAAATGGAGTTTTCCTTATTGATACTGTCCCCCATTTTTTACAAATGGCATTTTCTTGCCTGACACTGCTCCCCCATTTCTCACTCATGGCCTTTTCTTACCTGAGCTGTTCTCTATGTGTCCCAAATTACCTTTTCTTACCTGACCTGCCCATTTGTCAGAAATGGTTTTTCCTGAGACTGCTCCCCTATTTGTCGCAAATGGCTTTTTTCTATCTGACCTGCCCCCCATTTGTCACAAATGGTTTTTCCTGAGACTGCTCCCCTATTTGTCACAAATGGCTTTTTTCTATCTGACCTGCCTCCCATCTGTCACAAATGGCCTTTTCCTACCTGACACTGCTCCCCCATGTGTCACAAATGGCCTTTTCCTACCTGACACTGCTCCCCCATGTGTCACAAATGGACTTTTCCTACCTGACACTGCTCCCCCATTTGTCAAAAATGCCTTTTCTTACCTGACAGTACCTACCATTTGTCACAAATGGACTTTTCCTTGTTGACACTGTCCCCCATTTTTTACAAATGGCCTATTCCTATGTGACACTGCTCCCCCATTCCTCAGAAATGGCCTTTTCCTACCTGACCTGCCCCCCATTTGTCACAAATGGTTTTTCCTGAGACTCCTCCCCTATTTGTCACAAATGGCTTTTTTCTATCTGACCTGCCTCCCATCTGTCACAAATGGCCTTTTCCTACCTGACACTGCTCCCCCATGTGTCACAAATGGCCTTTTTCTACCTGACACTAACCAATGTTTGTCACAAGTGACCTTTTCCTACCTGACACTGCTCCCCCATGTGTCACAAATGGCCTTTTTCTACCTGACACTCACCAATGTTTGTCACAAATGACCTTTTCCTACCTGACACTGCTCCCCCATGTGTCACAAATGGACTTTTCCTACCTGACAGTACCTACCATTTGTCACAAATGGACTTTTCCTTGTTGACACTGTCCCCCATTTTTTACAAATGGCCTATTCCTATGTGACACTGCTCCCCCATTCCTCAGAAATGGCCTTTTCCTACCTGATACTGCTCCCCCAGTTGTCACAAATGGAGTTTTCCTTATTGATACTGTCCCCCATTTTTTACAAATGGCGTTTTCTTGCCTGACACTGCTCCCCCATTTCTCACTCATGGCCTTTTCTTACCTGAGCTGTTCTCTATGTGTCCCAAATTACCTTTTCTTACCTGACCTGCCCATTTGTCAGAAATGGTTTTTCCTGAGACTGCTCCCCTATTTGTCGCAAATGGCTTTTTTCTATCTGACCTGCCCCCCATTTGTCACAAATGGTTTTTCCTGAGACTGCTCCCCTATTTGTCACAAATGGCTTTTTTCTATCTGACCTGCCTCCCATCTGTCACAAATGGCCTTTTCCTACCTGACACTGCTCCCCCATGTGTCACAAATGGCCTTTTCCTACCTGACACTGCTCCCCCATGTGTCACAAATGGACTTTTCCTACCTGACACTGCTCCCCCATTTGTCAAAAATGCCTTTTCTTACCTGACAGTACCTACCATTTGTCACAAATGGACTTTTCCTTGTTGACACTGTCCCCCATTTTTTACAAATGGCCTATTCCTATGTGACACTGCTCCCCCATTCCTCAGAAATGGCCTTTTCCTACCTGACCTGCCCCCCATTTGTCACAAATGGTTTTTCCTGAGACTCCTCCCCTATTTGTCACAAATGGCTTTTTTCTATCTGACCTGCCTCCCATCTGTCACAAATGGCCTTTTCCTACCTGACACTGCTCCCCCATGTGTCACAAATGGCCTTTTTCTACCTGACACTAACCAATGTTTGTCACAAATGACCTTTTCCTACCTGACACTGCTCCCCCATGTGTCACAAATGGCCTTTTTCTACCTGACACTCACCAATGTTTGTCACAAATGACCTTTTCCTACCTGACACTGCTCCCCCATGTGTCACAAATGGACTTTTCCTACCTGACAGTACCTACCATTTGTCACAAATGGACTTTTCCTTGTTGACACTGTCCCCCATTTTTTACAAATGGCCTATTCCTATGTGACACTGCTCCCCCATTCCGCAGAAATGGCCTTTTCCTACCTGATACTGCCCCCCCAGTTGTCACAAATGGAGTTTTCCTTATTGATACTGTCCCCCATTTTTTACAAATGGCATTTTCTTGCCTGACACTGCTCCCCCATTTCTCACTCATGGCCTTTTCCTACCTGAGCTGTTCTCTATGTGTCCCAAATTACCTTTTCTTACCTGACCTGCCCATTTGTCAGAAATGGCCTTTTCCTACCTGACCTGCCCCCCATTTGTCACAAATGGTTTTTCCTGAGACCTCCCCCATTTCTCAAAAATGGACTTTTCCTTATTGACACTGTACCTTATTTGTCACAAATGGCATTTTTGTATCTGACCTGCCCCCCAATTGTCACAAATGGGCTTGACCTACCTGACACTTCCCCACATTTGTCACAAATGGCCTTTTCCTACCTGACACTGCTCCCCCATTTGTCAAAAATGGCTTTTCTTACCTGACAGTACCTACCATTTGTCACAAATGGATTTTTCCTTGTTGACACTGTCCCCTATTTTTTACAAATGGCCTATTCCTACCTGACACTGCTCCCCCATGTGTCACAAATGGCCTTTTTCTACCTGACACTAACCAATGTTTGTCACAAATGGCCTTTTCCTACCTGACACTGCTCCCCCATGTGTCACAAATGGCCTTTTCCAACCTGACACTGCTCCCCCATGTGTCACAAATGGCCTTTTCCTACCTGACACTGCTCCCCCATGTGTCACAAATGGACTTTTCCTACCTGACACTGCTCCCCCATTTGTCAAAAATGGCTTTTCTTACCTGACAGTACCTACCATTTGTCACAAATGGACTTTTCCTTGTTGACACTGTCCCCCATTTTTTACAAATGGCCTATTCCTACGTGACACTGCTCCCCCATTCCTCAGAAATGGCCTTTTCCTACCTGATACTGCTCCCCCAGTTGTCACAAATGGAGTTTTCCTTATTGATACTGTCCCCCATTTTTTACAAATGGCCTATTCCTATATGACACTGCTCCCCCATTCCTCAGAAATGGCCTTTTCCTACCTGATACTGCTCCCCCAGTTGTCACAAATGGAGTTTTCCTTATTGATACTGTCCCCCATTTTTTACAAATGGCATTTTCTTGCCTGACACTGCTCCCCCATTTCTCACTCATGGCCTTTTCCTACCTGAGCTGTTCTCTATGTGTCCCAAATTACCTTTTCTTACCTGACCTGCCCATTTGTCAGAAATGGCCTTTTCCTACCTGACCTGCCCCCCATTTGTCACAAATGGATTTTTCCTTGTTGACACTGTCCCCTATTTTTTACAAATGGCCTATTCCTACCTGACACTGCTCCCCCATTCCTCAGAAATGGCCTTTTCCTACCTGATACTGCCCCCCAATTATCACAAATGGTTTTTCCTGAGACTGCTCCCCCATTTGTCACAAATGGCCTATTCCTACCTGACACTGCTCCCCCATTCCTCAGAAATGGCCTTTTCCAACCTGACACTGCTCCCCCATGTGTCACAAATGGCCTTTTCCTACCTGACACTGCTCCCCCATGTGTCACAAATGGACTTTTCCTACCTGACACTGCTCCCCCATTTGTCAAAAATGGCTTTTCTTACCTGACAGTACCTACCATTTGTCACAAATGGACTTTTCCTTGTTGACACTGTCCCCCATTTTTTACAAATGGCCTATTCCTACGTGACACTGCTCCCCCATTCCTCAGAAATGGCCTTTTCCTACCTGATACTGCTCCCCCAGTTGTCACAAATGGAGTTTTCCTTATTGATACTGTCCCCCATTTTTTACAAATGGCATTTTCTTGCCTGACACTGCTCCCCCATTTCTCACTCATGGCCTTTTCCTACCTGAGCTGTTCTCTATGTGTCCCAAATTACCTTTTCTTACCTGACCTGCCCATTTGTCAGAAATGGCCTTTTCCTACCTGACCTGCCCCCCATTTGTCACAAATGGTTTTTCCTGAGACTGCTCCCCTATTTGTCACAAATGGCTTTTTTCTATCTGACCTGCCTCCCATCTGTCACAAATGGCCTTTTCCTACCTGACACTGCTCCCCCATGTGTCACAAATGGCCTTTTTCTACCTGACACTAACCAATGTTTGTCACAAATGGCCTTTTCCTACCTGACACTGCTCCCCCATGTGTCACAAATGGCCTTTTCCTACCTGACACTGCTCCCCCATGTGTCACAAATGGCTTTTTCCTACCTGACACTGCTCCCCCATGTGTCACAAATGGACTTTTCCTACCTGACACTGCTCCCCCATTTGTCAAAAATGGCTTTTCTTACCTGACAGTACCTACCATTTGTCACAAATGGACTTTTCCTTGTTGACACTGTCCCCCATTTTTTACAAATGGCCTATTCCTACGTGACACTGCTCACCCATTCCTCAGAAATGGCCTTTTCCTACCTGATACTGCTCCCCCAGTTGTCACAAATGGAGTTTTCCTTATTGATACTGTCCCCCATTTTTTACAAATGGCATTTTCTTGCCTGACACTGCTCCCCCATTTCTCACTCATGGCCTTTTCCTACCTGAGCTGTTCTCTATGTGTCCCAAATTACCTTTTCTTACCTGACCTGCCCATTTGTCAGAAATGGCCTTTTCCTACCTGACCTGCCCCCCATTTGTCACAAATGGTTTTTCCTGAGACCTCCCCCATTTCTCAAAAATGGACTTTTCCTTATTGACACTGTACCTTATTTGTCACAAATGGCATTTTTGTATCTGACCTGCCCCCCAATTGTCACAAATGGGCTTGACCTACCTGACACTTCCCCACATTTGTCACAAATGGCCTTTTCCTACCTGACACTGCTCCCCCATTCCTCAGAAATGGCCTTTTCCAACCTGACACTGCTCCCCCATGTGTCACAAATGGCCTTTTCCTACCTGACACTGCTCCCCCATGTGTCACAAATGGCCTTTTTCTACCTGACACTAACCAATGTTTGTCACAAATGGCCTTTTCCTACCTGACACTGCTCCCCCATGTGTCACAAATGGCCTTTTCCTACCTGACACTGCTCCCCCATGTGTCACAAATGGCTTTTTCCTACCTGACACTGCTCCCCCATGTGTCACAAATGGACTTTTCCTACCTGACACTGCTCCCCCATTTGTCAAAAATGGCTTTTCTTACCTGACAGTACCTACCATTTGTCACAAATGGACTTTTCCTTGTTGACACTGTCCCCCATTTTTTACAAATGGCCTATTCCTACGTGACACTGCTCCCCCATTCCTCAGAAATGGCCTTTTCCTACCTGATACTGCTCCCCCAGTTGTCACAAATGGAGTTTTCCTTATTGATACTGTCCCCCATTTTTTACAAATGGCATTTTCTTGCCTGACACTGCTCCCCCATTTCTCACTCATGGCCTTTTCCTACCTGAGCTGTTCTCTATGTGTCCCAAATTACCTTTTCTTACCTGACCTGCCCATTTGTCAGAAATGGCCTTTTCCTACCTGACCTGCCCCCCATTTGTCACAAATGGTTTTTCCTGAGACTGCTCCCCTATTTGTCACAAATGGCTTTTTTCTATCTGACCTGCCTCCCATCTGTCACAAATGGCCTTTTCCTACCTGACACTGCTCCCCCATGTGTCACAAATGGCCTTTTCCTACCTGACACTAACCAATGTTTGTCACAAATGGCCTTTTCCTACCTGACACTGCTCCCCCATGTGTCACAAATGGCCTTTTCCTACCTGACACTAACCAATGTTTGTCACAAATGGCCTTTTCCTACCTGACACTGCTCCCCCATGTGTCACAAATGGCCTTTTCCTACCTGACACTGCTCCCCCATGTGTCACAAATGGCCTTTTCCTACCTGACACTGCTCCCCCATGTGTCACAAATGGCCTTTTCCTACCTGACACTGCTCCCCCATGTGTCACAAATGGACTTTTCCTACCTGACAGTACCTACCATTTGTCACAAATGGACTTTTCCTTGTTGACACTGTCCCCCATTTTTTACAAATGGCCTATTCCTATGTGACACTGCTCCCCCATTCCTCAGAAATGGCCTTTTCCTACCTGATACTGCCCCCCCAGTTGTCACAAATGGAGTTTTCCTTATTGATACTGTCCCCCATTTTTTACAAATGGCATTTTCTTGCCTGACACTGCTCCCCCATTTCTCACTCATGGCCTTTTCCTACCTGAGCTGTTCTCTGTGTGTCCCAAATTACCTTTTCTTACCTGACCTGCCCATTTGTAAGAAATGGCCTTTTCCTACCTGACCTGCCCCCCATTTGTCACAAATGGTTTTTCCTGAGACCTCCCCCATTTCTCAAAAATGGACTTTTCCTTATTGACACTGTACCTTATTTGTCACAAATGGCATTTTTGTATCTGACCTGCCCCCCAATTGTCACAAATGGGCTTGACCTACCTGACACTTCCCCACATTTGTCACAAATGGCCTTTTCCTACCTGACACTGCTCCCCCATTCCTCAGAAATGGCCTTTTCCAACCTGACACTGCTCCCCCATGTGTCACAAATGGCCTTTTCCTACCTGACACTGCTCCCCCATGTGTCACAAATGGCCTTTTTCTACCTGACACTAACCAATGTTTGTCACAAATGGCCTTTTCCTACCTGACACTGCTCCCCCATGTGTCACAAATGGCCTTTTCCTACCTGACACTGCTCCCCCATGTGTCACAAATGGCTTTTTCCTACCTGACACTGCTCCCCCATGTGTCACAAATGGACTTTTCCTACCTGACACTGCTCCCCCATTTGTCAAAAATGGCTTTTCTTACCTGACAGTACCTACCATTTGTCACAAATGGACTTTTCCTTGTTGACACTGTCCCCCATTTTTTACAAATGGCCTATTCCTACGTGACACTGCTCCCCCATTCCTCAGAAATGGCCTTTTCCTACCTGATACTGCTCCCCCAGTTGTCACAAATGGAGTTTTCCTTATTGATACTGTCCCCCATTTTTTACAAATGGCATTTTCTTGCCTGACACTGCTCCCCCATTTCTCACTCATGGCCTTTTCCTACCTGAGCTGTTCTCTATGTGTCCCAAATTACCTTTTCTTACCTGACCTGCCCATTTGTCAGAAATGGCCTTTTCCTACCTGACCTGCCCCCCATTTGTCACAAATGGTTTTTCCTGAGACTGCTCCCCTATTTGTCACAAATGGCTTTTTTCTATCTGACCTGCCTCCCATCTGTCACAAATGGCCTTTTCCTACCTGACACTGCTCCCCCATGTGTCACAAATGGCCTTTTCCTACCTGACACTAACCAATGTTTGTCACAAATGGCCTTTTCCTACCTGACACTGCTCCCCCATGTGTCACAAATGGCCTTTTCCTACCTGACACTAACCAATGTTTGTCACAAATGGCCTTTTCCTACCTGACACTGCTCCCCCATGTGTCACAAATGGCCTTTTCCTACCTGACACTGCTCCCCCATGTGTCACAAATGGCCTTTTCCTACCTGACACTGCTCCCCCATGTGTCACAAATGGCCTTTTCCTACCTGACACTGCTCCCCCATGTGTCACAAATGGACTTTTCCTACCTGACAGTACCTACCATTTGTCACAAATGGACTTTTCCTTGTTGACACTGTCCCCCATTTTTTACAAATGGCCTATTCCTATGTGACACTGCTCCCCCATTCCTCAGAAATGGCCTTTTCCTACCTGATACTGCCCCCCCAGTTGTCACAAATGGAGTTTTCCTTATTGATACTGTCCCCCATTTTTTACAAATGGCATTTTCTTGCCTGACACTGCTCCCCCATTTCTCACTCATGGCCTTTTCCTACCTGAGCTGTTCTCTGTGTGTCCCAAATTACCTTTTCTTACCTGACCTGCCCATTTGTAAGAAATGGCCTTTTCCTACCTGACCTGCCCCCCATTTGTCACAAATGGTTTTTCCTGAGACCTCCCCCATTTCTCAAAAATGGACTTTTCCTTATTGACACTGTACCTTATTTGTCACAAATGGCATTTTTGTATCTGACCTGCCCCCCAATTGTCACAAATGGGCTTGACCTACCTGACACTTCCCCACATTTGTCACAAATGGCCTTTTCCTACCTGACACTGCTCCCCCATTTGTCAAAAATGGCTTTTCTTACCTGACAGTACCTACCATTTGTCACAAATGGATTTTTCCTTGTTGACACTGTCCCCTATTTTTTACAAATGGCCTTTTCCTACCTGACACTGCTCCCCCATGTGTCACAAATGGCCTTTTCCAACCTGACACTGCTCCCCCATGTGTCACAAATGGCCTTTTCCTACCTGACACTGCTCCCTCATGTGTCACAAATGGACTTTTCCTACCTGACACTGCTCCCCCATTTGTCAAAAATGGCTTTTCTTACCTGACAGTACCTACCATTTGTCACAAATGGACTTTTCCTTGTTGACACTGTCCCCCATTTTTTACAAATGGCCTATTCCTACGTGACACTGCTCCCCCATTCCTCAGAAATGGCCTTTTCCTACCTGATACTGCTCCCCCAGTTGTCACAAATGGAGTTTTCCTTATTGATACTGTCCCCCATTTTTTACAAATGGCATTTTCTTGCCTGACACTGCTCCCCCATTTCTCACTCATGGCCTTTTCCTACCTGAGCTGTTCTCTATGTGTCCCAAATTACCTTTTCTTACCTGACCTGCCCATTTGTCAGAAATGGCCTTTTCCTACCTGACCTGCCCCCCATTTGTCACAAATGGTTTTTCCTGAGACTGCTCCCCCATTTGTCACAAATGGACTTTTCCTTATTGACACGGTACCCTATTTGTCACAAATGGCCTATTCCTACCTGACACTGCTCCCCCATTCCTCAGAAATGGCCTTTTCCAACCTGACACTGCTCCCCCATGTGTCACAAATGGCCTTTTCCTACCTGACACTGCTCCCCCATTTGTCACAAATGGCTTTTTTCTATCTGACACTGCCCCCCATTTGTCAGAAATAGACTTTTCTTACCTGACCTGCCTCCCATTTGTCACAAATGGCTTTTGTTACCTGACAGTACCTACCATTTGTCACAAATGGACTTTTCCTTATTGACACTGTGCCCCATTTTTTACAAATGGCATTTTCTTACCTGACCTGCCCCCCATTTGTCAGAAATGGCTTTTCCTACCTGACCTGTTCCCTATGTGTCACAAATTACCTTTTCTTACCTGACACTGCCCTTTTCCTGTCAGAAATGGTCTCTTTATGTCAAACCGTGTCCCCAATTCCTGTCATTGCTCCCTTTACTGTCAAACATGGACTTTTTCTGTCAGACATTGTCCCCATTCATGTCAGAAATGAGACATTCGCCAATCGTTTTAGTGGTGCATCTACCTTTCATTTTCCCTGTCCCGGGGCTACCTCTCCCTTGGGTGCCCGACATTCTGGGTGGGAGATTCTCGAGGATTCCCCTGACCCCCACCGGAAGCCTCACCGGACTCACCACAAGGTTACCCCCATCTCCACCCCCGCCACCTTGGCCTGGTTAGCAGAACCATTTCAGGCCTGGGAGTCCCCCATCCGGCCAGAATGTGGCCCGCACGCGCGCTTCCGCCCTCGTGCCCGCGACCCGACTGAGGGCGGGCTTGCTGGCGGCCTACTCAACTTCACCTTTTAAATTTTCCGCCATCTTCCCCCCCTCGATCTTTAAAGGTATTGGCCGGGGAAGCCTCGAGCTGCGCGAGAACTTCCCGCGGGCCGAACTTGGGCGGGACCGGGAGGTGCGGCTTGGGCGGGGCCGCAGAGACCAAGGGCCCGGCATGGCAGCTAAGTGCTGCGGCGTCCGGCGGGATCCCGGCCGAGTAGTGCGGGCAGACAGACAGAGAGGGAGGGAGAGAAGACTGAGTGGAGATGCCGGCTTCTGTGCCGGGTACCAGTTTAAGAGCGCTTTTGGGGCGGGGACTTCACCGGGGCCATCACCCATTGGCTGGCCGCCGGGGGCGTCTCTTCAATTCGCGCGCTGACTCCTCCGATTGGCGGAAAAAGGCCGGTTCATTGTCCAATAGTCAGCCGCGTTCGACCATACGTTCCGCACCTCCCTGTTAGGGGCGGTGCCATTGGCGGGGCGAGGGGCCATGGGTTAGAGTCGAGACCTTGCCCCGGGACCGCCTCGTTTGCATCGAAGCCTCTCTAACCAATCAGTGGTCAGCGTCTTTTGGTCCCGCCTCCCTCCTGCAGCCCTCCCCCATCTTGGCTTCCCAGACTTGTCAGCGGTCCAGTTTTGCCGGGCAGCCGAGCTGCTGGACAACGCGGCTCCACCTCCGGCGTCCGTGTCTTTCTACGTATTTTGACTCACGTCTGGACTGTTTTGACTCCTCACGTCCTCTACCTCGAATTCCAAAATTTGGGGGCGTTACGGTACCCTAAAGCCTATATTCATATATCCCCCCCCTAAAACGCTATATACATACACCCCTTAAAGCGTTGTATACACACACACCCCCTAAAGCGCTTATATACACACGTGTATACACATAGTCCAATCAAAAGCGCCATAAACGAGTGTGTGGGTGTATATATATATATATATATATTTATTTATATGTATGTATGTATCTATGTATGTATAAAGCGGGTCGTCCTCCCTTTAAGTAAGCCAGGAGGGCCTGGGAATCTGAAAGGAACCACAGATCAATAGGAAATAGTTTCTTAAAGGGACCCCAACCCCCTTCATGTGGATGAAACACTCAACTAGAGAAAGCAAAGCCTAAATTCAAATCCAGCCTCAGATAGTTCCTGGCTTTGTGAGCGGGAAGTCATTGAATCCCTGCCTATCTTAAATTACTCCGTTGTAAAAATGGGCATAATATTGGCACCCAGCTCCAAGAATTATTATGATACTCTTTGTAAAGCCCTTGACACAGCACCTGGCGCACGGTGGGCACGTCATGAAACGTCTGCTCTTTCCTGCCCATCCCCGTTTCTCCAAACTAACGAAGCCCCACTCAGCTTCCAGATAGTCTTGGGCCAAGCACAGTGATGAGTTTCAATAATGTGTGGTGAAGGTTCTAGTTTCCAGGGAGTTCTCTCCAGGAGTATGGGCCCATATGCAGGTGCACTCGCACTCACACATCCTCCCCACCCTCCCTCCTCTCCTCTCCTCTCCTCTCCCCCGCCAGGAGCCTTCATGGTGTTCCCAGACACTTGGGAGAGCAGCAGGAGCACCTTCTGGATGCCTAGGGAGCCTCAGAAAAGGAGGACTTGGCTTGCGGGCCCCCGGCCTTGCTACACTTGGAGGCTTGACTCAGCTGAGCCCCGGGCCTTCCGCCTGTGGGCAGGACCCAGCTCTGGAGCAGCTTTGCCCAGTATATTATTTCCTCCAGTCTCTCCTCCCAGAGCACAGTTAGTCTCCAGAGCTTCTACCTACCTGACCTCGATGTTGTGTGGCTGCCAGGAAGCAATAACCCTCAGGCTACCAGGCCCTGGGAGGGCCACAAACCTTGCTGCTAGATAACGATCTGTTGGGCGGTAATTCTTACCAAACCTCTGCAGAGTTCAGCCTGGAAGCCCGACGGTTAGCATAGCAACCCCCAAGGGGCCTCCCCAGCTCTTCTCTCCCCCAAATTGCTCTCGCTCCAAATTCTTGGCTAAATCCTTTTGGGACTTAGCCACTTTAATTGGCCCCACGGTTATGAGGAGCTTTGCCCTTGACTCGGAGGTGGTGCCAGCCTGCAGAGTTTTTTGAGCCCCGGGTCTGGGACTCCAACCGTTTTGGGGTCTACTTTGAGCCCCAGCTTCGCACACCTCCCAAATACTGAGGGCCCAGGGCCCACGGATTTTCTGTTGAGGGCTTCTGGGCAGCTTGTAGAGGGCTATTCCTTTGGCCAGTTGAACTGTGGGGGAGCCTTGCTCGTTCGCACCCTATGGCACCGAGGCTTTTTTTGAGATGGCACAGGGCATGGTGAGGGGGGCCTCGGAACCCTAAGCCGAGCCCAAAGCATCTCAGGACATATTCTAGGAGCCAGGGAACCTGCTGGGCAGGGCAGGCTTTCCACCTGGCCCTCCAGGAGGATTTTCCTATGCCCCCTCAAGCAGGGGCCCATCTCGCTCTGCCTGTTCCCTGCTCCATCAGACTGCCATTGGCTCTTGCCCTTCTTTGTAAATGGGGGGGGCCGGCAGCCCCAGCTGGCTCTCCACTACTGATGGACAAGGCTCCCTTGATCCTTTGCTTGATTGTCTGGTCCCCAAGAACACAGGACCATACAGACTCAGCAGAGAGGACGAGGGCCCCCTCCCCTTGCAGCTACATATTTCTCAGACTCTCCTGCTTTCTCTGAGGTCTCTCTTAGGCCCCGGGAGTTTCAGAGTCAAGTCTGGAAACACCAATCAAAATCTCTAGCCCCGAACCCATTGATTCCCTTTCCACTGTCAGGCAATAACCTCTGGGGGCAGTTTCAGTGCAGAGTGTTCCAGTGTAAAACTATTATCTGAATATACCAGCCTGAGGCCTCCAGCAACTGACCACTTCCCCAAGAGTGTCTGGGCCCAGGCAGGGCCGGGGCTGGCTTTTCATATGGTGTTTTTTCCTCCAACTTCAAGCTGATTTTTCTTTTTTGTACTTTTGGTTTTTTAGTTCCAAATGCCCTCCTGCCCTCCTTCCCTCCACCCCTCCCCCGGCTATTAAGAAGACAAGGAAATAATAGGCCCATTACACATGCGAAGCCATGCAAAACCCTTCCATGTTAACTATGTTGCCCCTTTTGCCAAAAAAGCCACAAAAATAAACGGGACAGTTTTCAAATGAAGAAATCCAAACTTTTGAGAGCCACGTGAGGGAGGGCAGTTCTCCAAAAGGATAATAATTCCAGAAATTGGGGGGGGGGAATACCCCACACAGAGTTGAGGGGAAAGAACAGATGGCCCCAAAAAAGGCAACAAAAAGGAAAAATGACACATGCGGGGGGGGGGGGAGGCTACAGGAAAACAGGCACACTCAGGCATTGTCAGTGGGTTCGAGCTCTGCCAATCCTTTTTTTCTTTCCTCCAATTTTTTAAACCAATTTAGAACTGTCTCTCCAAAAATCCATGTGTACCCTCTGACTCAGCGATGCTACTTCTAGATCTGTACCCCAGAAAGATCAAAGAAAGTGGAAAAACACTGCAGGTACAAAATGAGGTCTAGCAGCTGTGTTTGTGGTGACCGAGAATTAGAAAGTGAGGGTCTATCCTCCCCTCCCCCCGTGGTATTATTTTGTGGATTATCCCTTAAGACAGTGGTCCTCAAACTTTTGTTTTCAGTATCTTTAGCCTCTATTTATAGCCATTTACCATATTGGAAATAAAAGCTAGTTTTGAATTTGTAGACCCTCTAAAAGGATTTCAGAGATCCCAGGATTCTCCAGAGCATCCTTTGAGAACCCCTGCAGTAAGACCTTGGCAAGTTGGAGACTACCCAGCTGAGGCTCCTCACCATCTACTCTAGGCCTCTTCTAGGTGGCCATTTACCTGACCTTTCTCTTCCACTCCTGGAGGGCTGAACAAACTGTGGGATATGAGTGTGATGGAGTACTGTGCTGATGGCAGGGGGTAGTGTCAGAGAAAGCTGGCAGGATCTGTAGAAACGAATTCAGACGGAAGGCAAAAAAATCTGGAGAAAAATGTATGCGATAATAACAAAATGGTAAAAATCATCAACCGTGAAAGACTTAGAAACCGCTCCCCACCACCCCCATTCCAGGAATCCTGATAAAAAGCACTGGCCAGTGCCAGAGAGAGAAGTGATTGGCTGAAAAAGGGCAGAGCGAGTCCTTTTCTTTCTTGCCCTCTCTTTCCTTCCTTTCTTTTCTCAGAGGCTGGGGGGGGAACATAACAAACAGAAATGTGTTTTGTATGGCTCTGCATGTTTGTAATGGGTTTGGGGGTTCTTGCCTTTTCTATTGGTGGGGGAGGAGGAGGGAGGGAGAGAATTTGGAACTGAAAATAAAGTAAAATTGAATTTTTAAGAAGCAAAGAAAGTGATGGTTTCAGAGAAACTTGGGGAAACTTTGAATGAACCAGTAGACCAAGTTATACAATAACAACAAGAACCTTGGGTTTTTTAAAACCTTTCCCCCTCCATTTAACAAGTGTTTATTTTTATTAGTTTGTCCCTTCACTACCCCTAAATAAAAATTGAAAAACAAAAACCCAACTCCCCAACACATGGTTCCAGTATCTGAGGAAGCCTCTCAGGCTCCCTTTCTTTGGACATGTACTTGCCCATGTCATTACTCAAGAGTCCAAAAGTCTTTCAGAGATGTTTTCCTTTAGAATATTGTTCTCACTGTATAAATTGTTTTCTGGTCGCAGGAGGCACCCCAACAATATCTGGGGCTCCTGCTGGGTGTCATGGGTTTAAACACTCAGTCTCCAAGTTTAGAGACAAAGATTTATTATTTATTTATTCCGATTGTATCACCAATTGAAGCGGGCCAAGGTTCCTAGGGAATCTGGCAAAGAGTCCAAATCAAAAGATAATTTTATGGGAAAGAGAAACAAGAAATGAGGTTGATATGCTAACATGAAGGTTTAGAGGGACAATTGAGAAGTCGTAGAAATGGGGTATCCACAGCACAGTTTGTAATGCTCCAAGGCCAAGGGGCCTTAGGTTTTCTCAGAAATTGCAACTTTCTCACACCTTATCTATGGAACTGTCTCCAAAAGCCTATCTAACTGGGCACACCCTTTGATCCAGCAGTCTCACTGAGGAGAGCAAAACTCTAACCTGAAACAGCCCTGTAAAGTTATATTAAATCACCAACAAAAAGTTGTACAAAGTCTCAGAAAATGTCTCTTTTCATATACAAACTTAAATGGTCTCACACCCTGGAGAAACAGGATAAATCTCCAGACAATGTCTCTTTTCATATACAGACTCAAATTCTTGCCTGTTCTTAGATTTCTGGATAAAATAAGGCCTTCAGAAAATGTCTCTTTGCAAATCACTTCTCTCTCTTGAGAAAGATATTGGCCGCCCAGAAAGTCTTTATCTTGGTGTCTCTCAACAATAAAAGCCTCCCCCCCCCCCATCACAGCCTTTGAGTAAGCGAATTTCCTTCACTTAGGGCCCTGCCTTGGAAACCAAGGAAATCTCTCACCCAATCCTGCCACTTGCTCTCCTTAGAGACCCTGCCCTCATCATCACTACTGTATCATTAGAAAGATCATAAAGAAGGAAAAGGGACCCACATGTGCCAAAATGTTTGTGGCAGGTCTCTTTGTAGTGGCCAGAAACTGGAACTGAGTGGCTGCCCCTCAATAGGAGAATGGCTGAATAAATGGTGGTATATGAATGTGATGGAATATTATTGTTCTGTAAGAAATGACCAGTAGGATGAATAGAGAGACTGGGAGAGACTTACATGATGATTGCTTAATTGTGGATGGTGATAAGGGAGAGAACCTAAAACTGGAAAACCTTTCAAACAAATGTAAAAAAAAATTGTTTTGAATATAATTGGGGAAAATATTAAAAAAACAAAATAAATTGAGAGACTTCTATGAACCGATAGTAAGTGAAGTGAGGAGAGCCAAGAGAACAGAGCAACAACAAGATTATACAATGATCAATTCTGATGACTGTGGCTCTTTCAAACAGTGAGGTGATTCAGACTGGTTCCAGTTCTGCACCCAGAGGACTGTCCTGACTGAATGGCTTTACAAAAAGAGGCTTTAAAGTCAAGAACTAGATGAATACAATGACAAAATACTTTCTTTTTTTTATTATTAAAGCTTTTTATTGACAAAACAACTGCGTGGATAATTTTTCAACACCGACTCCTGCAAAACCTTTTGTTCCAATGAATGGGGGTGGGGGTGGGAAGGGAAGCACATGAACAGCAAATACTACATTTTTTTGGTTGTTGTTGGCTTGGTTTTTTTCCTTTCTCCTTTTTTTCCTTTTTGATCTGATTTTTCTTGTGCAGCAGCATAAAGGTGGAAATATGTTTAGAAGAATTACATATGTTTCACCTATATTGGATTGCTTTGCTATATAGGGGAAGGGAGGGAGAAAAACTTGGAACACAAGTTTTTGCAAGAGTCAGTGTTGAAAACCATCTTTGTGTGTATTTTGAAAATAAATAACCCCCTATTTTTAAAAAATAATAAGCTGTGGTTCTGGTTCACTTGCTTCGCTCTGCCTTGTTTTGCAGGGCACTCCCAGTTTCTTCTGAAACTACTAGTCTCAAGGTTTCTTACAGTGGAAGTATGTTTTTTTTTTTTTTTTAAATCAATGTACATGTTCTCACCAGGAAAAAATGAAACATTAAAAAAAAAAAGATTTCTCAGAGCACAATTTTTCATTCTATTCATTCCACATAATCCATTTAGCCATCTCCCATTAGATCCCAGGTGGGGGCTACCACCAAAGGAGCCACTATAAATATCTGTCGATATATTTAAATATTTACACATCGGAAAATATTCCTGCACATTTTTCTTTCTTTGATGTTGTTTGCGGATCTGACCCTAGTAGTCCATTGAGGATTCTCAGGGTGTTTTTGGAACCCGATTCACAGCTACCTCCTGCTACCTAAATCACAAAGTCCTTTGAAAGCCTTCCAAGTTGTGCTCAGTTCTAATGCCAAGAACCATTCCTGAAGACTAGTGGAGGCTGAAGCTGGCTGTGGACCAGCTGTCAGGGACAGGATGTTCAAAGGTACAGATTAAGAGACATTTGTGGACATGCCTATAAAAAGGAGGTGGGGGAGCACAGGTCAAAAGTTTTGCTTTTTGGGGGAGAGAAAATGGTTGAATACCTCTGGATTAGTCCATGGAACCTTGCGGAGACTTCCCAGCTAAGACACTTGCCATCTACTCTAGGCACCTTCTAGATACCTGTTTACCTGCACATTTCTCGCTCCTGCAGGGCTGGCACTGGCTTTACAAAAATAGGCTTTAAAGTCAAGAACTATATGAACACAACTACAAAATATTTTCTTTTTTTAAATTAAAGCTTTTTTATTGACAAAACATATGCATGGATAATTTTTCAACACCGACTCCTGTAAAACCTTGTGTTCCAAAATTTCCCCTCCTTCCCCTACATGTACAAAACACTTTCCACACAAGTAAAGTCAGATCTAATCAACTGGAATACTATCAAGTGCTCATAGGCAAGTTGAGCGAATCTAATAAAAATGACAATTCTGCCTAAATTAATCTACTTATTCAATGCCATATTAATCAAACTGCCAAGAAATTACAGAGCTAGAAAAAATAATAACAAAGTTCATCTGGAAGAACACAAGGTCAAAAATCTCAAGGGAATTAACGGAAAAAATGCCAATAAAGGTGGCCTAGCTGTGCCACACCTAAAACTAGATTATAGGTCATCGGAGCCATTTGGTAGCAGTTCTAAGATGAATTGGTGGTGAAGAGAGCCATCTGCACCCAGAGAGAGGACTGTGGCACTGAGTGGGGATCACAACATAATATTTTCACTCTCTCTGTTGTTATTTGCTTGCATTTTGTTTTCTTTCTCATTTTTTTTCTGGTTTGATTTGACTTTACTAGTGCAGCAAGATAATTGTAGAAATATATATACATATATAGGATTTAACATATATTTTAACATGTTTAATATATTTTAGATTACTCGCCATCTAGGGGAAGGGGTGGAGAGAAAGGGGAAAATTGGGAACACAAGGTTTTACAAGGGTTGATGTTGGAAATTTTTCCATACATATGTTTTGAAAAATAAAAAGCTTTCATTAAAAAAAAAACATTTGGTACTGGCTAAGAAACAGAGTAGCTGATCAGTGGAACAGATTAGGTTCACAGGACAAAATAGTCAATGACTACAGCAATCTAGTGTTTGACAAACCCAAAGACCCCAGCTTTTGGGGTAAGAACTCACCGTCTGACAAAAACTGCTGGGAAAAGTACAAACTAGTATGGCAGAAACTAGGCACAGACCTAAAACCATATACCAAGATAAGGTCGAAATAGGTTCATGATTTAGACATAAAGAGTGATATTATAACCAAATTAGAAGAACACAGGCTACTTTTACCTCTCAGATTTGTGGAGGAGGAAGGAATTTATGGCCAAAGAGTTCATTCTTGAACACAAAATAGATAATTTTGATTCTATTAAGTTAAAAAGTTTCTGTACAAACAAAACCAATGCTGACAAGATTGAAAGCAAGCAGTAGACTCTGGGAAATTTTTTTACATTCAAGGGTTTTGATAAAGGCCTCCTTTCTTTTTTTTTTCTTTTTAACTAAAGCTTTTTATTTTCAAAACATATGTATGAGGAGATCATTATATACGTCAACAATACTATATGATGATCAATTCTGATGGACGTGGCCTCTTCAACAACAAGATGAACCAAATCAGTTCCAATAGAGCAGGAATGAACTGAACCAGCTATGCCCAGAGAAAGAACTCTGGGAGATGACTATGAACCACCACAGAGAATTCCCAATCCCTCTAGTTTTGCCTGCCTGCATTTTGGATTTCCTTCACAGGCTAATTGGTCACTATTTCAGAGTCCGATTCTTTGTGTACAGCAAAATAACAGTTTGCTCATGTAGACTTATTGTGTATCTAATTTATACTTTAACATACTTAACATGTATTGGTCAACCTGCCATCTGGGGGAGGGGGTGGGGGGAAGGAGGGGAAATATTGGAACAAAAGGTGTGGCAATTGTCCATGCTGAAAAATTACCCCTGCATATATCTTGTAAATAAAAAGCTATAAAAATAAAAAAACACACGCATGGATAATTTTTCAACATTGACCTTTGTAAAACCTTGTGTTCTAATTTTCCCCCTTCTTCCCCCATTCCCTTCCCTAGATGGCAAATAGTCCAATATATGTCAAACATGGTAGAAATATATGTTAAATCCAATATATGGATACACATTTCTACAATTCTCTTGCTGTACAAGAAAAATCAAATCAAAAAGAAAAAACTGAGAAAAAATAAAATGCAGGCAAACAACAAAAACAGTGAAAATGCTGGGTTGTGAGCCACACTCAGTCCCCACAGTCCACTCTCTGGGGGCAGATGGCTCTCTCTATCACAAGACCATCGGAATTGGCCTGAATCAGAGAATTCTGTATACAGAGAATTGACTCAAATTTATAAAAATTCAAACCATTCTCCAATTGATAGGAACAATTTTCAGATGAAGAAATTGAAACCATTTCTAGTCATGTGAAAAGATGCTCTAAATCACTATTGATCAAAGAACAGCATATTAAGACAACTCTCAAGTACCATTAATATATTGTTGGTGAAGTTGTGAACTAATTCAACCGTTCTGGAGAGCAATTTGGAACTATGCTCGAAGGACTATCAAATTGTGCATACCCTTTGACCCCAGCAGAGTATCTCAGGGGCTTATATCCCATAGAGATACTAAAGAAGGCAAAGGGACCTGCATGTGCCAAAATGTTTGTGGCGGCCCTGTTTGTAGTGGCCAGAATGACTACAGGATGAATCCAGAGAGGTCTGGGGAGACTTACATTGTTGCAATTTGCTTGCATTTTGTTTTCTGTCTCATTTTTTCCTTTTTGATTTGATTTTTTTCTTGTGCAGCAAGAGAATTGTGTAAACTGTATAAATAAAATGTATTAAAATACATATATTGGATTTAAGATATATTTTTAACATGTTTTAAAAAAGAGAATCGGAGGCTAGCTTCGAAAAAATAAATACATGATTTAGGGTTTTTTTAATCTATTTTTTTCCAGTTGACAATCTTTCCCCTCTCCCTGCACCCTCCCTGCACCCCCTCTGCAATTGAAAAACAAAGAAAAGCTAAACCCTTATAAGAACTCTGCCTGATCAGGCCAGGTACCAAGATGTGTTTCTCCTCCTGCCCCTTGTTAAGTGAATAGCATCCCTCATCATCCGTTCTCTGGCTCAGGCTTGGCCATTGTATTGAATACCATCCTGAAGTTTTTCTTTCAAAGCTTGTTTTTACAATGTACAAAAATATTCTGGCTCTTTTTGTGATAAGCAGACTTTGGAAATTGAGGGGGTGGTTGTCAATTAGGGAACTGGTAAACAAATTATATAAGGTCACAGGGAAGGGTGGCAGAGAGAGGGAGCAGAAGTAAGGTAACAGGTTAGATGGGAGCAGTATTTTATTTATTTATTTATTTATTTTTTTTGCTGAGGCGGTTGGGGTTAAGTGACTTGCCCAGGGCTACAACAGCCAGGAAGTGTTATGTGTCTGAGGGCAGATTTGAACTCGGGTCCTCCTGACTCTATCTACTTCGCCACCTAGCTGCTCCTGATAACAGCATTTTAGAGACAAACAGCTTGCAAAGAGCTTTGAAACCCTGAGTTTAAAAGTATGCGGGGATTTCCTCATCTGATTTCAGTGTGTTGTCCTTCCCTTCTGTCTCAGTCCCCACTGTGACCTCCAATTTCTTTTTTTTTTTTGAAAGAAAAATTATTTTTAAAAAATGTTAAACATGGTAGACATATATGTTAAGTCCAATATATACATATATATTTATACAATTATCTTGCTGCACCAGAAAAATCAAATCAAACCAGAAAAAAAAAAAAAAGGAGAAGCAAAATGAAATGCAAACAAACAAAAACAAAAGAGTGAAAATGCTATGCTGTGAACCATACTCAGTTCCCAACAATCCTTTCTCTGGGCATAGATGACTTTCTTCATCCCTAAAAAATTGGAACTGGTCTGAATCATCTTGACCTCCAATTTCTTGACCCCCTCAGCTTTCCCCCAGGCCTTCTCCCCCTATACTGGCCATTCCTTCCTCTTCTCGCCATTCTGACTCAGCAGTGAACTGATCCCATTCTGTCCTTTCTCCGTCTCCTGGTCCCTCACCCCTTATCATAGCTCCCATTATACTCAGCCGGATCACTCCTGCCATCGGCCGCCTTTGCTCCCACACATGTGCCGCCGCTGAGCAAAGATGGAGAAAATCCCGAAACTGCGCTGACTTGGGGCTGCTGCAGATTGATGTTAGCACAGTCTCACTTGGGTCCTGACTGCTGCTGGGCCATCCTTCATCAGCTCCCTTTCCCAGTCTCCACAGAAGCTCTTCCTAACCTTTTCATCTCTCCTCAAACTTCCCCGTGGCTCCTCCTTCCTCCTTTCTCTCAGCTGAGAGCCTTACATCATGTTCCCCCCCCCAAATATAGAGGCTATTGCCATGGGCTCCCCCTTCTTTCTCATCTTCTCCATCACCCCGTCTCACATGATGAAGTAATCTCATGCCAGAGGCCACACCTTTACCTGTCCACGCCATCCCATTCCATTCTGGAACAGATTGTTCCTTTTGTCAACCCACTCACTAATCTCCAATCTCTCCCTGTCCATGGGCTCCTTCCCTCCTGCTGACACACGGGCTGTGTCTTCCCTGGCCTGAAAAAGCCATCCCTGGGCCATATCTCTTCTTCCATTTGCAGCTAAACTCCCTGAGAAGGGCTGATACAAGTGACTCTTCTATTTTTTTCCCTTCTTTAAATCTGACTTCTGACCTCACCTTTCCTCCCTGTGAGGAGCAGATGGGCTCCTGGGAATAGAACCCTAAACCGTACTTTCATTGTGCCTTGAGACTTTCTAATAACAAATAGAGCTAAAAGTTGCAGGCGTCCCCTCCGGTTTTCTCATGGCTTCTTACTTAGCATCGAAGTACTTCTTTTAAAGGTGACATGGCTTTGGATCACAGCCGTTCTCTAGGCAAACAAATTGTTTATTATTTTTGTTTATTATTATTGACTTGTATTCTTTTGTTTCTGGGTAAGATTTCCCAATTGGGAAGTAAGCCTGCCCCTTCCCCCCCCCAAAAAAAAAACCCAGGAGAAAAGGCCAAGTTGGGGCTGAGGGGCTTTGGGGGCCTCCACTTTCTGGGACCTATTTAGTTTTGTGTTTCCCCCTTTATGCTCAGATTTCTTTACTGACACTTTGTCAGCTGGGAGATGCCCTTTCTCACGAGATCATGATAAACTCCTTTTTGCTTGTACTTACTCCGAGAGTCTCCGATGGTTTTTATGGACAGGACGGCCCACAAATCCCAGACAGCTCTTTGCAAAGTTACTGACCATCTCTCTTTTTTAAACGTTGTTTTTTCTGGTCATCTATGTACATTCATTTGTTAAATATGAATCAGGTTGGACCAATGTTGTCTTATTTGCTAAATCGAGCGGCCTGTTCTCAAACCTTATCTTCCTTGACCTCTCAGCAGCCCCTGACGTGCTCGTCCTAATATTTTCTTCTCCCTAGGTTTTTAGGACACCCTCTCTTCTTGCTCCCCTGCCGTCTCTCTGACGGCTCTTTGTCTCCCTTGATAGATTTTAATCTAGGTCAAGCCCACTGACCCCAAGGCTCTCTGGTGTCCTGGGCCCTCTGCTCTTTCCCTCTGTATTTTTTCACTTGGCGATCTCATCAGCTCCCATGGTTTTCATGATCATTTCCGTGTCCCCGAATCCAGCGCTGCAGCCCTAAGCTCTCTTTGGCCCTCCATCTCCACACCTCCAACGGCCAAAGTAAATGTCCCATAGACACAGTGAATTCAGCAGGTGTGTCCGAAAAATACTCGTTCTTTCTCAGCAGACTCTCCCCTATTCCCAACTTCCCTCTTATTGTGGAGGGCCTGAAGGCATCAGTGATAGACACCAGCCCATAATGGGGAGGCTGTAACTGTTTCGGAGATGGCAGTGCATCCTTTGCCCAGGAGATCGGGGCCTTGGAGCAGGCTCCCCGGCTCAGCATGGGGCCCCACCGCCCAGGTTCCTTGTTGCCCATATCGACAGTGAATGTACTTTGGAAGGGTTGTTTTTTGCGGTAGCGTCCATTTGTGCAAGCTGTACATACATACATGTATATACATACATACATATATAATTGCATTAAATATTTCCCAATTACATATTAAAAAGGCTAACATTGATCTTTTCAAATTTGAGTCCCAGATTCTCTCCCTCCTTGCCACCCCTCCCCCCTGGGTGGAGAAGGCAAGCAGAGTGTTCTAGATTTACATATGAAATGATGCTAAGCCTATGTCCTTATCAGCCCTGTAGGTGAGCTGCTTGGCTGGAATGGCGCCTTAGGGACCTATTGGCTCTGGCCTAAGCTTCCCGCCTTAAACAGCAGGGGGCGTTCTGGGTCCATTTGCACCCAATGCAATGCCGAGCCATTGGATAACCTTCCGGTCATCCGGGATAGATGCTTCTTTCCCAACCTTGACCTTCCCTTGTTTGGGGTTGATGGGTTATAGGCTGTTGGAATGAGCCTCGCACAGACACTTTTGTTCCCTTGGGTTTCGGGCCGGGCGGGGCCGCCATGTTGTATCCTACGAAGAGTGCCAGAAGTAGTCGCAGGCTTTTCCCCATTGTGGGATTTTCAAGAAGATTTGACTTTGCTTTCCCCAGTAGGTGTGAACTCAGGGTGATTCATCGATTTACTTATCAGACATTTAAGAGACAGCATTGCCCATTGGGAAGCGCACCTGTTCAAATGCAGACATTAGCCAAGACCTTTCTCTTCTCCGGTACTCAGTGGCTTTATCTGTAAAATGAGAGGGATTCGACTAGATCTTCTCAGTTCTCTACAGGTGGAGGATCTCGTGTCCCTTTGGGGGTAATTAGCAGCTTCCAGCATTGTCCGCAGCAGAGCAGACCTGACCTAGAATCCTAAAGGCTTGAATTCAAAGCCGACTTGAAACATCTCCTAGACAGTGACCACGGGCAAGTCACATCATCACTGCTTGCCTTAGTTTCCTCAACTGTAAAAGGGGAACAAGAAGAGTCCCTTCCTCTGGGGATTATTGGGAGGATCCCATGAAGCCATATTTATAAAGGATTCTGTAAGCCTTAACTTGGCAACTATCATTATTCAGGGAAAGGTTCTTGGGTACTTACCCACAGCAGTTGCTATACTCAGAGCCTGCCTGCATCTCTCTCTCACCAGCCTCAGATCTGCCTCGTTGCTATGGAGATGAAAGTTGTGTTTCCTGGGAGCCACTGTTCCAGAGTTTGCCTTTCTGGTCTTTTTTTTTTTTTTTTTCCTTTCTCATTTCTCTAACAAATTCACTTAGAGCAATTAGAGCAATATAACTAAATATATTTAACTATAAATATATTAGAGCAATATAACTAGAAGGAAGTCACAAGCACACGAGCAATTTAAAGTAAGGTCTCAGAATTTATTCCAAACACCAAGGCCCAAATCTGAAAGCATCCATATTATGGCTCAAAATTGTCCCCAATAACTTTCTTCCTTTCTTTCTTCCCTCCTTCCCTCCTTCCTTTCTTTCTCTCTCTTTGGAGGCATTCGGGATCGCCTCAGGACCGTGCAGCTAATAAGTATCTGGTCCTAGATTTTAATTCAGGCCTGCTGCTCTGAATAAGTTAATTGCTCCTCCCATTAACATAAAAAAAAAAAAAAAAAAAAAAAAAAGCTTAAAGATACCAGCCTTAGCCAGTAAGCAAAAGAATCTAGAGCAAGCCTGCTTCAGGTTTCACTTTTGAAGAGTACACTCAGCTCCTAGATTCGCTCGACCAAAAAGGATATCTCCCAGCATGCATCTGAAAGTGCAATGTGGTATCAGAGCAACACGGAACAGAGTTGAAACTGCTTTAATCTAAAAACCTGCTTTAACCTTTGACCTGAACTCACAACAGAATTGTTGAGGTTCAGAAAGAGACCCCCAAAAGTTGGGGGTGGCAGACTACTCAAAAGAATTTGCAGGCTTGAATCCATCTCCAAGCCAAGGGGCAAAGTTTATTGTAATTGTAATGCCTTGAAGTGGGCTAAAGTCCAGGAGAATTTAGCAAATGACCAGGGACAAGAAGACGAATTTATAGGAAAAGTTAGAGAAAGCAGAGCTTCATGTTACTTATTTGCTCATTTGATGGCTTAGAGGTAGAACTGAGGGGTGGTCTGAGGAATTAGGTCATCACCGACCAGCAGATTATCTGACAGTCAGCAATGTCTCTAAGACTATCTGAAGGCCAGGAGACTTTAGAATCGTTGCCGGACAGATTGTCAGAACAACGGCACTCTGAGGTCAGAGGGCCTCAGGAGCTCCCATATCTCCCCTAAAGTCTAAGGGAAGAAATATGATTATATTCCTGGGCCAGACTTTCACAATCATTGGTGGACAGATTGTTAGAATGGCCCTCTAAGGTTGAGGGGATCTCGGGATCACCGATTCTAAAGGCAGAAGATTTTAGTATCACTGACAGATTGTTAGAACAGAAGCATCCCAAGGTCGGGGGTGGGGGGGGGAACCTCCCCACTGCTGTTTTGCCTAGAAGCTTTACTCCTAATATTTTTCCACTCTCAAGAAGGTTGAACCCCCAAACCAGTCTCTTTTGTGAGCCCAGAAAGAGTTAAGGTGCCACTTTTTCCTGCCAGGCCCTCAGAAGTCTGACTCACGATAGTCTGGAAGCAGGCTGGTTGTAGCCTGTGTTTTTAGAGTAGCAGCAAACTGCTTTTCAGTTTTCCTAAAGTTCCCAAACTCTTCTGGTAACAGTCAGTGCAAAGAGATGCCAATTTCCATAGCCCTGGAGTGGGCTTTGCTTAGGGTGCCCCCAAAACTGCTTTTACTCTCAATTCTCAAACAGATTTCCACATTACTTTACACGCCCATAAAAATCATTTATCTCAATGTTGACATTGTATGTTGGGCACATCCAAAACCCAGAAAGTTATCAAATGTGAAGCAGTTACAGCCAAGAAAGCAGGGAACATTCATGTAGCAGGTTTTATGCTAAGCACCAGATCTTCACAACAATTAGTATTTCTCTTTACAAATCAGAAAAGCGGGCAGACATAAAATAATTTGCCATAAATGACACGGCCGATACGTTTTCGCCGCTGAAACAGAGAACGGTGGGCTTACCACACGCAGAGGCCGCCTGGCTTTCCCGCCTCACGCTGCTGTGCAGGGCGCTGCCGCGGGCGCCCAGATTCTTCCCAGGGAGTTACTGGACAGAACCTGTGGAAGGCTGGGGGGGCTGGTGCCGGGACCTCCCTATGATACTTTCAGGGGCCAGGGCTCAGGGGCGGCTGACCATCGGGCCCGACCCGCCCTCCGTTCCCATGTCCCCCAGCTAGGATGGGGAGGAATCTGGGCAAGGCTGCGCGGGGTCCCCACGGTCACTGTGGCTTCCCCTGTTTCTACAGATGAGGCAGAATTGGCGTGTCCCTCCGGTACTTTGGCATTCTCAATCTGATCCGAGATGAGAGGAATTAGCAAACAGAGAGAGCTGGACTGTATCGGTCTCGTTAGCGATCCCTACCACTGAGATCCACTCGGGACTCTGGGAGTGGAGCATCCTGTGTGACGTGGGCTGCGGAGAGGGTCCCTTAATACCTTCTGGGGTGCTTTCCCTGTTGGAATACACAGGGAGCTGTTGGAATACATGGTAGCCACCTGACAGTGGCTGCTGGAGATCCAACCCACAATCGATCTCCTTGTGTGAGAGGATGATACAAGGAGACTGAGAGGTAGTTGCTGTTCTCTGACCTCTCCCCTGAGAGGCCTTTGCCTCATCTACTGTCTCCTCCTCCCTCTGCCTCCAATTTATCTCCTGTCCAAGCTGCAACACCTGAGTCGGAGGAGGCTGCCTGCGACTGCTTCAAATGCTATGATCCACAGCTGTGGAGACTCTCAGAGAATCGACCTGTCCCTTAACATTTCCCAGAGGAGCAGAAGGGGAGCTGGGACAAGATGGCAGTCAAGGAGGCCTTAGCCAAAAGTTGCTATTTACCTAGTTTGGTTTTTTCCCTTTTCTTTTCTTTCAGAAGGGGGTAAATTCCTGGAATCATTCCCTATGTTTTGGGATTTTTTCTTACCATCTTAAAATGACAAATTGCCAAACTTTTTTTTTTAAATTTTAATAGGCTTTTATTTACAGGTTATATGTATGGGTAACTTTTCAGCATTGACAATTGCCAAACCTCTTGTTCCAATTTTTCCCCTCCTTCCCCCACCCCCTCCCCCAGATGGCAGGTTGGCCAATACATGTTAAATGTATTCAAGTATAAAGTAGATACACAATAAGTCTACATGACCAAACTGTTTTTTGCTGTACAAAAAGAATCGGACTCTGAAATATTGTACAATTAGCCTGTGAAGGAAATCCAAAATAATTGCCCAACTTCTTAACCATTGCTCTCAAAACCCTGAGAATCTGCTAAGATGTTATTTTAATTTTACTATTCTATGCTCTTCCAATTTATTTATAATCTCGTTCTTTATGCCGAGGTCATGAATGACCTTATCTTGGCATACGGTGTTAAGTGTGGGTCCGTGCCTAATTTCTGCCATACTCATTTCCAGTTTTCCCAGCAGTTTTTGTCAAATAATAAATTCTTATCCCCAAAGCTGTGATCTTTGGGTTTGTCAAACACTAGATTGCTCTAGTTGACTATTTTATCTTGTGAACCTAACTTATTCCACTGATCAAGTAGTCTATTTCTTAGCCAATACCAAATGGTTTTGGTGACTGCTGCTTTCTAATATAGTTTTAGATCAGGTACAGCTAGGCCACCTTCATTTGATTTTTTTTCATTAATTCCCTTGAAATTCTTGACCTTGTTATTTTAATTTTAATTAGTCATTTAATTAGCTATTTCTGTAGCCCCCAGATTGTCCAGAGCTGGGGTCCATGGGAAAAAGTTAGGTTGTCTTCCCTGTTTAAGGTAGGAGCCAACGATGTTAAGAAGAAATCTTCCCGGCATTCTAACTACAGCATGGGAGGGTTTTTCTCACTGGTTTCATTTTAAATCTTTCCAGGTAACAGCCCAACATGCCAGAGATCGGCTGCACAGAGATACAGACACAGACAAAATGACGCGAAAGAGGACTGTTCCAGCTTTGCCCAAAGCCATGAACTTTCTTTGCCGGAAGCCATCCTGCGGCACCTCGCCTCCTCGGGCAGCCCAGGGAAGGGTATTTCCTAAGAACTATATTACTTTTCAGATCATGATGCAACAAAAATGACACTCGGAGGGCGAGAGAAAGAGAGATTAAAGATTCATTGGAAACGAAATGATCTGGTCTTAAAGAGGGAGTGGGTCAAAGGCCAACCCATAGAAAGGATGGATCGTTTCCTCAAGGAGAATAAGACCGCGGAGCCATGGCAGTAGTTAGCAAAAAGTTTATTTCTCAAAACTGTCATTGTTTTTACAGTGCAGGGGACACATGGGGGGTGGGGAGGTGGGAGCTGAAGTCTGGGAAGGGAGAGGCGCGCTTAGGCCAGGAGGCAGGGAGAGGCTGCTCTTCCGCAGGCCAGGGTTTGCTTAATCTTCCCATTCGTCTTCCTCGTCCTCCTCACCACCCTGGTCCTCCCCTTCATCTGTGAGTGAACAAAGGGACAGAGTGAGCGAAGGGGGCCTGAGGCCCAAGACCTCCAACGGCCCCTGCCCCTGTGAGACCCCACCGTCCTCCCAGCCGGCCTTCGGGGAAGAGCCGAGGCTCGGGATCATGTCACTTCTCACCTGAAGAGTGGATGACTTTGCTCCGCTTTTGCATGACGTGCATGAGGGCCCCCACCAGCCCCTCAGAGCTTGGGGGCGGGGGAGCTGGGATTTCCTGGGCTCCTGGAGTCTGTGAAGAGGTCAGAACCCGCTAGAAAGCTTCCGATCGGTACTCCAAAACAGCATCATCATCCTCGGGGATCCCCTCCCCATGCCCCGTGACTTTCCTGTTCATCTTACGGATCCCTTCTCTGTGACTCGGTGGTGACACCGAACTACCCCAACAGCTTCTCCCCGATCCTGAGCCAGAGATCCCTAATCCAACCACCCTCACCCCCAGCAAGCACTGTCAGCCCCACCTTGTTGAGCTGAATGCCCTGGCGGATCTCTTCAAGCAAGGCCCCTCGACCTCGAGGAGCCGGGGCCGCGGTCCCTCCCGACGAAGGCGCGGATGGCGGAGGAGGCGGCGGCGGGGGTGGCGGAGGGGGCGGAGGCCCCGACCCGGGCGTTGGTGGCGGCGGCGGCGGTGCCGGTGGCCCCAAGTGGGAGGTAGGTGGTGGAGGAGGGGGGGGACCGCCACGGCCGGGAGGAGGCGGGGGTCCCCGTGGAACTGGTGGAGGCACACTGGGGATCCCGCCGGTCCCAGAGGGCACTGGGGGGAGGGGTCCTGACCGGCCCCCCCGGCTCCCAGCCACAGAGGAGCCAGGGGACCGCTGAGGGGCCCCAGCACGAGACGGGGGTGGAGGGGGTGGAACAGGGCCTTCCAAGAGCAGAAAAGCAAGAAGAAGGCAGAGTTAGATGGCAGGGTGCACACATCCGTCCCTTCCTGTATCCCCTTTCCCTCTTCCCCTGCGCAGTCCAGATCTCCCCGGGAGGGACAGGCAGGAGGAGCTGGAGTTCAGTCTTGCCAAGAGGAGCCTCTGGGGCCCAGCCTCAGTGTCTACAGGGTTTGTGACTCCAGGGGTTGTAGAAGGAGGGGGTCTCTGGGGCTCTGCAGTGGGGCTCTCGAGGGGCCAAGATGGGGGTACTTACCTTGCCGCCTCATCTCCTCTCTGACGGCTTCTAGTCCGCCCTGGTCCTCAATGAAGTCATAAATGAGCTTCGAGGTCTCTGCGTCTGTCAGCTGAGCCTCACTGATCCCAGCCCTGGAGAAGAGGCTCCGCAGGTCCGGGTCCAGGTTATTGACCTGTTGGCAGTAGGGTCATGGATGTCCCCCCGAGGCTCAATCCTAACTTGGGGGGGGAGGGTTTAGGGGGAACAGAGAGAAGGAGCTCTGGCTGAGGATATTAAGGGAACCTACGTCAAATCCGCTGTGAGGGTCCCATCCGACATGGCTGACGTGCCTGGAGAAGGCCGAGAGTTCCGGGTTAGGGACGAGACAGGAGCGTGGTTCCCACACTCCCTTCGCTTTCCTCCCTGCCGCCCTCTTGTTTCCTCTGTGCTCTGCTTCTGGGGCTGATCCCCCCCCCAAATGTGAAGGGACAAACTCTCCCGCTTCTCAGTCTCAGCCTTTCACTCTGTAGGAGCGCCCCCTCCTTGTCTCTTTAACCCACTCTCCCTTGACCTCTTTTCACTGCTCTCTCTGGGGCCCTCACCTTTGACTGTTCTGTGGCTCCCTTTGGCCGCTCAATGGAACCTACTCCTTCTGAGTAGGCCACAATCCCTGGACCTTTTCTTGGGCTCTCGGTGCCCCCCCCCCCCGCCCATCTGACAATACCCAAGCCATCACCCCTCTAATTTGCCCAAAAGCAACCGGCCTGGATGCTTGGGCTTCTGGCCTTTCTGTTATCCCCTGAAGGCAAGGCTCCCTCCCCAATGGGCTGGGCCCAAAGCCAAATTCAAATTCACTTTGGAACCTTCCAGTTCCTGCCAACACCAGGAACCTCCCAATTACCCATATTCCCAGGCTGTTCCAGAACCTGTGGTGCTGCTTCCCTGTGGCTTCTGGGAGCAACCTCAGACTTCTCAACTCTTCCCCGGGGGATCTCCCCTCCCTCCCACCAGCCCTGCCGTTTCTGCTCTCTGAGCCATTCCCCAAGCTCTGCCTGCACGTTCTTGGTCTGGTAGAATGCCCCCCCTCCCCATCCCTCTCTCTGAAAGGGATCTCCCAGGCTTCTGAGTCCCCTGGAAAAGTTGGCCGGGCTCTCTACCTCCCATGAGTCCCGTGCGGAGTAGAGCAGATGCTCGCTTAGGGCAAGGGGGAAGAGTGCTGGGACAGGGCGTCCCAGCTCGAAGCCAAGGGCTCCGATTCGCACAAGAATGTTCTAAACACCTGGCCCAGCTGTTCACTGAGTCCTCTCAAGGGAGTTTGGGATTGAGGCAGGGCTGGGGAGGGGAGGAGGGGAGGAAAGGGCCTCACTTGAATCCACTGGGGGCCCCGATGTCGGCCTTGCTGATTTTCTTTTTCCCTGAGCGCTTCTTGTCCGGGGGAGGAGGAGTTGGTGCAGGGAGCCCCCGGTACCTTGAGGATGTGATATCCGGGTTCTGTATGTCCACAGCAACCAGGCCCAGAGATGGGGAGCCCAGGGTACTGGCCGGGACTAGAGATGGAGGAGGAGAAATGGAGGAGGATGCCAGAAGGGGCAAGGGGCCAAACTCACAGCCGGCTGTTCCTGCCTGGGCCCAGCCCCCTGCTTACCACTGAGGTCTCCACTGGGTTGGGAAGGAAGGGGTGTTGAGCCCCCTCTTCTTTCTGTGCTGAGAGATCCTGGAGGGTCAAGGGCAGAGGTCATGACATTTCCCTTATGCAGTCTTCCCCCCAGCTCAGCACCCACCCCAAGAGAATAGCATTATTTGGGGCACAGGGAGGAGAAAGGGGGATGGATGTAGGTGAATGGGAGGGACAGAGAGACAGAGAGACACAGAGGTAGACACACACACACACACACACACACACACACACACACACACACGAAACAGGCTCAAAAAGAGAGTCTGAGATACAAGAGAAGGCCCGGAAATCCATGTGAAGGACATGGCAAGCTGCCCTTTGACCTTAGCCCCCTTCTCACCAGCATTCTGCTTCTGGCTTCGTTTCTGGATCTTCTCCTCCACCAGAGCTCGAAAGGCTTGCGCCTCGGCCTCATCAGCAAAGTTCAGGCCTGCCTGACAGTCCTGGGAAGATCCCCGATCGCCATCGCCCCCCACCCCAAAGTGCTTAGCGCCAGTTCTCATCCCCCACAAACCCCAGACTCCCAGATCCTTGAGCTCCCGGAAAAACCCATATCCCTGGGGCAGCCCAACACACACTCCCCTCTCTCCCACAACCCCCTTTGTGCCATTACTCACATCACCAGGGAAGGTGTGGAAGAATGGGGTGGGGGCGGAGTAGACCAGCTGAGTGTAGATTTCCTGCTCCCAGAGGAGTCGTCCTTCCTAGGGAGAGGGACAGAAAAAGAAACTCGGAGTGAGACTGACCAGGAGACAGACAGTCAGAGAGACCTTAGATGGAGCCAGGGGCCTGGCCTGTACCTGGAGGCCATAGAGGCGGATGAAGTAGGACCGGCGAGGGTTGTCCTTCACAAAGCAGATGGCTCCACTCAGTTCCTTGTGCCAGCGCCCGCCCATGCTGGGGGGTGCCAGGTACAGCTGGGCCACTGAGGTTGCCAGGGTCTGTAGCCGGGCGGCCCCCAAGATGGAGAGAGAAAGTCAGGCAGAGGTCCGAAAGAAGCCTGAGAAGAAAGAGTGGGCAGTCCCTGGCCCCCTCCCCGGGAATCCGGCTCCAGCCCCCCCTTTCCTGAGGGAGGGTTCCCTGCAGAGCAAAGAGAAAGGAGTGGGGAAGGGAGGCAAGGCTCCCACTGACCCAGCACTTTCGGCCCAGGAGGCCAAACAGCCGTTGGTTCTCATGGTCCTGCAGGAGGCCAGAGGGCACGTTCTGCTGTTGCGGGGGCCCCCCGGATCCCCGAGGCCCCCGGCTCATGGTGGCCTCTCCTTCTTGCCTTCCCAAGTAGTAGCAGTGTCGGGTAAGAAGGGGAACTTCCGCACCCAGCGAACAGGAAGCCAAGAAAACCACATTGCCCCAATCCCAACCAATGGCCTCCTGGGGCCCCCACCCTAGCCTGGCCCTTCCTGCCAGGGCCGGCTTCAATGTCGGGTCTTCTGAGCTCCCTTTCTCGGGCTCTGGCTTCCTCTCACCATTCTCTCTCCATCCCTCTCATCTGTCATGGTCCCCTCTCCGGTCTGTAAGACCGTCGGTGTCCCCCCCGAAGAGGAAGGAGCACAGGGATTGGCCCCCGGCAGAGGCTGGAGCTGTGCTCTCCATTGCCCGGCTCCAATCCTCGCTCCCTTCCGGTCCCTTTCTGTCTTCTGCTTTTCTTCCCTTCCCATCTCTGGCTCAATAAGGAAAAGCAAGCTGTTCTGGGAATAGGCCCACGGGAGGAGGATCTGGTCGGTTCTGTGATCAAAGCTGTTGGGGAGTTGGTTCGGTATCTGAATCTTTGTGACCCCAGAGCCACCAAGGTTGCCCATTTCCTTCTCCAGGCCATTTGGCAGATGAAGAAACTGAGGCAGATGGGGGTGAAGGGACCTGACCGGGGTCACACGGCTAGGAAATGTTTAGGCTGGGTTTGAACTCAGGAAGAGGAGTCTTCCCGATTTCAGATCAGATGCTATGTGCGCCCCAGCGCCACCCGGTGGCCCCCGATCACATTCCCGGATGCGTTCACAGCACCCAGAAAAAGCCACAGCGAGGGCTAATAGGTTACGTTGGCCTGAGCCCCTCAACCCCAGGAATGGCCTACTGCCACACACTGGGGGCCAAGGGAGAGCCAAGTTCAATTCAGACCTGTACCAATCCTGGGCACCAATGCTAACTGGGCCACGGGAGGCCTCTAGTGGCGGCCTCCCTGGGCTCTGCCCCGTCCCATTGCACATTGGGGGCACAAGGTGGCCATGCACGCATACAGAGCGGTTGGTAGATTGGCAACAGGCCCTGAGTGGAGGGACAGCCGCCGGCAGAGCCACATGCTGGGCTCAGGTGACTGTCCCAGAATGCTTTGGAGGTAGCTGACGTCCAGTCCCACGTGGGCTTCAGAAAGCACCTGATGGGAGAGGCTCAGCTGAGCAGAGAACCGGCAGAGAGGTGAGAAACTCCCTCTCACAATAAGTATGTGTGTGTGTTGTGTGTGTCTGATATGTGTGCACAGTGTGTGTGTGTACCATGTGACACGTGCAGTGTAGTGGCTGTCATTCAGGGCCACGTCACTACGGAGGGCTCTCATTTGGACCTTTAGAAGGCCCACGCTTGAGGGAGGATGTTGAATGGATAGATGCGTGGAGAAGGGAGGCTTCGGCGGCCCGAGGCCCGGGCTTCTCAAGGGTTCCAGGGGCCTCGAGGAGAAGGGAGGGGCCCAGAAGCCAGAGGGCCGAGCCCAGAGGGGATGTTTTGATCTGAAACTTGCATGGGTCGCAGAGTTCCCGCAGGTGGCCCGGCAGCGGGCTCACCACGTGAATGGTGGCCTGCTCTGGCCCTTTCCCATCCCATCCTCCCCACCTTCCTGCCCGGGCTGAGGACTCAGACACAATTACCCAAGAGCCAAGCTCCCCAGACTCTCTTTATTCTTTGCATTTTCTCAAAGGTGAAGCCAAATCGATCTCCTTCCCATGAGGGGCGGCCCACAGACCCCAGGCCGGGGCTCCCCTTCCTCCCAGGGACTTTGATCCCCACGGGGAGAGAGAGCCCAGCCCAGCCCGGCCCTTCCTCTGGAAGGCAGGCTGATTGTTCGGAGCCCCAGGGGCCCTCTCCCTCCCCGGCCCGCCGCCCAAACACACAAACACTCCCCGCGCAGCCGGGGGTGGTCGGAGCACACGGTGGCTGAGGTGGGGGAGCCCTGGCTGGGCCTCTGGCTCAGTGGCCCGTCCCCCTGCTCTGGCCGGTCACTGCCCAGTCGGTGAAGATGAAGCCCAAGCTCATGGCCATGATCACGACGCCCAGAGCCGTGAAGGCAGTGGCCTGTGGGAGGAGAAGAAGGGCTCAGTGCAGCTGGGGGCTTCTCCCTCCTTTCCCCAGCCCCCGCTCCTTGCTCTCCTCACACTCCCCACCCCCCAGCTTCCTGATCTCTACTCTTTGATGAGCCCACACACCTGGAGCTTGGGGCGAGATGTCAAGGCCTCCCGTTCCTTTGGGATGATTCGGATGTAGAAAATACTAGGGAGGATGAAGATGAGGCTGGGGGCCGAGGTGGCTCCTGGGAGGAAGGAAAAGACGGTCACAGTGGGCCCGTGGAGGTGGTGGTCGGCGGGGGGGGGGGGAGAGAAAGAAGACTGACCAATGACTCCAAAGATGTCCCGGATGTCGGGCACGAATATGACCAGAACATTGACCAAGGCGAGGAGCACAAGGGCGATGGTGCCGTGCCGGGTCCAGCTGAAGGCTTTGGTTGGGAACAGGAGCTGCTGGATAGCTCGGCGGATCTAGAGGTGGGCAGACAGCACCAGGGTCACAGATGACCCAGCCGCCTCCGGCCTCCTCCCCAGGCCCTGCCTCCTCGCCCCATCCAGGCTCACCCACCGGGAAGAGGACGACAGGGATGGTGAGGGTGACCGCCATGAGCACCGCCAGTCTCACGCAGAGGATCAGCAGGTCCTGACTGTACATATGTAGCATCTCCGCCTCTACATGGCCTGGGAAGGCGGGCATGCGCACATACACATGTGGACACGCACAGATGTCAACAGAAGTCAGCCCCGCTCTAGCCTCCCAGTCCCCCTGTAGCCTCCCCGTCTTCCCATCCCAGGACCTCCCTGCTCCTCTCACCAAAGAAGGTGAGGTAACCGAACGTCGCCGTCAGCCCGTACATAAGAAACATTGCCCCAATGGACATGTTCGCCACGGCCTGCATCCGGCGCTGGGACGGTCTGGATGGCGACAGAGAAAAGGCATGGTCCCCATCCGGGGCCCCCCACCCGCGTCCTCTCGCCCCGGCTCCTCGATCCCCGATCCCCGGGGCCCGCCATTGTCCCAGACCTGGTCCCCACCCCCCGGCCTCCCGCTGCGACGTCCCTCCGTACCTGCGCAGCTCTGTGTAAATGGGGAGGACTTCTGGGTGGCAGACAAAGGCAAAGGCCAGGATGGGGATGGTGTAAGCTGTCTGGGGGGGGGGGAAACAGGGGGCCGGAGCCACCAGGGATGCTGTCACGGTGCCCCCGCTGACAGGTTTCCCACAACGGGCTCCCTCCACCCCAATTCAGACTCTTCTCTGGCCCAGCCGGCCCCTCACCGGGGCACCCGAGCTTCTGGGAATGGGCAAACGTCTCCCGGGCGGCTCCCCAGAAACACCCTCCCCCTCCTCCTTTCGGATCCTGTTTCGACCAGACCTAAAACGGGGACGGGGATGGGCTTCCGAGCGCCCAGCCTTGAGAAGCACCGTAGGGTGGAGAAGGGGGAGCGGGGGCGGGGGGCAACGGGGAACGCAGCCTGACCTGGGAGTTAATGGTGAAAAACTGGACCTCGCAAGTGTCATTGAGGTCCTGGGCAGGCCCTGTGGTCCAGTTCCCGCTGGTCAGGGGGCACTCCATGGAGAACTTCTTGTAGATCACCTGCCAGGAGGCGGGAGCAGAGCCACACAGGGTGAGGCCAGCCCAGCCCAAGCCTCTCCCCAAGTCCCCCCCACCCCCATTCCCATCCCCATCGCCAAGGCCCTCGAACTCACAGAGGCAAGGAAGAAGACCATGCAGGTGAGGGAGAGGCCGCTGGTGTAGCCCAGGTACCCTGTGCAGGGCAGGGACGGGGACACACACGGGGGAATGGTTAGACCGGGGGGGAGCCCTATGGTCCACTCCCCCTCCCTTGGCATCCCTCTCCTCCCCCACCCCAGGGAGGTCGATGCTTCCTCCTCGACTCACCCAGGTGTCTCATGAGGGCCAAGGGCAGGACGATGCCGACGCTGACCAGGACGATGAGAACGTTGCCGTCCAAGAACCAGGGGCTGCTGGAGACGGCGGGGTATGGAGCTGAGGCTGCCCTGGCCGCAAAAGGCAGACCCAGCCCCCCACGTGGGTGGACAGGGGCAGCTGGGCGAGGCCACTCGGTCGTGACGGGCGGGCCGGGTGCCCCTGGCCGGGCACTCGTGGCTAAAAGGCTCCCTGGCAGCTGGGAGCCGAGCCAGAGTACACAAGAGCGCCTGGGGAGGTGGGGAGTGCCCCCTTCTGTGGGGCTCTCCGAGCAGAGGCTCGGGGACCACTTGGTGGGGATGTCACCAAAAGGAATAGTCAAATGAGGACTGCTTTCTGGGATGCCCCCAACTCTTCCGCGCTACGCTGCTGAGAGACCCAGCTCCCTCCCCACCTCCCCCCCACCTCCCAGAGTCCCCCAGTCACACAGCTGACCCAACAGCCAGGTGGGGGGTGGCGAGAGCCCAAACAGGCGAACCCTGCCAGCCAGATGGGAGAGTCCTGGCAGGACGGCCCGCCGTTCCCTCAGAGCCAGACACCCTAACCAGGACAGCTGGGCGGCCGGGTGAGCGGAGACAGCTGCTCCCTCCCGGCTGGCCACAGCTGTACAGCAAGCCCGAGACGGCCGGGCGGGCGGCCGAGACCGACGCCTGGGGGTCGGGACGGCCAGAATGAGGCGAACCGGTTGCTTGCTGCTGGGCGGAAAGCCGGGCCGAGGCCGATGGCTGCTGGGCCCCAGACGGCTCTGCCCCAAAGTGCGATGGGGAGAAAGGGACAGGGCGAGCCTGGGTGTCTCAGTCAGCACGTGTGTGTCAGTGGGCGCACACACGTTTCGGTGCACTCCCGGCGCTCACCTGGGGTCCGTGGTCTTCGAGTCCAGGAAGGTCTCGATGACCAGGGGCAGCTCGGATTTGATGATGTAGAGGTAACTTGACATGGCTAAAAGGGGGCAGGGCAAGAGGAGGGGGCTTGAAGCCTTGGGCTGCGCCTGCTCCTCGACCCTGGAGCCCGGAGCCCGTCACCTGCCGCGGCCCCACCGCCCGCCACCGGGCCTCCGAAAGGCCTCACCCCCGATGTTGTGCAGGCAGATGACTCCGGCCACGGCCACGTTCCCCGATATCCCAAAGGCTCGGCGACCCAGCTCCTCGTAGGCCCGGATCCCTGCGGAGGGGGTCAGGGGTCAGGGGTGGAGGGGATTAGGATCCAAACGGGACGGCAGCCAAGGGAAGGGCAAAGGGACAGCAGGGACGGGTTTCTCTGAGGGGGGGAGGGACTCACCAACAAAGCCAGCACACGTGAGCAGGAGGTGGATGGAGTAGGCTGAGAGGAGGGCCATGCACAGCAGGAGGACTCTGGGGGTAGAACACATGGTTGGGCTCAGCGGGAAAGCCCTTCAGCCAACACCCAGAGCCCACCCCGGGCCCAAAGGCCGGACTCACAAAAAGAGCAGGACCCCCGTGTTGGACATGGCGTAGGCCAGCCCCAGGATCCCGCTGCCCATGATGGCGTTGCTGAGGTTGAATATCGACATGCCCAGAGATGTCTTCCCCTCAAACTGCAATGTGGGATGGGAAGAGAATCAGAGGGGCTGGGGAGAATGGGGGGGTGGGGGGGGGAGCTGGGGCACAGGGCACTGGGGCACTCACGGGGGGGCCACTGGGGCACTCACATCCAAGGCACTGGGGCACTCACATCCAGGGGGCTGGGGCACTCATGGGGGGGGGGGCCACTGGGGCACTCAGGGCTCCAGAGCACTCACATACAGGGAGCTGGGGCACTCACATACAGGGCACTGGGGCACTCACGGGGGGGCCACTGGGGCACTCACATCCAAGGCACTGGGGCACTCACATCCAGGGGGCTGGGGCACTCATGGGGGGGGGGCCACTGGGGCACTCAGGGCTCCAGAGCACTCACATACAGGGGGCTGGAGCACTCACATACAGGGCTCCAGGGCACTCAAATACAGGGCACTGGGGTACTCTCATCCAGGGGGCTGGGGCACTCATCGGGGGGCCACTGGGGCACTCACATACATGGCACTGGGGCACTCATGGGGGGGCCACTGGGGCACTCACATCCAGGGCACTGGGGCACTCACATACATGGCACTTGGGCACTCATGGAGGGGCCACTGGGGCACTCAGGGCTCCAGAGCACTCACATACAGGGAGCTGGGGCACTCACATCCAGGGCTCCAGGGCACTCACATCCAGGGGGCTGGGACACTCACATACAGGGGGCTGGAGCACTCACATCCAGGGCTCCAGGGCACTCAAATACAGGGCACTGGGGTACTCACATCCAGGGCACTGGGGCACTCACATCCAGGGGGCTGGGGCACTCATCGGGGGGCCACTGGGGCACTCACATCCAAGGCACTGGGGCACTCACATCCAAGGCACTGGGGCACTCACATCCAGGGGGCTGGGGCACTCATGGGGGGGGGCACTGGGGCACTCAGGGCTCCAGAGCACTCACATACAGGGAGCTGGGGCACTCACATACAGGGCACTGGGGCACTCATGGGGGGGCCACTGGGGCACTCACATCCAAGGCACTGGGGCACTCACATCCAGGGCTCCAGGGCACTCACATACAGGGGGCTGGAGCACTCACATACAGGGCTCCAGGGCACTCAAATACAGGGCACTGGGGTACTCACATCCAGGGGGCTGGGGCACTCATCGGGGGGCCACTGGGGCACTCACATACATGGCACTGGGGCACTCATGGGGGGGCCACTGGGGCACTCACATCCAGGGCACTGGGGCACTCACATACATGGCACTTGGGCACTCATGGAGGGGCCACTGGGGCACTCAGGGCTCCAGAGCACTCACATACAGGGAGCTGGGGCACTCACATCCAGGGCTCCAGGGCACTCACATCCAGGGGGCTGGGACACTCACATACAGGGGGCTGGAGCACTCACATCCAGGGCTCCAGGGCACTCAAATACAGGGCACTGGGGTACTCACATCCAGGGCACTGGGGCACTCACATCCAGGGGGCTGGGGCACTCATGGGGGGGGGCACTGGGGCACTCACATCCAAGGCACTGGGGCACTCACATCCAAGGCACTGGGGCACTCACATCCAGGGGGCTGGGGCACTCATCGGGGGGCCACTGGGGCACTCACATACAGGGCTCCAGGGCACTCACATACAGGGCACTGGGGCACTCATGGGGGGGCCACTGGGGCACTCACATCCAAGGCTCTGGGGCACTCACATCCAGGGCACTGGGGCACTCACATACAGGGCTCCAGGGCACTCAAATACAGGGCACTGGGGTACTCACATCCAGGGCACTGGGGCACTCACATCCAGGGGGCTGGGGCACTCATCGGGGGGCCACTGGGGCACTCACATACAGGGCTCCAGGGCACTCACATACAGGGCACTGGGGCACTCATGGGGGGGCCACTGGGGCACTCACATCCAAGGCTCTGGGGCACTCACATCCAGGGCACTGGGGCACTCACATACAGGGCTCCAGGGCACTCAAATACAGGGCACTGGGGTACTCACATCCAGGGCACTGGGGCACTCACATCCAGGGGGCTGGGGCACTCATCGGGGGGCCACTGGGGCACTCACATACAGGGCTCCAGGGCACTCAAATACAGGGCACTGGGGTACTCACATCCAGGGCACTGGGGCACTCACATCCAGGGGGCTGGGGCACTCATCGGGGGGCCACTGGGGCACTCACATACAGGGCTCCAGGGCACTCACATACAGGGCACTGGGGCACTCATGGGGGGGCCACTGGGGCACTCACATCCAAGGCTCTGGGGCACTCACATCCAGGGCACTGGGGCACTCACATACAGGGTACTGGGGCACTCATGGGGGGGCACTGGGGCACTCACATCCGAGAACTGCACTGCCTGTTTGCCTAGAGGAGGCTGGGGCAGGAAGCCGGCAAGCTCGGCCTGGGACCTGGAGGGGCAAAGTGACGGGCTGAGGCTTCCTGGGTGGCCTGGAGCTGGCACCCGGGGCCCACCTTCTCCCCCTCCCCGCGGCCAGTCCCCCCAACCAATCCCCTACTTACTGCTCGGGCTCCGGGGGGCCCCTGGGGACCAGGCCATTCATCCTAGGCTCCCCCATCACGAGTTCCATCCTGAAGGAGAGAGGGTGGCTGGGCACGGGCCGAGGCTCTGGGCAACAAGGGCAGAAAGGAGTCCCCCGGGGGCCCCGCTCTCCTTCCAGACTAGGCGGGCTCTCCGGGGACTTCCACTTTCCTCCCCACCCCACGCGCACCCCAGCTCTCGCACATGGCCCCTTCCCTTAGCATGGCCAGGAGCATGTGCCCAGGGGCTGATGGGATCTCCTGACGGGGATGGAGGCCACTGGGAGATAGTGAACGGAGGAAAGGGGGGGGGGAACAGACAGAATGGAGCTGGGGGGCTAGGGAGGAAACTGGGAGGACCGGGGGTGGGGGGGGGCACAGTTCCATTTTTTCCTTCCAGGCTGGGTACTAGCCCCGTGCCTGTCGTCGAGGAAGGGCTAGCTGGGAAAGGCCCGCAAGGGGAGGGGAGCAGCGGCACAAGCATGGGGGGGGGGGCCCAGAGGGGGTGGGGGCGAGGACCCCAGAAGGGGGGAAGAACAGGCCCATGGGGGGGGGCCGCGCTGGGGGGCACGGCCGGCCGGGCGCATCCCACCCGGGGCCGCCCGCTCGCTAACCCTGGCTTCCCTGGGGCTCGGCTGCGGACGTCTGCCTGCTAGCTGCCAGGGGGCTCAGCCGCCGACGACTCAGCCTCTCCCGCCTCCTCGGCCTCCTCCTCCCGCCAGCGGCCCGGCCCCGCCCCCGGCCCCATGGGCGCCCCGCCCCCGGCCCCAGGAGCCCGCGTTTTCTCTTGGGGCTGCAGTTCAGTTTCCCTCCTTCCTGGCCCCCCAGCCCGCCCCTCCCTGGGGCCCCTCCCTCACCCCGGGCTCCTTCCGCCCTCCAACCCCCACCCCCCCAGCAGCACCCCGGCAATTCCGGGGCTGCCTTGGGGAGCCCTGCCTGCTGCACCGCCCGCGCTTGCCCACCCTGGCCTTTGCCCCCCCTGGCCCTTGCGTCTTGCCGTGGCGGCCGAGCTCCCCTTTTCCCCTCAATCGCAGTGACTCCCGGCCTTCCCAGGCCAGGCTCCCTTTGAGTCCTCGGGCACCCCCATCCGGGCCGGGTTCTCACGTGGGCCTCCAGGGCCCCAGGGACCACGCCAAGCTCTCCCTCCCACACTGCTCCCGCTTCCCAGGGGTCTCCCGGACGCCCCCCAAAGAGCAGCCCTGTTCTCAGGGCAAGCCCGGCTCCGGGCCCAGGCTCCCGGCCCTCGTCCGCGGGGGGGGGGGGGCACGGACCGGGGGAGTTGGTGGAGCCAGAGCTGAGCAGCAGTGGCTCCAAGGCCCGGCCCTAGCTTGCCCCGCACTGGAGGAAACCCGGTCCTAGGATGGAAAGAAGGGAAAGAGCCCAAGGGCATCCCTCGGCTGCCACTTAGGGGCTGCCGGGTCCTCGTGGCCTCCCAGTCCCTCTGCCCACTTTGAAGCCTCCCGGCCTTCAAAAGGCAAAGAGCCAGAGTTGGCTTGTGCCCAGCAAGGCTAGGAAAAGCAGATGGCCTGGTTGTGGGGGGGAAGGGGCATGGGGGGGAACCCCACTTGCTACCTCTCCCCAAGCCGGGGGGGGGGGATTTGGGGAAAGGTCGAGTCTCCAGAAGGAAATGGCAAAGGCACGGGGAGAAATCAAACCCTTTGAGGAGAAGCAAACTGGATGTAAAGCTGCCTGACGGGGGAAGCGGGGGTCACCCCCCCCAAACCATAGGGGAGGGGGCAGAGGCCAAGAGCACGGCTTTATTGGGCCAAGTGCGGCTGAGATCTAGCGGGGAAGCCGGGGTGGGGAGTCCAGCCCTGGGGATGGGGCCTGGAGTGCAAAAGACAGACGTGGAAGCCCAGGGAAGCCTGGGAAATACAGCAAGAGACAAGAGGAGGATCCACCCTGGGGACTGGGGACTGGCCTGGAACAGAAAAAGCTACGAGGAAAAGCAGGGCGCTTCAATGGCCTGAAACCCCCCAAAAGGGAGGGCAACACGAGGGGGGGCAGTCAATAGGATCGAGGGCCACAGAGGCAAGAAGTTGAGGCTCCAAAAGTACTTTGCATTTAGCCATTAAGAGTCTCCCGCTCTCGGAGGGGGCCGTGGGAGGCCAGGAGGCAAAGGGCTGAGAAGTGGCCGGTGCGGGATGTGAGCAAGGGGAGCCCGTGGGCAGAGAGCCTTTGCAGAGGAGTCTGGGTAGAAGAGAGAGGAGACATGAAGAAAAGCCGGGAAGGCCCAGATCCCCAAACCAAAGGGTGGGTGGTTGTTTGTTTTTTAAGGATAAGGGCGTGCACCAGGATGGGAACCCCAGACCAACATGGAATTGAGGCGGTTAAGTGACTTGCCCAGGGTCACACAGCTAGTGTCTGAGGCTAGAGTGGAACTTCCTGACTAGGCCTGCTGCTCTATGCATTGTGGTAGGAACTGGTTGTCCCTGAAAAAGATTAAATGTATAACTAGATAGATAAGATATAGATGAACTCATAAGACTGAAAAAAATAGACAAAAATATAAGAAACTGACCCAGAAGATAAAGGAGAAAAAGTGGATATGGTGACTAATGGTAGAGGAGACTGGCATGCCTCTAAGCAGGAGGGATGCATCCGTGAGGGAGGGCCCGGCAGAGTGGGGGGTGGAGATGGGGCCGGGAGCCCTGCCCCTCCAGGCCCGGGATGCTCATCTGCCTGCTGCTGGCCGGGAGCAGTTGGCATGAGGGTGAGTAAGAAAGCGGGCCCTTCCTCTCCCCGAAGGCTAGCCTGGAAGCAGGCCCAGTAGTTGGAGTTGAGGGCCACAACTCTCGGACTTGGGGTCCTAGGCTATCTCCGGCGAGCTCAGAACATGGTGGCAGTTTGAGGCTCCCCACCGCGCCGCCTCCTCCCTTTCCTTGGGGAACTGGCTGCTGTAGCTGGCGGAATCGCTCCCACTCCCATGAATCGATCCACAAAGTCAACCAGACGTTAAAGCCTCTTCCTATAAACTCCCAACTAATCATTTTGCAAGGACTTATGGGCCTGGGGAACTTTGGAGTCAACCCAGAGGGAACTTCACATCCCGCCACCGGCGCTCCCACTTCTGAGCCAGTAGGAAAGGGCACGACTGACCACGAGCAAAGGGCCCGCACGCAGATGGAGACGGGACATGGGAAGAGGAGACAGTCTTTCTGATACCCGGGGTTGGGAGGCAACTGTCCGGGACAAGTGTTCTCTACATACAGACCTCACGCACCAGAGCACTTTCCAAAGAGCCTTCCCATCAACGCTATTTTGGGGAAAGTGCATCTGAGCTTTTTTTTTTGGGGGGGGGGGGTAATTTGTACCAATCGTTGCTCCCAGGCCATCTGAGGAAAGAACTTTTTCTACAAGCTTGCATTTGGCTTGACAAATTAAGGGAAGCATGTACATAGGCAAAGTACTAACAACCAAAGCTCTCAGGATAACCCTGAGGATTCTGGGAAAAGAAGTCAGAGTGTGTGTGTGTGTGTTTGGGAGGGGGAAGCTGAGTATTCAGATTCCTATTGTTAGGGTATCAACCGCTGTCCAGGTTCCACTAATGTTATTCTCTGAAGACCTCGTTTCCTTAGCTTTCTCTGTGACTCGTAACCGTCCGTTCTGTCTTTTCTTATGGTACAATAATCTCCATTATATTTTCAGTCATTCTCTAATGGATGGAAAACCCCTTCATTGGTCGGATTTTGGATTACCCACCATCTAGGGGAGGCAATGGGGGAGGGGAAGGAGGGGAAAATTTGGAACCCAAGGTTTTGCAAGGGGCCATGTTGAAAAATTATCCTTGCATGTTTGGAAAATAAAAAGCTTCAATCAAATCAAATCAAGTCTTGGGTTTCTTCCTTTGCCAAGGGCCTCGTGACCGTTTATCTATCATGAAATGGCTCTTGTCCTCGTACGTTGGAATCGTCTTTGAGAAAACTGTGGCAGAGATTTCCCTCCCTCCCTCCCTCCTAATTACTGCATTGGGTTTATTTGTGAAAAACACATACAATTTTCCATGATCCAAACTGTCCCTTTCATCTTCTGTGATCCTTGCGCATTCCCTGGTGGGCCGGAGTTGCCGAAGGAACCTGATTCTGTGCTTACGATTTATTCACGATGTGACTTGTACGAGACTAGGTCTCCATCTATCTGGAGTTTATTGTGCCATGTGAAACGCTGCTCTACGTTTCACTTCTGCCAGACTGCTTTCAGTCCTCCCTGTAGTTTTTGCCAACCGGTGATTCCTCGCCTTGGTACTGAGGTCTGACGGAACAATATAACTGTGGTGGACAAAGACCCAGGAAGCCCCGAGTTCGAGTCCCACCCCTGACACACGCCGGTCCGGATCATGGTTTGGTGTATGGGACCGCCTGGCATCTGGGGGAGGGGGTGGGGGGAAGGAGGGGAAAAGTTGGAACAGAAATGTTTGCAAGGGTCAGTGTAGAAAAATTTCCCACGCGTATGTTTGGTCAATAAGAAAAAGGTTTTTGAAAAGAATCATGGTTTGACAAGGCCCCAAATTTCCTTAAGTCTCAGTCTCCCCATCTGCACAATGATGATGGAGATCTCCGGGAGCACTGCTGCTTAGGATTGGGCCAGGCCTGGCACTGCCCTGGCCACCTCCCGTGTCTTCCCTCTTCACTCTCTCTTTGCCTTCCTCTTTCCCCCCACTCTCTTTGTATTCTTTCTGCCTTTTCCCACCTCTGTCCCCCAGCTCTGTCTCCCCCCTCCCCACGTGTCTCTCTGATTCTGTGTCTCCGACTCTCTCCCTTCTCCTTACGTTTGGCCATTCTTCAGTGTTGCTTTCCTTGGCCCTCACCCCGTGTTTTGTCTCTGAGAAGAATGAGGCTCTGGAAATAGCCAATGGAAGAGCCCCCCGCTTTGGACTCTCCCATCACCGGAGACATGGAACCTTTCTCTTTTTTTCACCTGTTTAAATTGTGCGATTCAGGGAAGGGGGTGGGAATGGGAAATGCTCTGGGTCTGACTGGGGTCAGGGAAAGGGAGGAGAGGAACCGGCATGGGGACCGGGCTCCCCCCTCGAGGGCTTGCTTCCTCCCGAGGAGTTTGATCCCAGCGGGTGGGCCGAGGTCCTTCCCTTAAAAGGAAGCTAGATTGTTCTCAGCCCCTGAGGGGTCATCCCTTTGCATTGACACAATCACACATGTGTTGTCTTCAAAAGTATACATGGCTCAGGCACAAGCCCTTCCGAAGAGGGAGTCGTCAGATCCAAGGACGAGGGGAGTTGGGCAGTGGGGTCCCCGCAGGCTTAGGGTTCACCCCGGTGAGGGAAGCCGGCTCCTCCCCGAGAGGTCCACAATCCCAGCTCTAGCCCCCTGCCCCCAGAGCTCCACACCTTCTCTCTCTCTCTCCCTTCAAGTCTTTCCTGATTCCCTTCTCTAAATCCACTCAGCTGTTAGTATCTCACGCTCCTCAAATTGTCCTAAATTTCCTTCTGTGTGCATGTGTGGCGACTCTCCAAAGAGTCGCCGAATGGGACACTTGGCCCACCTAGTGTGACATTTGCCCCCAAATCCCTCCTGTCATCTGGGCTCTCCTTAGGGATTCCCGAAGTAAAGCTCCTTCTCCTTTACATCCAAAATGTTGCTCTTGACACGGGCACCTCTGCGCTTCCCCCTCTGGCTACTCGTGGTGCTCTCTGGGGCCGAGCAAAACAAGGCTAATAATCCCACTTGCACATGGCCTTCAAGGACAGGAAGTCTTCCCTTCTTCAAAATAACCATCCCTGGTACCCTCAATAAATCCCCTCATAGACTCCAGGTCTTTCTATCCTGGTTGGATACTCCACAGCTTGGCAATCTTCCTTGGGCCTCCCAATGTAGCCTAACGATACGGTAGCGTTACTACTATATAAATATTATTTACATATATATATAAAACGTCCTGTTAAGAGGATGATGTGACAGGTCAGAGATGCCCAGCTCCCCCCCCCCACACAATTCCCCTGTAGTTGAAAAGAACCTAGAAAGATCAATACCAAGTAAAACACCAAAGACATGGAAAGAAACTCCTCTGACCAATCCGGAATGAGACCGGAGGCAGCCCAAAGCTTTCAGAAACGGATCCGAAGTAAGTGGAGGCAAAGAGAGGAGCCGCGCCAGGGAAAGCGTCACCAACTCCCGCCAACCAAGCAGCAACTAGAGCTCTGAACACAAGCCAGGTGTGTGAGCCGCAGAAATCAGATATTAGAAACAAGATCTGGAACTCTCACAAGAGGCAGAGAAAGGGCTAGTTCCCGGAGTATGTCACTGCACGGAGTTGGACTGAGGTTCCAAACACCAGGAGACGCAGCCGGAAATAAAGGACCAACAGCGCCCGGTGCCAGAGGCAGACGTTCTTTGAAAGAGACCGGAGACCACCAGGATCTCCCAACATCCCCTAAGGCTTCTCAGGGCCGCACCGGGAGATAGAATCAAATCCCATCGTGCAAGGAAAAGAGAGCGCTGGGCTAAGTTCACATCCCCCAGTGGACCACCGGGAGACTGAGACACGCGAGAACGCTTCATTTGGAGCCCTACTCTATCCCAATCAAGGTGAACCCGTTTTCTATGACTCCATAGGGGGAGTGACTATTGGGTTCCAGAGCTGTGAACCCCCGGAATGTAAATTGGCTCCCTTAATCCTAGGAAGCCAACCAGGGGCCCTCCACCCTTGTTTTTCTTTGCTATGGTGACTAAGCCCAGAGTAATGGAGGTCACTCAATTACATAGCAAGTTTTCTAACTTATTTTTGTGCCTCCAGATTACGTGAGCAGGTGACCATCTTCGGACTATTCAGTCAGCGGAGATGCTCCATGTTTTGCCCAACCTGAGCCACTCCTGCTGATATATATATATATATATATATATATATATATATATATATATATATATATATATATTAACCTGGTGGTTATTTTTGGGCTGACACATGATTTTTGGTCCTCAACCCAGTCTATCAACCAATTAGATTCTGTATTTTGTGCAGCTCCTCTAGCAATCGGGTATCGAACCTTATCAAAATAAAGCCCTAGAGGAATGGGGCATCTCAGAGCCCAAGGAAGATCTGAAGTCCATTTCATCAGAAAGGTGCCATTGGCTTAGAGCTCTGCCTCAGTTTCTTTTGTTGTAGTTTTAAATTCCACATTATTGGCAACCCAGATGGGACAACAAGGCGTGAACCGCAACCTCTTTAGGCCAGCCCTGCGGCAAAGGGTCAGAAAAGGAGCTACACACCAGGACGGATTTTTGCCAGCGGCTCCCCCGTGGACACAGGCCCCGGGAGGTCGAACTCCCCTCATCGTCCGCACCCAGATTCTGAGACCGAGGCAAGTCTCCGCAAGCGGAAAACTGGGCACTCTGCCTTGAATCACCCTAAATTAATTTTCTTTAAAAAAGGTTCTCAATTGGCCTAAGAAGGACTATTTGAATTTGTGACTAATCTGTCTAAATTTACAAGCTCCAGAGCATAAAAGTCCATTTTTATAAAAATATGTATAAAATACATAACCTACATATACATGTGCAACTTTTTTCTTTTTCCTTTGTTTTCTTTACTGTCGTTTTGTTAGAGATTCGGGAGAAGTGCTAGTCCCTCACTTTCCCCCCAGCTAGCCACCCCGCTCCTCTTCAAATTCCGTGGCAGAGTTAAAAGAGATTTTTTTTGCCTTTAAAGTCTTCTCAACGAGGAATAATCAAATCATTCTTGTCATTAGTTCTCTCTGAAATTAGTCTAGGGGTGAGAAGGGTAAGGAACCATCTAGAGCAAAACTTCTTACATTGTGATCTCACGGGGGTCTTGTAATCCAATGTGGGGAAGGTTGTTCACAAAAGGCAGGTACCTGGAGTATCTGTTGGGGATTGCTCAACAGAAGTTCCTCCATGGTGGAACTTCCCCAGTTCCTGGTCGGGGATGCCCCTGGGAGCCCAGGGGTGAAGTTCTAAGGGTCAGGCATCAATTCCGATAGATGCCACTGAGACAGAGATGGACTCCCTGTCCAGGGATTGCCCCCCCCCCCCAAAAAAAAAACTATTAAGCTGTGTTAGTTTGGTTTGAGAAGACTAAGCATTTAGGGCACTGCTTTGGCCAAAGTATAGAACTTTTGATTCCCCTCAGAAAGTTATGAGCGGTCTCCTGAAAGTGGGGAAACTGAGTCTGGGCTAAACCCCCCCCAATCTTCACAATATTAGAAATTATTTCACTTTACTCATTCTCGGGTTTTCTTCCTGTGCAAAAAGTCTAGAGGAACGGACCGATCTAGCTCTTCCATCTATTAGTACAAAATGTACTTTAAATGAGGGAACCCAATTGGCAAATTAGACTAAAGTAATTTTATATTGTAACTAAATGACATTTTTACTGATAAGATTCTAGAAGCATTAAGTTAATTGGGAAAAAGAAAAATTCTCTTCTGCTCACTGGAGGAGTCTAAGCCCAAGATGAGTTCTATATTTTATAGAGGAGAGAGGCAAGACCTTGACCTCGAAATCTCCCGTGTCTGCAAAATAACTGGACATGTCTACATATATTGTAGTTAACTTATACTTCAACATATTTAACGTGTATTGGTCAACCTGCCATGGGGGGAAGGGATGGGGGGAAGGAGGGGAAAAGTGTCCAAAAAATTGCAGTTGTCAATGCTGAAAAAATACCCATGCATATAGCTTGTAAATAAAAGGCTATTCTATAATAATAATAAAAAAAAAACTCTCCTGTGTCTGGTTTGTAAACAAGGAAACTAAGTGTAGAATCAGGGGGTTCTTTACCTCAGATAGAAAGGGACCTTATACAATTAGGAAAATCTTTAAGAGAATGAGAAATGTGTTCATTTTGTCCGTGCTTTGTGCCAACCCACGGGCAACAGATGTTTTACCTATGACTTTTTTTTTCCATAATAGCTTTTTAATTTTCAAAACATATGCAAAGATAGTTTTCAACCTTCTCCCTGGCAAAACCTTGTGCTCCAAACCTTTTTCCTCCCTCCCTTCCCTCCACTCCCTCCCCTAGACGACAAGCAATCCGATATATCGTGGAAATTCCATGTGCAATTCCTCCACACATTTCCACAGTTACCATGCTACACAAGAAAAATCCGATCAGAAAAGAAAAAATAACAAAAACTGAGAAAGAAGACAAAAAACAAGCAAACACCAAGAGAAAAGGTGAAAATACTATGTCGTGATCTACATTCGGTGCCCACAGTCCTCTCTCTGGAGGTACCTAGGGCTTTTCTGTTGCTGTCATCAACCAAAAGAAATGCATTGTAAAAAATATACACTTTTTAAAAAGTCTTACGAAAAGACAAATCGCTCTTTTCTCTCTGTTTCCGACCCAGATGACTTTGGAGATTGTTAAGATAAAAGCTAGATCTAGAAATTCCCTGAAAACTAACATACAAAAACTGATTGGAATCCAAATTGGTGAACTAATCTGGATGTCTTCACCAAGTATTTTGCTAAGCTTATGGGGTACTAGCAAACTCTGGAGAGTTTGATGAAAAGCAAAAAATCCACAGACCACTTATTCCTTAAAAGGGACTTTTCAGATGACCAGGGATGCTGTAGTTTTCATTTTCAACCTTTCTTTTTTACTTACTAATTTTAAGTCTTATTAGTCATGACATATGTTCGGGAGAGATTCAATAGAACAGGAATTGGGGGAAGTATTTAAAAAAAAGAAAAACCTAGGAAACAGTAGAGGAGGAGTCAGAATAAAACTCTTTTGAACTTAAATAATTCCACAACTCCGGAATTTAAAAAGTAAACACATTTGCTAAGCCAGAAAAAGTTGTAGCTAGTGGAGCTCTAACTTTGAAGTTTGGGGAGATCAAGCTGGGATGGAATAAGGATATAATTAAGAACTGTGTTTAAAGTTGGGATATTTTTACTGAAGAAAAGAATTTTTCTTATTAGAAGGAAGGACATTTTAGGGCATCTTCAGAAAAGAATAAATAGAATCGGGGTTCATTTTCCCTTCTGGTGTTTACTGATTTTAAACTAACCTGAAGGCACCAAATAAGTTCTGATTAGGACTTCCAGATTGAAAGTAAATCCCCAAGTGCTTCCAGAAAATGGAAAACTTGTTTTGAAATCAGAAAACCCCAGAAAGTAAGTGAAATTTAATGATACTACTGCAGCTTAAATCAGTTGTTAGGTAATTTGTGTTCCAATCAATTGTTTGAAGAAAATAAGTTCAAATTGTATAAATGAGATTATATTAAGCTATATTAAAAATGAAAAAAAAAGATATAGGAATAAATTCAGTGAATGCACACTCCATAGAAGGTGCTTAGATTATGAAAGATCAAATTAAAATGAGCATATAACCAGATGAGGGTAAAATACTGATATTTTTGAGCGAGAAAAGCTGAACTTGCAGATTATTTCAGAAGAAATAAACATTTTGTAGGATGAAATAAGGAAACGCTATAAAAGAAATTCTTCTGGCTTAGAAGCTTGTAAGGTCATAAAATAAACCACAGTGTTTTCGAATTTCTACGAAATGCTATCTTACCATAGGTTGGGGCAAGAAAAAGCAAATCAATGGATTTAATTTTTGAGTGATTTGAAAGGAAATAGGGGAGAAGTTACCCCCTGAACCCTTCAGAAAAGGACAATCTCTCTCAGATAGTTTTCCACTAGTGTAATTCCCGTGTAGTCAAAACTATGTTTTAAAGAAAATAGAAACTAAAAAGCAAGAAATGACTGTACTACAAATAAAAAGAGCTTTCTAATTCGAATCATTACCAACTCTATATTAAAGCACGAGCATGTCGGTATGGCCCTGAAGTTTGAAATCTTGGCAGTCAGTGGCCTTTGTGGGAATTGAATTTTTATACATTGAACTAGATTTTAATTAGATGAATTCAAAGTTAAATGATCCTAATAAGGATTTCTGTTAAATAAGCTCCTCTTTTGGTGAGAGGCAACCATAAAATGCCTTTTTTTCCCCTCCCCATTGATAGATAATAGAGCTTATGAAGTGATTACCACGTGAAAAATAAAAGCAAGCAAGACAAGCCCTGCCCTCGGGTTGTTATGAGTGAAGACAAGTAGATGAACACATGGTAGAAAGTGAGAGGGGAAAACCAGGAAGAAATATTCTGGTGGGTTTTTTCTCCCCTCTTTAATATTATTCATATACTCATTCCAATTATCTGTAAAGATAGTTTTCAGCATTCACTTTTCTAAGATTTTGAGTTCCAAATTTTCTCTCTCTCTATGTATTCTGACGGAAGTGGATTTCTTTGACAAAGAGAAGATCTAATTTAGTTCCAGTTGATCAATGAGGGCCAGAAGTAGCTACACCCAAAGAAAGAACACTGGGAAATGAATGCAAACTGCTTGCATTTTGGTTTTTCTTCCCGAGTTATTTTTACCTTCTGAATCCAATTCTTCCTGAGCAACCAGAGAACTGTTGGGTCCTGCGCACATAGATTGTATCTAGGATATACTGTGACCTATTTAACATCTACAGGACTGCTTGCCATCTGGGGGAGGGGGTGGAGAGAGGGAGGGGAAAAGTCGGAACAGAAGTGAGTGTTGTAAAAAAATCACCCAGGCATATGTTCTGTCAATAAAAAGCTACAATAAAAAAAGAGAAGCATTTATTGAGTACCTGTAATGTGTCCGTCTCTGTACCGGATACAGGGAATGGAATGACAAAGAATAAAACATCCCTGCTTTGGAAAAAAAAAATGTTTCTCTCTCTCTTTTACCTCTCTCCTCTCCAAGACAGCAAGCAACATGATACAGGTTATACACGTATAATCATTTTAAACATATTTCCTATTAGTCATGTAGTGAAAGAAAAATCAAAACAAAAGGGGAAAAACTGCAGGAAAGAAAAACGAACAAAAAGGTAAAAATCGCGTATTTCCATCCCCATTCAGTTTCCATAATGCTCTCTCTGCATGTGGATGCCATTTTCCACCCCAAACCTACTGGAGTTGTCTTGGCTCGCTGTAGTATCATGGTTGACCATCACAGAATATTAGTTACCGTGCCCAATGCTCTCCCGAGTTCTCCAACAAAAGTCCTAACGTGGAAACCCACAGTTTTGGAAACTTTCAAAACCCTAAAAGAAAGAGGCACTCGGGGAGCAGGATCATTCGTGTCAACAAAATAGAAGCTGCCTTTGAGAATGTCATTGGGTGTTTAATTGAGAGAGAGCAATAAAGAAGAGAGTAATAAGATTGAGAATGAGAGGAGAATAAGGGGGCACCAGCATCTGTGCCATTCCCGGGACGAGGCCGGGCTTTGGCCGATCCCTTTGGGCCTGGCCAAAATAGCTGGGTGACAATTTTACCAGCATACAAGAGGTTAACTTTTTCTTTATAATACATTTTTATTTTTCCAAATACATGCAAAGATAGTTTTCAGCATCCATGTTGGCAAAACCTTGTGTTCCAAAGTTTTCTCCCTCCCTTCCCTTTCTCCCCTCCCCTCCCCTAGACAGCAAGCAATCCAGTATGGACGCTAAACATATTTCCATCTTCCTCACGCTGCACCAGAAAAATCAGATCAAAGAGGAAAAAAAGCGAGAAAGTAAAAAACAAACAACAAGCAAACAACAACAGCAATAACAAAAGGTGAAAATACTCTGCTTTGATCCACATTTAGTCCCATAGTTCTCTCTCTGGATGTAGATGGCACTTTTTATCACAAGTCAAGAAGTGGCTTGAATCACCTCATTGTTGGAAAGAGCCACGTCCGTCAGAGTTGACCGTCACATCTTGTCGTTGTTGTGTACAGTGTTCTCTTACTTCCCTCAGCATGAGATCACGTCTCTCCAGGCCTTTCTGAAATCAGCCTGCTCGTCACACAGAACAATAATATTCCAGAACATTCATATACCACAATTTATTCAGCCACTGCCTCACTCATATTCCAATTCTTTGTCACCCCCCCCCCCCCCACGCACACACAAACTGCTAAAAACAATTTTTGCACATGTGGGTCCTTTCCCCTTTTTTATGATCTTTTTTGGATACAGGCCCAGTGGTGAAACTGCTGGCTCAATGAATCGGCACAACTTTATATCCCTCTGGGCAGGGTTCTATATTGCTCTCCCGAATGGTTGGATCAGTTCACAACTCCACCAACAATGTATTAGTGTCCCAGTTTTCCCACATCCCCTCCAGCATTTCTCATGATCTTTTCCTGTCCTCTTAACCAGTCTGAGATGTGTGAAATGGTAGAGGTTAACTTTGAAAGGAGATACTTGATTTCTTCTTCAAAGTCATCCTGCTTGCTGAAATCTGTGACCCTTACAATGAGGAACTTGTGCTGAGTTTTTTTTTTTTTTTTTGGGGGGGGGGTCTGTTTGCCTATCACTTCCCAAAACTATGTGAGTGTACAATCTAATTGCCTGAAGGCCCTTAAAGAAATGTATAAGACTTGTGCATCTGTCACTCAGAGGATGGTGGTTTTTCAGTTATTTGGTTTTGTGTCATCAAATGTTGTGTTAAAATGTAGTTTTTATGTGTAAAGCAAAATTCAGTGGAGTAGAGAAAAAAGCAAACCATTACGTCTCTATGATTGGGAAGTAAAAACTAGAGGAATCAGGGAACGAATTTTTGGTCCCACCAAGATAAATCTAGAGATTTAGAACCTGTTAAGGCAGCGAGTGATCTTTGATAGTTGCCTCCCCAATCAATATAAAAGACAACAAACTAAGTTTCAGAAAATGAATATTAATCAATTGTTTGATAGGAAAAAGCATCATCCCTCTGCTCCGGTTTAAAGAGCCATGCTGAAGGATTAGTCATTTAGAACATTTTCAGGAATTGAGTTGAGTCTTTGGAGTCAGTCCAAAAAACCAAAAAGCAGTAATGGGAAGTTGGGAATGTCACCATAAATTTATTTTTAAATACAAGCCAACTAAACCTAATGGAACCTTGTGCAAAATGAAGGGTAGTTATTGCCACGAGTCACTAGAAATCAAAATCGGCTGGCCTGAAAATATCGTTAGTCAACGAGAGGATCCAGTAAGTCCTTATCTATACAAGGGGATGATATTTACAGCTCCGTCCCAGGGTTGGTGGGAGAAACACAGTTGCGAAATGTTTAGCGCAGCGCATGGTCCGTGTAAAGGATAAACTGTAATATTTCAGACCTTGGAGGAAAACAAGTGAACAGAACGCTATCTCCTTTACGGGTACTTTTTCTAATTAGCCCAGAACGTTGACAACATTGACGAACGACAGACTAAACATTGGAAAGTGATCCGAAAAACAGAATGAAGCAACTCTCAAGACATAGAAAAGACCCTGGCACGTGGGAAGCACTCCCTACACCACTACCATTATAGTTTTGTGGACAAGAGACAATTCTAAGTTCTCTTGGTTTGTAGTTCATCTGTTCGATGCTGTTGGTCAAATAAATTGGCTGTGATCTTCCTTTATTTTCCTCAATGAATGTCACATGCAAAAATAAATGACTGGACCAGCTCCATGGTGCAGTGGAGAAAAAATCAGCCCTGAAGTCAGGAGGACCCGAGTTCAAATTTGGCCTCAAACACTTAACACCTCCTAGCTGGGTGACCTGGCCAAGTCACTTACCCCCAATTGCCTCAGCAAAAAGAAAAAGCAAAAGAAATGACTGTGATTAGCAGAAAAATGCCCTGGGGCAATAACATAAGTGACTTTCTAAGAATTCATAGAATTAAAATGTATTTAACTAAATTATCACCTGATTGATGTTTTTAAATACAAAAAGTGTAAGAGAAACTGCTAAAGCAAGTTCCTTCCTCCTTTCAATCTGAATACTGTTATATTAGAAATAGATTTGTTAGAAAGTTATCAGAATACATTTTGTTTAAAAAAAACCAAACCCTAAAAAAGGATAATAGTAATTGTAAGTGACTTACTGTTGGGAGAAAAACCTGGTAAAATCTTCTCAGATCTTTGTGAGGTGGCTTGGCATGAGCCCTGTTGACAGGGGATTGTGAAACTCAGAGGCACTGCTGTTTGGGGCACTGGGGCCTTTCCCACCCAGAATGGAGAAATGAAACTTTTGAACAACAATTGGGTATCATTTGGGGGCATTTAGACAGTCTCAGAATTGTGTCTTTTAATGCTATCATTTTTTTAAAATGTTTAATAACAGCTTTTTATTTTTCAAATTCATGCAAAGATAGTTTTCAACATTTACCCTTGCGATGGACCTTGTGTTCTAAATGTTTCTCCCTCCCTCTCCCCCGGTCCCCTCCCTAGACAGCAACTAATTCAATGTAGGTTCAACATGTGCAGTTCTTTATACAGATTTCCACAGTTATCACACTGCATGAGAAAATCATATCGAAAGGGAGACAACGAGAAACAAAATGACGACATCCAGAACAATAAAAAAGTGACAGTACTCTGTGGTGAGCCGCACTCAGTCCCCACCATCACAAGCAGAAGCACGAGCCCCTCTCTCGGGGCGGGGGGGGGGGGGGGGGGGGGGGGCGGGGGCAGATGGCTCTCTCCATCACAACGGTCCCAAATCGCTTCATTATGGAAGAGAGCCCCGTCCATCAGAACTGATCATCATATAGGCTTGTTGAAGTGTATAATGATCTCTTGGTTCTACTCACTTCCCTCAGCATCAGTTCCTGTCAGGCCTCTCTGAGATCCTCCTGCTGGTCGTTTCTTACAGAACCATAATATTCCAGAACATCCACATCCCATCACTTATTCAGCCATTCTCCAACCGATGGGCGTCCACTCGGTTTCCGGTTTCTGGCCACTATAAAGAGGGCCGCTATTATTTTGAACCGACTATTCACTGTGTATGAACTTGTGCTGAAGAAGTAGAAATAGCAATACCAGGCGAACCAGGTCTTTAAGGCTCTGGGTGACTGAAACTTCTATCACTAGTTCATAAGACAGGGATCATTGTGACACACAAGGGTAATAGAGTCAATTAAGCGAGGATGGGCTTACTCCGGATATTGCCCACCTGGTGGAGCTTTTAATCAGCTTCCCTTTCCAGTCACCCCCACTGGGGGCCATCTGCTAGTTTGCAAACCCTCTTTGAGCACTTACCCCCCAAAAGGTATTGCACCCAAGTCAGGCGCTGACTAAGCTTGAGTTCTTGTCCGGTTCTAAAGCCCCAGTTTCCTCCGCCAAGGAGATCATACCTAGATACGAGCCATTGCTTTACCTGGGTTCTGATAGGATGTCACCTCATATGCCGGAAATGGCCTGCTGTCCTCCCTTTGGCTTAAAGCTGACCAAGGTGGGGGGAATGAGAATTCCGAGTGGATGAAACTCTAGTTGGAAATAGATGAAATGTGTTAATGGTTAAAAAAAAATTTCTAGCTGAGATTTTGAGGCCGATATTTAAAAAAATAATAATAACTGGTCTAGCCTTAAGCTGGCAGCTAGTGCAATTCTGCTGTTTGAGGAAGAGTCCCTTGCAATTTTAACTTGCTGCTACTCCAAGTCTTGAGTCCAGATATAAGTGTCTGGCCACTCGGATGGTTCGTCATTCAATGTCTCGCAGTCTGAGGACCGCCACAGGTGGATGTCTGTCCCTGGGAAAGTTGAGAGAGCGAATGACCTTGTGAGAGTGAAGGTGGGATTTTCTTGACCTCGCCCCACATAGGTGAACGAGCCATTTCCCCACCTGGTTCCTTCTGAGCCTGGCTGTTTATGACATCCCGTCTCCTGACCGGGAAGCAAACAACGAATGCTGCTATGTCCCCGACTTCTCCTCCCGTAGCAAATGTTACTGATAAAGGGGAACCCTGCGGGTGAATCTTGATGAAATACCACAGGCTAGTAGAGTGAGGGATCATTTTGAATTGGCATTTGAATCACAAATAATAGAGCCCAGGAAGCCTTATATCTGGGGGGTTGTTTACTTTATAAGAGACCACCCTATAATATGCTGTCATCATGATAACAGCATATCCACCTAATTACTAATAACTAATAAACACAAATAACTAGTTACTGATAACGACTCCACCTAATAATCAAGCTCCGGTTATTGGAAGTTGCTGTTAGACTTGACATTGTTCTGAGGATGATTCCAGGTAGAATCCTCAAGGAATCCCAACAGGCCAATGATCCAGGGCGCCAGTAGCCCGGTGGGGTTAATAGCCATGAATTCCAGGTGGACTTCTCCTAAGAAAGGCTGGGAAAGTGACTCGGCATGGACTGAGGGGATTCTCCTAACTCAATTTCCCCTTTTTCTGATGTCCACCTTCAAGGACTGGCTCCATAAATCCAAGGGACCATTTAGATGACTCTGGCCTGAAACTGGCATGAACTTAAGGATGCAAATTCGCACGGTATAAGGTCCCCTTTTTTTCCCTATGGCAAATGTCTAGGGTCCTCCACATAAATACAATTTAAAGCCATATTTTGTGGGTTAATACTGGAGCACACCTGAACCAGTGCCAGAGGCAGAGATTCTTTGAAAGAAACCCAAGACCGACAGGGATCTCCAGTCCCACTAAAGTTTCTCAGGCCCACACCGGGAGATATCCCATCGTGCAAGGAAAAGAGAGCGCTGGGCTAAGTTCACATCCCCCAGTGGACCACCAGGAGACTGAGACACGCGAGAACGCTTCATTTGGAGGCCTACTCTATCCCAATCAAGGTGAACCCGTTTTCTATGACTCCACAGGGGAAATAGGGATCAGTTTTCTATGACTCCATAGGGGCAGTGACTATTGGGTTCCAGAGCCGTGAACCGCAGATGGCAAATTCCGTTGCTTAATTCTGGGAAGCTAACTAGGGACCCTCTACCTTGTTTTTCCATGTTATGCTGAGCAAGCCCACTGGGCTAAAGTTACTGGACTACAAGAAAAGCTTTCCTTCTAGGGTCTTAAAAGGCCCTTTTAAAGATACTTGATATGGAGTTTCTTTTAGAAGTCTAATGTCTTTCAAGGCTACATGAGCCCAGGGCCAGGGGGTAGTTTTGCTTTCTTTTGTCAGTTTTAAGAGAGGAAAGAAATGGGGGGGGGGGGCAGAAATCGAAGAGGAGCACTAAGCAAAAAAAGGAATGAATTTACTAGTTTACATAAATGTACCATGAGAAAGGAGTATATGATATGAAGGAAAGGGTGAGGAAAGAAGGTATTTCATAAATTCACTCTATCTAAACCAAAGAAAGGAGGGCAGAATAGACCCCAAACTAATTTCCTTTAACTTCTAGAGTATTTTTCACAATCGTTCAAAAAGAGATACAGAAATTTACTGAAGAAAATAACTCCTTAAAAAGTAGAATTGGAAAACGAGGGACAGAAGTTCAATGCGGAAAATAACTCCTTACAAAACTGCAACTGGACAACGGAAAGCTAATGGCTCCATGAGACATGAAGAAACAATAAGACAAAGTCAAAAGAATGAAAAATAGAAGAAACTGTGAAATACTACCTTGGAGAAACAACTGATCTGGAAAACAGATTGAGGAGAGATCATTTAAGAATTATTGGACTGGGGCAGCTAGGTGATGCAGTGGCCAGAGCACCAGCCCTGAAGTCAGGAGGACCCGAGTTAAATTTGACCTCAGACACTTAACACTTCCTAGCTGTGTGACCCTGGGCAAGTCACTTAAACCCCCAATTGCCTCAGAAAAAAAAAAAAGAAAGAAAAAGAATTCTTGGACTATCCAAGGTAATCCCAAGGAACTCTGGGTGGAAGATGACATCTGGATCCAGAAAAAGAACTATGGAGATTGAATATAAATCAACACATGCGATGTTCACTTCTTTTTTTTTCACCCTCCTGTGGCTTTTCCCTTTTGTTCTGATTTTTCTCTCCTGATTCATAAAGAAATGGGTATAAAAAAGTTAAAAGAACAATAATAATAAATAAAAGTATAACCAGAAAAAATAATAAAGAAAAAAAAGCAAGGAATTATTATGCTATATAAAAGTCACAATAAAAAGAGAGCCTCGACATCATATTTCAAGAAACACCCCACTATCTTTGATCAAGAGGATAAATGAGAAATTGAACAGATCCACTAATCACTTCCCGAAAGAGATCCTAAAATGAGAACTCTCGGGAATCTTATAAGCAAATGCCAGAGCTCCCACGTCAAGGAGAAAAACATCCACAAGGAAACATGTAAGACTGTAAGATGCAATCTTAAGATTACGGATGTAAGAAGGGGAGCAAAGCAAGAAAGGGTGGGCTGATAAAAGGAAGGGCTCTCAAATTGGGTAGGCCCTTTGATCCGGCAGTCTCACTATTAGATCTGGATCCCAAAGGGATCATACCAGAGGGAAAAGGACCCATTTGGAAAAAAAAGATTTATAGCAACTCTTTTTGTGCGGCCAGAGAAGTGGGAATTGAGGGGATGGCCATCAACTGGGGAGTGCCTGAAGAAACTGGGCTACGTGAACATAACGGAATAGTGCCACGCTGTAAGAACCGAACCGGCAGATTTCAGAAAAACCCGAGGAGAAAGACTTGTAGGAACCGACGCTGAGTGGAATGAGCCAAACCCAGGAGAACAGTGTCCACGGTAATAGCAAGACTGAGCGCTGATCACCCTTGAGAGACTTAGCTCTTCCCAGTGAGACAATAATCGAAGACGATTCCAAAAGAATCATCATGGAAAAATGCAGAGAAAGAACTGTGCGATCGGGATGCAGACCGAGGCACGCCGATTCACCTTTGCTGTGGCTTTGTCTCTCTTGAGGTTTTTCCCTTTGGTTCTGATCCTTTCACAACCTGACTAATGTGGAAATGTGTTTAAATGAGCTGTAGCAGATTGCTTGCTGGCCTGAAAGGTGGAGGGGAAGGAGGAAGGAAAAGAACCTGGAACTCAACATCTTATAAAAGTGAATGTTGGAAACTCTTTTTAGATGTAATTTAAAAAAATACTATTAAGTGGAGGAAAAAAAAAGACTTGAGTTCAAATTCTGCTTCATATACTTACCACTACCTGTGTTACCCTGAGTAGGGTCACTTTCCCCTCTATTTATCTGTTTTCTCAACTGCAAAATGGGAATAAAAAGAGCACCTACCTCTTGGGGTTGGTTCAAACTCAAATGGGATCATCTTATGAAAATGCTTGGTGTGGTACCTGGTACATAGTAGGTTCAATATAAATGCTGCTTCCTTTATTTTTTCCTATCATTCTCTATATAAGAAATAATGAAAGGAATGGTTTCAGAGAAACCTGGGAAGACTTCCACAAACTGATAGAGTGAAGTGAGAAGGACCAAGCGGGGGAGGGGGGGAAGATTGCTTCTGTTCAGAGGATCTGAAGAGGAGAAAGGGAAAGGAGGGAAGGAGGAGGAACACACTTGGTAGGTTATGTGATAAGAAGATAGAAACACGGGAGAAGGCATGGGGGGAGTGGGCAGAGGACCTTTGCTCTTATCTCAGCTGAACAAGGGTTCAACACACACACACACACACACACACACAGAGTTAAGGAAATCTCCCTCTAAGAGGCCTATACCTGACTTTTGATCTCAGGACTATCCATGAGGTAATTTCCAGGGTCAAAACTGTCCATTTTCAGGAACTCTAGCCTCTGACTTGTACACATCAGAAAAAGGAACCGAAAGGCAGAAGAGGACAGTCAGGAACTGCAGTTACAGGAAGTCTTCTCTCGAGCTTACCTTGGCAAGCACAGGTGACCCAGCAGGGACTTCTCCTACAAGGGGTCATTTTTCACCCTGCAGGTGGGGGAGCAGGAGAAATCAAATCTCCCACTTGGGTGCACTTTGGTCTGGGAGGCCAAGGGATTATAATCATTTCAAGAGGAAAATGGGAAGAGTCTGTGTCCTCTCCATTATGGGCCCTTCCCTACCGTGGTAGAGAATGTCACTGAAACGCTAGGCCTTATTATTTGATTCGTTTGTGTATTATTGGAGAAAGGGAAAGGATTCAACAGTTTTCACTCTAGAAATGCGCAGGTCCTTGCGACTGCTCAAAAACAAGAATGCTTTCCCTCTAGCCTTCCCTATGTCTTTGGGGACACAGAGGCCTTTTTAAACCTTTCTTCTGGGCCCTAATTCTACTTCGACTTTGAGCCAATTACACCAGATGATGGAGAAGGTTGAAGCCATCTCCCCAGAACTCCCTGTGCTTTCAAATAAAACAGCTTTACTCTTGACTAAAGTGAATCTCTCAACCTACACCCTGGAGTCTCTTCCTCATAGCCCTTTCTCTAGGACCTTGCTGTACTCCAATCTCCCACTCAGCAGATCCCGCCCCCCTCACCCCAAGTGAGGTTAAATCTCTCAAATCTTTTCAAAATCATCTTTAGCATCTCTCAGATTTTCTTTAGGCTTGTAGACCAACCAAGTAGCCACCGTTTCTGTCCCCACTTTTAGGGTTCAGCTTTGGGGACCAAGCTGTCTGTATTTCCTTAGGTTTCCTTGCACCTCCATCCCTCTGCTAAAACAGCTTTTGTGAATTTCCCAATGGTCAAATTCAGGGCCGTTGTCTCAGTCATCCTCCTTTTCGCTATGACTTTCCTTTCTCTTCATTTCTGAATTCTTTTTCTTACGTCTTTCCTTGCTTATTTGTCCAGACTCTTAATGGGATCTAGCCTTGGTCTTTCCTTTCTCCCTCTCCCTCCTTCCCTCTCTCTTTCTCTTCAGGGCCTCAAACTCAACATCGAGCTAATTCTCATTTCACCAGGTTGAGGCCTTTTCCCATCTGCCTACTCTTCTGTTTCCATCCACCAGCATCTTACCTGTACCGCAGTCACTTCCCAGCAGGACTTCCCACCTTCAATCCGTCTTCCTAATGAAGATGTGGTTTTGCCCATAGCCCTATCAAGTCAGGGTCAGAGACTTCTGCTTGGCATTGGTGTTCACAAAGCCTCCGTGGCCTTTTCTCGCTCCTCTCCAGACTCCACGCTCTGGTCTCTAAACCCACCTTCCCCTCTCCTACTTTCTAGCCTTTGTTCCCTTTCTCCCCTTCCCTCTGCAGACTAATTCGTGCCCAGTCTAAATGGCACCTTCTCCAAGAACGCCATCCTCTACCCCTTGCTGGCCTTTTACCTCTGGCCTTACAAAGTACTTCTCTGCCACTTTATAACCCACACGTGTAGACAGGTTTAAAAACCCTTGACGAGGGGACTTCCTGGAGCGAGCAGTGTTTGATGAGCATGTCCGCACTCGCAGCTCTCAAATCTTTTTTCCCCCTTGGAATTTGTCCCACTGCCACCTGGCTCTCTCCCTCTCTCTGTGACATTTGCCTTCCTCAAATTACTTAGGTTTTCTCCTGTAAAACAGAGGCTACTTGAAGGCAGCTAGATGTAGACAAAGGGGTCTGCGAGCCCACCCTCTCTGGTCTACACTAGTGATGTTTAAGATTCAAACTGCACTCGGTCCTAGCCAGTCAATAAACGCTTATTAAGCACCTACTGTGTGCCAGGCACCATACTGAGTGTCTATCACATGCTAGACATTGTGCCGAGAAGTGGTGGCTGCTGAAACCCGACATCTGGATCGTTCGTGTGGCTTCCTTATGAGCTCCTCACGCTGAAGAGGCTTTCCCGGTTAATAAATGTTACAGATCCCATCGCTCCACTAATGACATACTAGCGGCCTTTGAAAAGCAGAGCTCCCAGCAGTCCCAGGCCTTTATCCCCCACTACTTGTCCCCCATTCCCCACACAGGTGGCCCCATGGGGGGGGGGGGTCCATCCCTTAGTGTATCTGTCCACATGGGGCTGTGTCAATGCACCATTCTGAGTCATCTTACAGGAGCTGTATATTCTCCACTCAAATTCTGCATTGCCCAAGTGCCCTCCACCCCCACCTCCCGGTGCCCCGGGCTCGGCACAGAGCTTAAGAAACGTTGGGGGTTAAGTTCTTGCCCTGCTAGGCCATGAGCGCCAAATCCTGTGCTCACGTAGAAGCCTCCTCCTTGCATTTTGGCTCCACTCTGCTCTTCTGTATCTCTTTTTCTCCTTCTCTCTCTTTCTCTGAATCCCACCTGCCAATGAAATATAATGTTTGCGTCCAGGGATCTAGAACGTTCGCAAGACATTTTAGCATCTGAGAGCAGCAAATGTGTCCCATTCCTGCCCTCCCCGGGACCCCCCCCCCCCACCCCGCCTCACACAAGTAAGCGCACTGAACGGCACGGAACCGAAAAGCGGTGCTGGAAGCGGAGCAGGCGGAGGCTGGGGGATTGCGGGCCCTCCCAAGAAGGCCGTTTGAACTCTGCTTAAAAAAGGAACGGGAAGCTGGGCCTTGGAAGTTGGCAGGTGTTTATTGTCCACATAACGAATGCCTGGCGGTGCCTCCTCATCTTCCCAGTGGATGGAACAAGCAGCAGGAGAGAGAGCATCTCTGGAGGGGGTGAGGGTAGAGGGAGGCACCAACCCAACACCTTCCCCGTCAGAGGTCGGGAAGCGAAGGCCGGCCCCCCTCGGTCCCGCCCCTCTCAGCACCCAGGAGCCGTTTGGCCCAAACCCTCCCTCACTATGGGCAAGCTGGCCCGCTCCAGTTGAGAATGTAAACAGAGACGCGGGGCCTGGGAAACCCAGCACCCGGGAGCCTTTGCCAGGTCAAAAAGGAGGTGGGGAAGTAGTGTGACCGAATGGCCCTCGAAGCTGACCGGGGGCCACGGGCCACCTTCGGATCTATGCGGCCCCTGGAGAAATGGGGAAAAGCCTCTCGAATTCAGGGCGACTCCCGGGGGCCAACAGAAGGACAGAGGGCCAGACACGTGGAAGACTCGAGAGTTGCCGGGGCAGACCGAGAGCCGAGTACGCCGTGGGAGACTGGCGGATGAGGGGAATGCACACAGAGGTGGAGGGAGGTAGCTGGTGGCTTATTCCACCCAGGCTCCCCTTTCTTGGCAGCAGCTGGCACCGATGGGATGGGGAGGGAGGAAGGAGGGGAGGAAGGAGATGGGGAGGGGGGGAGAGAAGGGAAGGGTCAGGAGCCGGTGACCGAGGCGGCGGGGGTCGGGGAGTCCGCCGCGGCCTCGTCCCCTTCCTCGGAGTCCCACACCTCCGACTGCAGATAGTCAGCAAACAGCGTCTTAGCCCGGTGCAGAACTTTCCCCAGGTGGTGCCTCCGGACCAGGCGGTCAAAGTGCATGGCCAGCTCGTTGTAGTCCATACTGCGCTTCATGATGTGGTCCTGGAGGGAGGTAGCTGGTGGCTTATTCCACCCAGGCTCCCCTTTCTTGGCAGCAGCTGGCACCGATGGGATGGGGAGGGAGGAAGGAGGGGAGGAAGGAGATGGGGAGGGGGGGAGAGAAGGGAAGGGTCAGGAGCCGGTGACCGAGGCGGCGGGGGTCGGGGAGTCCGCCGCGGCCTCGTCCCCTTCCTCGGAGTCCCACACCTCCGACTGCAGATAGTCAGCAAACAGCGTCTTAGCCCGGTGCAGAACTTTCCCCAGGTGGTGCCTCCGGACCAGGCGGTCAAAGTGCATGGCCAGCTCGTTGTAGTCCATACTGCGCTTCATGATGTGGTCCCGGTGCTCCAGCAGGATAGCCAGGCACAAGAAGAGCATGAAGGGGTTCCCACGGCCAAACTCCTGGGGCGGAGGGAGGCTCACGGCCACCCCGGTGGGCGGAGGTGGCGGGAGGGAAGGCGAACAGGATGACAAGAGGCTCTTCCCCAGGGAGCCCCCCTTGTCAGACGGGGTGTTGCCGCTCTCCTCCCCCGCCGGGTTGGACTCTGTGGACGACGGGGAGGGGGGCACGATCAGGGGCCTCAGGGAAGGAGCCGAGAAGGACTTGGGCACGTGAAGAGGCAGCACCAGGGGCACGAGGACGTTGGACGGCACATCCCCCTCCTCCACCGCCAAGGGTTGTAGTAGCTGGGGAGGAGGGCTGCCCCACTGGGCATCCTCCCCGGCCCGAACTCGGCAAGGCTGATAGTCCCCAATGCTGGCCTGTCTGGCTAAGGGCTTTTTCCTAAAGCCCGTCTCCTCGCTCTCTGTCCCCGAGCTTTCTTCCTTCTTTTCCCCCCTGGGGAGCAGCACCTTGTCTCTAGCCTCGTCCAGGCCGTAGTACGTGGGCCTCAGCATGTGCCGCTGGCGGACGGGCTGCTCGCCGTCTCTGGCCGGGGCGGGAAAGCCCACGAGCTCTACCTCTTTCTCGGGGGGGTCCGGGGGCAGGGAGCTCCAGGTCACCTCCAGCATCCTCAGAGCATCTTCAAAGGCAAACTCCCGCTTGAGCTCCAGCAACAGCCAACGGTAGCAAAAGAAAAGGTCATCAGCCCCGGTGGAGAGGAGGTAGCTATAGAATTCCGGGTCCGAGTACTGGAGCAGGAGCTTCAGGTGGGAGAACTTGACGGACATGGCCTCCCCGTCGACGCGAAAGTTGGCCTCCAGCCGCTTCATGATGCCGCAGAAGCAGATGAAAGCGTGGCCCTCGTTGTCCATGACGGCCAGGATGGGGGAGGCGATGTCGCTCATCCCCTGGCAGTAGGAGATCTGGGGGTGGGTGACCGCGTACGTGGTGAGCAGGTCGTGCAGAGCGATGAGGTGGGGGTTGTCCTCGGGGCCCGCGTAGTAGGGGTGAGCCCGGTCTGTGCGCAGGACGTCCTTGAGGACGTTGCTCCGGATGAACTCCAGGTCCTCGGCGCTGGCCCGCTGGTGCCACTCACTCTTCAGCTGGTTATATTCGAGCGTCTTCCGCTTCATGTAGTCCATGCGCTCCTGGCCCGTCAGCCCATCTGGGTACACGTTCAGCAGGTAGCGCCACACCACCTGCAGCCGAGAACAGACGGCCACGGGGCTCAGCCGGTGGCCCGTCTAGGCTCGGCTCCCAGTGACTGTGCTAACCCGCCGGCTGGGCTCTCAGCCCACGTGCTCGTGTACACACGTGCACGCAAACACACAGACACATACGCTGCACATGCACGCACACGTGCACACACACGCGCACACACACGCACGCACATGTGCACATACACGCACACGCAATCCCGCACCCGTGTGTCTGTATGTACAACAGACCAGAGGTGGGAGATGCCCTGGTGCTAAGCGGAACCTCCCCCGTTCCCTCCCCGACAGTGGCCGAGGCCGGGCTCCTAACGGAAGCTCCCGCGATATCACAAGGCTTCAGGCTCAAAATCGGTCACCACCAATTGACTTGGGGTCAAGATGGAAAGGCCTAAGGAGAAGGACAGAAAGCCGCAGCAGCCTGCGTCCCCACATAGGAAGGTCACGGAGGAGGGTTGTCTTGGGTCGTGCTAGGAAGTCAGCGAGCCTGGCCCCGGGCCAAGACACCGGGCGAGCAAGCTCGGCCTTGCCTTGCGAAGGGAAGGCTCCACTCCTCCGTGGTAGATGCGTAGGCGCAGCTCTTCGGGCCGGCACAGCTGGCCCTCCCGATTCAGATAGGTGTGAAACTCGGCATCGCTGAGCGGGGGTTTGAAAGGCTTCAGGTCTTCCCCATAAGACCAGCTCAGGGCCTGCTGGACCTTGGACAACGTCCGACCCACCTAAGAGACATACGGAAGTGGGAGTGGGGTGGGAGAGAGAGACAGAGTTCACCGTGACCAACCCACTCTCCAGGCTGTGTACCCCCGCCTCCCTCCTGAGAGAGGTGCACTAGAGAATCGAAGAACCCGGCAAAACTAGACAGAAATGAGGAGAAATTCGAATTTAGGGTAGAAAGATGGCAGCAGCGACAAGTACTCCCATTTATCTAGCCCTTTGAAGTTAACAAAGGTCCTCCGTACGAGGTAGCCAGGTAAAAGAGATAGGTTTATCCCCATTTGACAGAGAAGGAAACTGAGATTCAGAAGCAAAAGGATTTGTTCAAAGTTCCACAATAAAGTGGGGAGTGGAATTAGAACTCGGGTCTCCTGCCTCCAAGTTTCATTTTCTTTCAGCTGCTCCGCCACGGTCAGTATGTACGTAAAGGGGGACAAGTGAGGCACCTTCTAAGAGACCCCAGGGCTTTCCAAGCCGAAGATGAGGTTTCCGCACCTGAGAGATGATGGACTGTGTGAAAGGCAGCGCCACGGCCGTCAAGGAACGCTTCTCCACAGGCAGCAGGTCGGTGCCGATGACATCCTTGGGACTGATGATGTCCCAGTCTTCCAAGAGGGGGCCTAAATGAGACACAGCGCTGAGCCGGCAAAGAGACCCGATCCCCATCGAGCTTCCAGAAGTGCCAAGGAGCCTAGCCTGGGCCAAATGGCTCTCAAACGGTGCCACGTCTATATGAGGATGGGAGGATGCAAGCGGAGATGGAGCCAGGCTTAAGGAAAGGAAATCCGAGTGGGGCTTGGGCCCCTGACCCCCCCTCCCCCAAAGCGCTGCTCCCCAGCGGGGTTTCTGCCAGTAGCCTATCTAACCGGTCCTCTCTGAAGGGTCCTGGGGAGGCCCACGTTCTCGGACCGGTTCATTTCCATCCATACTAACACGTGAACCCAGTGGAGGGAGGAAGGAAGGTCAGGGGGAGCTCGATACGCACTATCTTCCAGCGGTCTGACATCCACTCGAAGCTGCAGGTAGGGCTGGGAGGCACTGGTGAAGGCTGTGATCAAATCTCCCTCAGAGGTCAGTGGGATATAGGCCTCGGGACCCAGCTTGTCCCGGCCCAGGTAACTGATGCCAAACTGATGTTTTTTTCTGGAGAGACAGAAGGGTGTGAAACAGGCTCGGGCCTTCGCCTCCTGAAGTTACAGAAGCCACAAGCTGCCCAGTTTATTGCTTTGGAGGGCTCTTGGCAGAGTGGGCCTTGCCTCCAGTTCCATTTACTGATTCCTCTTGGGGCTTTCCCTATGGGGTGCCTCACAGAAGCCTCCAGGCCCCCCTGCTACATCTTAGGGTTTCTGGCATCTTTTTACTGATACCTCCCCCCCCCCCCATTTTTCAGCTCCCTTGTCAGAATGAAAGTTCCTTGAGGGCAGGGGCCGTGTTCCTCCCTGGGAGGTCATCTCCTGGCACTCAGGAGCTTAAGAACTGCTGGCTGACTTGATTTTTAGTTGCTTAAATGGGTACCCGCGTTTCTTGGTTTAGAGGCAAGAGCTCCTGCAAAACGGTCTGAACTGCTCTTACTCAGAGGGACCAGAGGCCAGGATGCTGCTCAGTGACAAGCATCTGCCCGTACGGCTCGAATGTTAGCCTGGCGGTCTATACGCTTGGCACTTAGCACAGTGCCTGGCACTAACTGCTTGCCTGAAAAGGATCATTTTCCTCCTTTTTGGAGATGTAACCTGTGTGGACTAGAGGCCTGGGAACAGCACGTCTCACTGAGGCGGGGAGGAGGCACGGCAGCAGAGGTGCTGGCCTCGTTCCAGGCTCCATCAGGGTTCTCAGGGGCCCGCTCTCCCACAACCTCACCCTCCTCAGATTCCCTTGTATTTTAGATGGCTGGCCTCCTTCTTCTGGAAAACAGAAGCTACTCGAGAGTCCACACTGCTGCCCAGCCCCAAACAGACAAGTAACAGGTGCCAAATGCACCTGAAAAGAGCCTCAGACAGCCAGACGTGGTCAAGCCAGGGGGGCTGGCCCAGCCTGAACTACCTTGCCTTGAATCGACCACATGTCTGCCCACTCACCCACTGAGGTCAAAGGCTCGAATCAGGATGTGTTGCAGTACATCGAGGGAGGTGATCTGGGGATCTACGGCGAATGTCCGGAAGTCGGGTTGCAGGAATCCTTCGAACTTCTGAGGGAGAGAGCACATCCTAGTGGGCAAGCCGGCCTGGCTCTCCACGAGTGAAAATCAGGCCGAGAAATACAAGTCTCAAGAGACTTTACCCCTTTCAGGCCCCCAGACTTCAGGCTGGGTCACCTGCCACCAACATCACCCCCACAACCGGGCCGCCTGCCTGCGAAAGCTTACTGGAGCCGGGATATGAACTAGTAGGATTCACTGGCCCGTGGGCCCACTTACCTTCTTTTTAGGCTGATTGCCATATGGGAAGACTGGGTCTACATGACCTTTCACACATGAGAGCTGGCTCGAGGCCAAAGGGCCTGCCAGCACCAGGGGCCCGAACCACCCAGCTCTGGGGCCAGTTCCAGGGGTTCTCCCCTTTCCTCTGGTTTCTAGGAGCTAAACTGCTCAGAACTTTCCTTTGCCTCAGCCCAGTCTGGACAGAAGGCCGGGGAGTTGGCTAGAGAGGGCACCCCCCCCCCCAGGAGAGGGCCTCAGCCGGCCTCCTCATGGCACCGAGAGGGTCTCTCAGCTCTCACCCTGCTGTCCCCCAGAGGGACGAAAGGCCCCCATCTCCAGCTTGCCCACAAGTCAGCTGGCAAGCCCCTAAGGCTCCCTGCTCCAAGAAGAGTTGTGCCGTGGGCCCCGTTGGACGCCGGCAGTGCCCCGAAGCTGCCACCCGGCTGGCTCCCGGACACCCCAAGCAGCATTTTAGGGAGAACGCCAAGTTTTCGGGGTCGGGGTTTCCATACGTGCAGTGGGATGCTACTACAGAGCACGGGCTGCGCCTGCTGGGGAAGCCGGCCTTGGTCTGGGGCCGGAGCCCCAGCTCTCCGGCTGTCCCGAAGGCCCCCACCTTTGTCGGCCGGCGCTTCCCCAATTCCCTGTCAGCCCCTGGAAGTGCTGGTGTGGAAGGTGGGGTCCGGGAGGCCTGGGAGAAGTCAAGGAGCGCTGGAGAAACTGAGGCCCAAGGAGGCCCAGGCCCAAGGTCATCGGGGGCTGCTGGCAGGGGCTAGATCCGGTCTGGGACCCTCCCTTCCCTTCTGAAGGTTTCAGATGTGTAGCCTGGAGGGCCCTGGCCCTTCCCTCTGCTTCTTGTTTCCTCCTCGGAGGTCCTGGCCAGCCTCGGCCCGTCCTCTGGGCCTTGGTCAGGGTCTCCCAAGAGCCCCGCCCCCCGCCTCGAGCCGCCCCCTCTCCCTTAGGCGCCGCCCACCCCCCCCCCCCCACCCCCAAGACCGGAGGGCTCTCGGCTTCACCTTGACTCGGACCCGAACCACTTCCCGCTGCTCTTCGTCTTCGGCCGTCCCAGTCGCTCCTGCGCTCCCCGGTGAGGCCGCCATCCCGCCTCCTCAGACCCGGGCCCCAGCAACCTCGCACCGCCGCCGCCTCCCAGGGTGACAGTTACCTTCCGAGTGCGCAAGCGCACACGCCCACTGGGGGTTCGCGCAGAGTTCCGCTCCCCAGCCTCCGGGTACCGTGCGCTTGCGCACTCCCCGGGCCCTAGCCTACCCCTTCGGGTCCACTATCGCCCCGCCTTCCGCACCCCCGGTCGGCCCGCGAGTCCACCCCGGCGTGCCAGCGCAGCCCCCAATCGCCTCCTTTAGGGCAACAGTCCTAAGGCCGCTCCCTCTTGCCCCATTCCGGTCGAGGCCGAACGTTGGGGGGAGGGGAGAGGGGGCAGGGGGCGCCGGACCTCCTGACCGGACGACTCGAACTTCCGGCCGGTGCGCAAGGGCAGGGAAGCATCACGTGACGGCGAGAGGCGGAGCCTGCTGGTGTGTCAGTTCCCTCCATGTCTCACGCAGGCGGGTAGCAGTGCCCACGGGCCTCGGCTAGCGGCCTGGCACCTTTACCCTGCTGCCTTCTCCCGCCCGCCTCCCCGTGAAATCGATGGCTCTGGCTCCCAAAGCCCTTGCCAGGCTTTCTTCCCTGCCCGTGCCAGCCCTCTACTACTGCTCCTCCCCCAACATTCACTCCTGTTCTACATTGCCCCACCCCCAATACAGGGGGGGTGTTGGGGGGGGGGGGGTCAAGAAGAGGTGTTCACTACCCATTCCGGCAGCACCCCACTCACTCGCTGGGTATTTGGGGCCTTCTTCAACAGCCTTTATTAAAAATGTCAAGGGTGGATCCCTAATGGGTGTGTATGTGTGCGTGGAACCAAGAGTCTCCAACCGCCCCACAAGTCAGGGCAAGAGAAAGAAACTGCCTCAAAGATAATAAAGATAATAGTCCGCAACAAAATCCAACGGTGGCACAGACAGAAGGATGGTTCAATATGACAAAATGTTCCCTTCCCCCTCCCCTTTCCCCCCCTTCTCCCCTCCATGAGAAGATCTTCACTGGAGATGCTCATGCTGTCTTCTCGGGGCCCGAGGGCCAGCACCATCTGCCAGCAACTGGCCACGTGCCAGTTGGCGCCAGGCATCCAGAAGAAGGGCGGAAGGCACGATGATCCACAAGGCGTTCAAGAAGACAAAGTAGAACCAAAAGTAGAGTGGGTGTCCAAACTCCCCATGCTGAAAGCCCTCTCGGTACTCAGTGAGGAAATAAAGGACGTCACCGTACAGCTGACCTGAGAGCAGAGCCCCCCAGCCCCACCCACCCCACAGACTAGTCAACATACAGGAAGGAGAGCCAGGATCTTCCTAGGATCTCCAACAGCAATCCAGCCTTCAAAGAACCACCCCCCTTCCCCTTTCAGGAAGGCTTCCTACCCACCCCCCCAATCACTACCCTGGAAAGGTCCACTTACCCAAGGAAATAATAAGCTGGAGAAGGAAGCGTTCTGGCCTCTGTCTCAGAAAGGCCCCCACAGCCCACAAGCTGAGTGGGCCCCAGGCACAGGCTGTCACCGTCTCCATGCATACAGTGAAGTTGTCCGCCCTGTCTCAGAAACGGAGTCCGTGGCATTAGGAAGGTTCCCAATTGTTCCCAAAGCCTGCCATCCATTTGCCCCAATACAGAGATACCCCAAAGAAGTAAGTACCAGGGGAGTGCGGGGAAGGTCGTATATCAGGAGTCAAGGTTACTTACAGAACGTAGCGGCTGTCCCCCTTGGAGTACTCCTTCCCTGTAAAACACAACACGCAACACTTAAAGAAGCAAGCGGAGTTTGGGAGGGCCCAAGGGCTAGGGAAGCCTTTCCCTCAGTTCAAGGGAACTGAATTCAGTAACTTTATTGAGCAGGAACCAAGTGCTGCTCCTAACTCCACAGGGAAGAGGGGCCGGTCCCCCAAATCCTGGAAGCGCATGTGTCCCCTACAATGACACTCCGTGGGCTAAGAGCTAAAAACTCCAACCTCCCCTTCCCAAAGACTCACACAGCTGGGACAAGAAGCTCTGATCCCTAGCAATTTCCTGATTGTAGAGGCTGAACCAGCCTTCAATCACCAAGTGCACGAAGGCACACATGGCAAACCAGCAGACTGCCAGGCGGCGACAGGGGCTCAGAGGCCGCTGCGAGGGTTTGCTCTCTCTCCTCCCTTGGCCGGATAACAGCCAAGTGACCACCAGGAGCGCCCCCGAGACAGAAAAGAACACCGTGAGGATCTGCCACACTGGCAGGTCGTTGGGCACATAAGAACTGAGCTGGAGGTTTCGGGGCCAGTAAGGGTGAGCCGTGTGAAGAGAGCTCATGGCGACGGGTGTTGAAGGAAAGCTCTTTGGCCAGGATCCTAGAGTGAGAAACAGAAAAGAGGGTGAAGGGTGGGTGGGGCCCTAAGAGGAGCCAAGGAATCACAGCAGCAACAGGCAAGGCCCTGGGGAAGGAGCCCCTGCCCTCGAACTGATCTACTAGGGTTTGGGGGCCTCGTGGAAGGGGCGAGAAGGAGGAAGTTCACTTAAATGGAATGGGGGAGGGAGCCGGCCTAGGGACCCAGAGGAGAAGGATATCGGGGGCAATGGAGAGAGCCCTACTAGGGGCCTGAGAGAGAAATGGGAGCTCATGCTATTCGGGACTCTCCTCGTGCAAATGAGAGGGCCCGGGAAAGGCCGCCGAGTGAGTTCACTCTGAAACGGACTTCCCTGGAGGCGGTAGCAATACGGGGGGGAGATAGTAATTCAAGAGAAGCCCAGCGCATGCTCCGAGTTAACAGGGATGCGTTTGGGCTCGCCCGGAGACAGAACCGAGAGTCCGGGCGCGCACCTCCCCCTCCCAGTCTTGAGGCCGAGGTCAGGTCACGGCCAAGGACTCACAAGGTTTCTCGAAGCTCCAACAGTGGTCAGACGACGTGGTCCAACTGGAGCAGTTCCAATTACTGAGACGGCCACTGCACTGGGACCGTCCTACCTTAATACCACCGTAATACCGCCCTACCCCGCCCCTCTCCCCATCCGCCACTCCACCTCCGCGCAGGTTTGGGGAGAGTGTCTTCGCCGTAGACCAACCCTCTCCTAGCATTTGACCAATCACTGCTAGAAGAGGGCCATAAGGCCCGCCCCTCTGACCTAAGGCGATCAATGGGTGTTGAACGCGCGGGCCCGGATTCTCTGCTCTCCCCAGGCTCCTGACCGAAGGACCGCCCTAGGCCGATAAGGCGCTGTCCCACGGCCAATTGGAGGCCTCAAAACGTCTCGGCTCTGACCGGAGCGGGCCAATGAGTGCCCACTTTGCGGCTTCTATCCGCGAACAAGCACCTCCGCCGCACCATACACGCCCAGAAACGCACAAAACCCACGCACGCACACGATTCCCCGCCCCCCCGCTCCCCCCCCCCCCAGCTCCAAGCCGGCCGGTTCCGCCATCTCGGCTCTGGGAACATCAGTCCCCGCCCCCTGGTATCAGGGGACCAATAGAAGCTGAGAGCGCTGGAAGCTCCGCCTCCGCACATCCCCGTCCCCATCCCGGTCCCCATCCCTGTCCCCTTCCCCTTCCCCTTGGAGGCTCTCCTTTTTCCCTAGGTGCCCGAACCCCCGGGGTCCTTTCTCGCGCCCAACTCCCAAGGCACTGCCTAACTCTTGCCTTCGCTCGAGGGGGGCTTATTCCTGACTCCTTCTCGAGCCCTGGGAGTTAAACCTGGAAGGTGCCAGTCTAAACCCGCACCTCAATTTGGAGAACGCAAACGAGACACCGAGAGAAGCAAGTCCCTCCGAGGTGGAAGGGGAGGGTCCACGAAGAAGAAAACGATTTCATTAGCGTAATCAGCTAGGAGGACCTGATGGGGGCGGGGGCGGGGGGACGGGGATGCAGCTGTCCCACTTGCAGGGCAGACTCTTTGCACATCATTCTATTTCCAGCCTCTGAGACTTTGCCCAGGACAGGAAGCTACTTCCCCCCCCCCCCCCCCCCCCGCCTCGTGAAATTTCATTTGGGCTTTCTTGGAGGTTCTGCTCGGCTCCCGCCTAAGACGCGAGGGCCAGCTTGCCTGAATTGTTAGCGCTCCCTCCCTCTCCCTCCTGTTCTCGTGGGAAATCTGGCCTCCTCCTGCCGAATGCAGTCTCTGGGAGGTCAGAGTTTTGGGGCGCCGACGTCGGGCGCCTGCCGATTTAGACTTGGCAGGATGCTTCTGGCTTTAAATCGACTGGGAAGGAAAGTCCTTAAGGACAG